>JAMPIV010014572.1:0-14113 GCA_024509875.1 Oreohelix idahoensis
GTAGATTCTCTATATTTTATAAGATAATAAAGCCCTGAGAAAGTGCAGGCGTTGTTGTGCCTATCTCAGTAAATCAAATAATTCTGTATTATTTTTCCATGAATTGTTGTTAACTTGAAATATTTGATATCTTGTTTAATGAAAATTGATGTAAAATGATAATTTATGTCTGTAATGTGTTGGTTCAGTAGCGTACAAAGAAAAGCCTATATAGAGCTCCAACCTGAACAGAAGGTGTCGGAGAAATAAAACAACATGAATTGCCAAAACAGTAACAACTGTCACACCTACTTATGACTAGAAGAACTAATGCGGAATTCAGAAGCTATTAACCATTAGGGAGATAAAACTGGTGTCAATTGTTTCAATAGTCAGCATTGCCTACCGCTCTGAACTCAGTGTTTGTTTATTATTGTGCTCAGTGTGGAAATAGAGTAATAATTATTAGTTTCTGAATAGGAGATTACAACCTTCCCCCTATGTTTACAGGGACTGAGGTCCTAAAGTTAATTGAGCAGCACCTGGTCAGGAGCTTTTGCTGAATTCCAGAGGCGGTACAGCATACATCCTTTGTCCATATAGCAAACTATGAGGTGATCCTTCCAAACACAGGGGGCAATCGAAGCAGAGGAGTCTTTTCCCTGCCTCAATCACGAAAGATAAGCCTCAGTTGGCCACAGTGAGCTCAACATTATGTAACCCGCATCTTAAACTGACATTGTAGTAAAAATAAGAGGTCAATACCATGTTAAATTGTTTTAACTGAACTGTGAAACTAGAACATCCTTTTCCAAATACAAGTTCCCAAGACAGAACCAAACACTGAAGTCGTGATGACAAAATAACAACATAGCTTGAAAAAACAAAAACCAGTATTACCCCCTCATAGTTACTACTACTCAACTGACACACATAGGATAATATTAATAAAATATGTCACTACAAAATTCATATTGATAAAATATCTATTACATATAAACTTGTTAATTAAAATTGATTGTTATTCCTGGTTCACTATTGTATTTGAACAGACACATATATATTATGAAAGTAACATATGATAACATATTTATTTGAAAATTAGTAATCAGGACCAATTAAAATAGTCTTATAGATGTTAAATTGATGTGTGATGTCACATGTTGTCACGTGTGGGTGGAATAAATTAAAATTGTTTATCTGTCTGTTTGTTGTTGTGACATTAAACTTCATGCAATATACATAACCCTAGACATTCAACGTAGTCATCACACTATTCCAGAATAATTCTGACTGAGATATAAATGTGGTAGCAAGTACGGTTATCTGTAAAACACTACACCTATTAGATACAGATACCTTCACAGCTGATCTCAGTCAGTAAACTAAGTCCCCTATAAATATTTATAACATCCCACGTAAACCAAATAAAAAAAGATACAATTGATTACGTGGCCACTTGTTAGATCTGCAAAAGGAGAAATATGAAGGTGAACAAAATCCCCATTTACAAAAAATGCCAACCTTCCAACTACCCCATGGATAAACTGTCATTTTTAGAACATCTCTGAGACCATAACCCCTCTAACACACTGATCCAGGAAAACAGGTACTTTGTTGCTCATTGTAGACCAGTACTCCTGCTTTGGCCGGAAGAGTTTTTCCCTATTGAAAGGAAGTGACTTTCTTACAACTGTCAACTACCGATTTTCTTTTTGCAAGAATTTCTAACTAGACTTAGTTGTCCTAGAAAAATCATCACGGACAATGGAAATACAGTTCGTTGGCTATTCCTTTTAAATCAACATTACAAAAGTTAAAACATCAAATCACACCAACAACACTAGTTTCTATCGGCCCCAGAGTAATCGAAGAAATGAAAGAATACATTCAACCCTTTCATGATTATTCTATCCAAACACATCGAAGGCAAACGATCAATATTGGGATCTATACATTAACCAGGCCTTAGAAGCAATACGAGTATACATATTAACTACACCAAATGTTTTCTCAGCCATTTTACCTACTTACGGCAGGATAGCCGGTATTTCCCCGATGGACAACCTTCTCCAACCCATCAATGCAGATATTATAGGAGAGGACCCGATAGCAGTCATCCTACAACAAAAGCATGCAGCACGATCAAATTTGCGAACAAAAAATGCCGAAAATACGCTTTCCGGAATAAACAAGCGTACACTACAACATATAACTCAATTACTGGAACAGTATTCTCAATCGGAGAATCTAGTTTACTACAAAAAAAAACACGTTCGGACTAGTTCTATATTTGACGATCAAATGTATCGATGGATTTAAAAATCTTTAGAACAGCTAACACCCAACAAATTTGTAATCATGTGGCACAAGAAAGGACATGATAGGGACGTTAAAAAGCCCTCCATGGCCCTCAAATGCAAGAATAGATGTTGTCATCGTCCTGTGTTCCCAGCCTATCCTCTCACTACTTCCAGAACCGATTCGCAAATACCACCCTCCTTTGTCCCCCCCACGTCATTCCTCTACATCGGAGGGGTCAAACAATGGCAACGTGGAACACTCAAACCGCTCTCTTCAATTCCTCTTCACCCCCCGCACGATGCTTTCGACAGACATGTAGATGTCGCGACACTTCTACCGATTGAACTTACATCCCCTCCGCAGGAGCTACGTGAGAGAATTCTTCAAGCACGAAATCTTTCGAGTTCAAGCAGATAATTACCAATCGTTTGTCTTAGATGATAGCAAACACATCGGTTTAATGCAGAAAAAATACAACAACAAGACTCTACAAGAAGCCAACACCCATATAGATACCACCACAACCTTCCTATACATAGTTATCACCTGCCTCATTAACGAAACGAAATGCTCCCCTCCTACTATCCCCACACAATGAGGATGAGTCAGACCTTGATACTGAAAAACACCAAAGTGATTACGATTGATTATAAACGACAAACCGACGATAATATGGACATAATCCATTTCGGTTCCCTCGAAAACGACCCTAATGTAAATGCTTCTTCATCCAACGAATCGCTTCCTACAGACAAAGTTTATACGCCTTCCCAGAGCACGTACGTGCAAAGCTGTAAACGAAACGGCGAAACTAAACCAATGAAACATAGCACAGCAACCCGCACAGTGCATCAACTTCGCAACACCCTACCTGTTACACTAACATCAAACCGCACTGCTGATAGACACTGAGAAGAAAGCACGATAGAAGATTGTCTACGACAGACTCTCTGTACAGGAAACGTTTCAACTAAGCGACAGAACATGCGCACAGCCACAGAGCATCAACTTTTCGCAACAACACCCGTCCCTGTAACACTACATCAAACCGTCACGCGCTGTAAACACTTAAGAAAAGATTTACGGACCACAGATTGTCTACGAAGAGACAATCGCTATATTAGAGATGGGCCTTAGAGATGGCCAAGTTGCACTAGCTTGCTACTCCTCAAGGTCCATTTTTTTTGTCCGACGGTGCGATTAGCCATAACTGTCCTGGAGAGACACGGCTATTTTTTAGAGTTAATCCAGTTTGCATCTGGCTTGGTTACCCTAAATGGGTTTCATGTGTGTCCGTGTACGATAGCAGATATGTCCAGTAGAGAACTATGCTATAATTTAGAGTTAATCCAGTTTTGCTCTGGCTGGGTTAACCCTAAATGTTTCATTTTGTGTCCGTGTTACGATAAGCAGATATGTCCAGGAGAGACTAATGCTATAATTTTAGAGTTTAATCCAGTCTTGCTCTGGCTGGGTTACTCATTATAGGTTAAATTTTCCTCGTCGAGTACTATAGAATTTGTCTAGAAAAGGAGAGACATGCTGATTTTAGAGTCGGCCGGCGCTCTCTTGCTGGCTGCTCTAAAAAAGTTTTTCTATTATGATGCCAGCCACTTTCTATTCTACTTCTCGTCCCAATTTGATGCTATCAGCGGATTCATAACCGCCCAGTGAAGAGAAAAAATCTGCAGAGGCGCCACTCTATTTCAACATTGCACAGTTACAGTATTCAAACCCATTAATATTTTGTATAGAAAGATTATAAATTACATTTAGTATGGGACTTAGAAAATATTTATGTATTTTGTGCATATAAAACTCTAAATCCAAACCACATGGCATGTAACTAATTTGCCACTAAGGAAGAAGCCTCAAGGGTTAAGAAGATCATTGTTGAGAATCTTAAGCTACAACACTCTCATGATATGAAGACAAGCACATCAACCAAAACTGGCCGATTTTTGCCGTTTGTAAGCAGTGGACAACAGTTTTTGTTGGCACTGCACCCCACGACAAACTTTGCCAGTTTATGTCATAATATTAAGACTCTTGGCGGAAAACCAAAACATTATTACCCATGTGATGAGCCGTACTTCACAAATGTTAAACGATATTCAAGAGCATTTTTTTTTCTCTCAATTAAAACATATCTTTTTTACTTGTCCTAACAGGACATATGCCATGGAACGTTTATTAGATTACTCGTACTTCTTATGCATTGCTCGACTTTCATTTAAGATCGCAATGAATAACTTTGTACCATGTAATCATTGTCTTTTTAACAATTTTACTGTTTTGAGACACACAGATGTTGTACTTCTCCAGTGCAATTATTTAAGCAATAATGCGTATTTGGAATGTAGACCACAGCACCTCTTTATTCCCTTTTCCCCTACGCACAAACTGTCCAGAACATTGACCCTCAGCGGCGACCCTCGCTGTGTTTCTCTGGTGCCAGGTGGCGATCTTCGTTTCCACACACCGCCTTTATTTAACTTCCCCTTCCATCCCACTTTCCCCCGTTACATTACCACATTACGAGTTCTTCTTTTCTTACGCTTTCGCTTCACGCCTCGCGTTCATTCAAAGCCATGCCGGAAAACCGGAACGTGCGCTTTCTCTGAGCTGAGCGGCGCGCGCAGGCAGATTTTAATCATTTGGACTATAAACCCCCTCGGACGGTCGTGTCACTTCGTCTTAGAATGCCGCGCTTACATCGACGCGCGTATCTCGCGATATAGGAGGCTCCGTCATGTGATCTCCTCTTGGGCCATTGACATCGTGCCGTCAATGAGAGATTCAAATATCCAGTGTGACCTTTCACCGCTCCCGTTTCACACTAGCGGAGATCATGGTCACAGGTAAGTAAGCTATGGGCAGTTTGCCATTCACATGTAAATATTTAAGATAGGATTTCACTTATTGTCCTGAGTGTTTGATTTACACTCCGAGTATTGTTTGGCATGGCCAAACCTTATTAATGTGTCGACTTTAAATAAAAAGTTCAATAAGGTTTCAACAATAAGTATGTATAATTTCATATCATAACTCCATGTTTTTATGTATTATTACTAGCGTGGTTAATTAAGATTTACAATAAGTGATAATTAATACATGAATAATTTACATTGCGTATTGCACATTTGCTATCCATAATCCTCATACTGCTTAAAGACATAGTGTACTGTAAACAACTAGGTATGTGGTCCCGCGTTTTTACGCAAATACAAATCTGCTGGGATCTCACGATTTACGAAATAATTTCATTTTCCTTTTTTTTTCTCTCGGCTCACAGGTTATACTGAGTTCTTGTAATATCATTTCTAAGTTAGCTTACAGGTATACTGAGATCTTGAAAAAAAAAGAGTTTGGCTCACATGTATACCATGTTTATGAATGGAAAGTTTTGGGAGAATTGCAAGTCTGGGTTTTTCTCCGTAGCTAGAGTGAGTGTCGGTGAACAACGACGAAAAAGCTGAGGGAAAGACGTGTGCAAATGTAGCACGATTTTTGGCCGTGTGAAAAATAAAGCATTCGGTGTGAAAAAATGCGGGAAGGAGAGATGGGCTTATATTATAAAGAAGAGACGAGGGTGATTGACAGGCTTTGTACAGATTTTAGGATATCGTTAGGCGAGAGGGATTTTTACAGAACTTCGTCTTTTGAAGATTATTCAAGACAGATTTTTTTTAACTTGACAATTTTGTATCAGTTTGGCAAAGTAATTTTAAGTAAGACAATTTTGCCCCCCATAGTTTACCTCTATTGGATAAATCAATTCCTGTGGCTTTATGTTTTCACTTTTTGATATCTCACTATTTTGTGTAAGAAAGACAATTAGTACTTCCCCACTATTATTGCCAATGGACATTGCTGTTCTCCAAATCACGTTAATAAAGATCTATTTTTATTTTTCCTACATTGCTGATTTTTCGTTGGGAATATTACAGTTGGATTACTTTTGTCATAACCATTATAACGAGATTGCTTTTCACTAACCATAAAAAGGGTACGAACGAACTCTAGGGAAGGAAGAATAAATAGGTCCAAGAAATGTTCCAACTCAGGCGGACAGACCTTTAACGACTTAAACCTAGTAAACGTATCAAGAGTTGAGCGCACTTCAAAATATTTACCTGCGCTCAACCATTAACTGAACTGACCTGCTCAGCTGACGGACACACACATTCTTTCATTGATGTTGTAACCAGTTCGCCTCTAGCGCGGGTTTACACTAATTACAACTTGGCAGCCGCGACCTGCGCACAAATAAACAGCACTGCCACACCAATATAGTTCATCACATATACAGAATTGTTGCATTTAAATACCATTCTATGTATAACACGAATGTGTTACCGGGGCCCATGAGGAGAGAAAAAGTGGTAACACTGTTCCCGTACTATGAATTTCGTAGGGACCGAAGGACGCAGCAAGATAGATGAATGCAGTCAGCGACCCATAGCTTGACTGCTTGCGTCAGGGTCAGCGAACCAGAGCTGACCAAAACCCTACTCCACCTCCAAGTTGGTGGTCCTGGAAACAGGCTGCAATCACTGCAGTCTGACTGTAGAGAGTAGGAATCGAAGAGGGAATGCGAAACCCGGTCCTCCAAAATGCTTGTTCTGAAGCTCGGATGTTTCGGCCGAAAGGCGCAAATATCGCAGCTTCGCTGTAAACGGACACAACGCAACCAAACGTCCTTTTCAGATGAACGAGGACGAAGAAGAAAGATTGAATATCGTTAATTTCAGTTTGATCATGGGGCCGATACCCCTCCTATAAACAAAAAAATGAAAGCACAAAAACATAAAGCACAAATTTTGTACCTGAACAAGCGCAAATGGAAAAAGATATGAGAAAGAAGACGTTGGAGATAGATAGGACACACACTGAAGTAAACCCGTTGAACAGCTTTACCAGACAGTCTGTGTTCTGGATTCCCCAGGTTTAATAGAGACAGAGAGAGACCAAGGAACACACGGGGAAGAGAACTGGAGACGGACATGAAGGGGTGTGAAGGAAATGACCCTTCGTACTGAGCGTTGAGGGACAGGGAGATTTTGCATACGTTTGTTGAAGGTCTCATGCTCCTAATTGGGGTCCAGAAGGGGGGGGGGGATATGAAGGGTGGATGAATGAATGCATGAATCTAAAGGGATCGTTTTAATTCTTGGCTCAAATAGGACGGTGGTCAAATCTAGGTCGCGTCCGTGCTCGGTCTCCAAAAGGTAAAGGTTTCCCCGTAGTTGTGTGGCAAAAAAGGCGGCTACCTCCACGATTTAGAAAGATAGCTGTTAGGTTCTCGACCACGTAGCCCAATATTGGCTTTTTGTGAAGGTTGTTTTTGGCTTATTCACTAATTTTTGTCTGGCAACCCTGTTCACGACTGGAAACGGCACCTAATAAACAATATATGACAAGGTGTCAGCTGGAGTCGGGAATTGTTCGCATTGTGTATAAATTTAGAGTTTGTTTGCACCCCATACTGCCGTTGGCGTGAGAAATGTTGGAGACTTCACTATACTAAGTTTCAGCTTTATGAGAAGGGGGGAACTGGTTTTCTTTCCTCGCAGCCTTTATCTTCAATAACTCCATGGAGACTGAAGTACCCATTTACGGCTGTGTCGGACTGGAGCGTGGCGCTACCTGGTTTCTAACTCTATAATTTTGCCACGAGATGAACAGCGCATGCTCCAGTCTACCCAGATGTCTAAATTGGGAACTAGTGTGACAGTCGGGGTTGTATTTGCGTATTGTTCAACCCAGGTTTTGTGGGACAGGAACGCAATGCCACTACAAGTATGATGTTATTGCGGCCCGTGATGAAGTAGTGGCAGTACTATCCTAAAATATATGAAAACGTAAAGTTCACAGTTAGCCGCAATTGCAAAACAGTTGATGACACCCCCATTAAGGTTATTTATTTTATTTAAGAAAAAAGACGAACATCAATATCAAATCGTTGGACATGTTAATGAATTATATGAAACTCTCCAACTTTCTGTTCATAATATGTTATATACAAGTAGGTAGAGGAATGTGTGGAAACAGGTATCATTCTGCAGGCGCGCTGTGCAGGCGCGCTGACGTGACTTTTATATAGCAAAAAATTCTGCAGGGCGCGTGACTTTATATAGCGCAATCTGCAGGCGCAAGATGGCGGACTTGGAGATAACAAGGGGAGGTTATGTTGGGGCAGAGATGGCGGATTTGAGCTAACAAGGGGGGAGATAACAAGATTGGCGGACTTGAGCTAACAAGGGGAGATATATTTGGGGCAGATGCGGACTTGAGATAAACAAGAAGAGGTATTTTTATATAAGGAAAATGTTGCAAGATGGTGGTTTTTTATATATTTGTTTTTTCTTATTAGTAATAGCCAACTTAGGTAGTGTTTAGACAAACAAACATTTAGACTTTTGAGATAATAGGAAAATATATATTTACATAACTATGAAGACGATATTTATTCCGTTATTTAATTTAGACAAACAATTATTACGTATAGTTATACAAAACATTTAGGGACATACAATTTAGACGATATATAAGGTAACAAAAAAAGCGTTTTAGTAATATAGTTTTTAGTTTTCATATTCCAATAGTGTTTTTGAAAGATGCAAACAGGAGTATATATATAGTATTTTTTAACGAAAATACCTTTTTCACAGATTTATTTTACCAATGTAATATATAATTATATGGTGGTCTATGGTGACATAAATCAAAACATTGAATATTTCACATAAGAATGTTCAGTAATACATATTTATAGGTAGATGTAATGTATATCACAGTTTTTTTATACAATTTCACAGGGGTACAGGCCAGACCTTGATGGGAGTCGTCACATTGTCGTCACGTCGTAAGAAATAGTGTCTGTGTATATACCTTAGGGTATCTGAAAGGAGACAGTTTAAATTTGTTTGAGGGGTGAAGGTGGTGGACGTTGTCGGGCTGCACCCTGGTCCGTTTTATGTTAAAAGTTAAGACAGTGTCGGTTGCGAGTGTTGTTCGTATGTGTAAGATGGAGCATTTTGTGTGCTCTGAACCCGTATATTTTTCCCGACCCTGTGCTTGTTGTGTGTTGAGGGAACGTCTATGAATGTGGTTTGTTTGCCTTACATTGTTGTGGTTGTTTGTTCAGTCCTTTGGTGGTGGTTTTGTCATAGTCGCCAAAATGTGATATGTCTTGTACAGAGGGAAACCATACCTCTGCTTCGTCTTACTTAATTTAAAAGGCCCGGTGTCGTTGTCGAATTAAGGTTTGCCAAGGCAGCAGGCTCATCGCTGGGCTCGTCTGTTGCATAGTGTGTCTCGTGATATTTGTACCTAAAGCCTACGTTCCGCGTCCGATTTGCAATGGACATAGTATCCTCGCTATAGATGGCGCAGTCTGCCCACACGCATCAAAGGCCCCATTTACGCGCCGGTCTCACCGCCCTGCGCTCCGGGACATAACTCTCGCGCGTGGGCGCCCCGGAACTATATACTGGTGGTCAGGAGCCTTTAAAATTCCTCGTCGCAAAGCGGGTTTTTAAAACAACGTGTCCGCTAAGTTGTTCGCGCTAAGGGCCAAGTAAAGGAAAGACTGTCGGATGTCCGTTCTCGCACAAACTGAAAGTTTGACCTATCTACAAATTTATCTAAAACAGTCGTTAGTAAAATTCTAACATGCGTAATTTTGCGTCATTGGTACACGGAAAAAATCCTATCTGGACGGGGAGGTCCCAACATATAGTCTTGTGTCAGTTTCTCTTACTTCGAATATGGCGTCAGTCCTAACGTCATTTTCTTAAAATCGGGTGTGAGGTATATTTTGGTCAGATGGTACCCTCGCCCCATCGTGTACGAGACATCCACATGCTTCGCCTTAGTGGTTAATGTTTGCCGTAGGCCGCGTTACCTACGCACATTTCATGGTTCGCTGGTAATGGCGTAGGCAGGATCAGTATCACCCTGTCGACGCGCGTTCGAAACAGAATGTCCCCAAACTGCTTTGAAACACGGCACGGGTGTATATCAAGCATGGTAGAACAGGTATGACTTCTAAACCTTTTGGTTAGGGTACCAGCGACAGATGTGTCGTCAGGAGAATTTCTTGCCACTAAACTCCGATCAACGTTCGTCTGGGGGGGTAGTCTGGAGTTTATGTTTTTCGGAGTTATTCCGCATGAAAGGCCGATATCTTCCCTCGTGGACCGTCGGCATTCTTAAAAATGGGCGTCCATCTCAGAGAAATGGTCTTTTAAAAGAGTCGGGGACATGGAGGTAAAACTCGACTAGGCCAAACAAGGTCTCGTCAGCACGAGGCGAGAAATATTTTCTTTTGTCAGGGGTACCGACATTTTGTGTAAGACGGTTTCTGGGTTAGGGAAGGTGGCGTTCAGAAAACCGACGGATTGAGGGTCGGTTTTCTTCAACGCCTGCCCTCGGCATTCACATTTCGACAAACGGTAAACGTCGCAATGGCCCGTAAATAAGAACCTGTTTCCAACCGGTCTTTGCGTACAAAAATCAGCCAATTGGTTTGTTGTTGACTGGGTTAAACGTCACGTCCGGCGGGGTTTTGTGGGCTGTCTAGGGTGGCCGTGAATAGGCACCCATGGAATGGTAGGCGTTTGGAGGTATCGGTTCCAACGTCTACCCTAACGCTTTATATCACCCAACGCCTTCGACTTCCGTTAATCTGGGTTTTTTAAGGTCACTCTTTTTTTTTTTTGGTGGGAGACCCAAGCAAATAGTTTGGGACACTGCACGGTATATTTGTGGAGTTTTGTGGTGCTTGAAACCAGCATTCGTGTAAGTCTATAACGGGAAGTCAGTGTGCATTTTCTGATTAACGCCCACATAATAAAGGGCGTTGGCATAAAACTTTAATGGTTGAACCGTTTTACCACCTCTAATTGGGGTTTTGCCTTTCTCGTGGAACTGGTTGAAAAAATATTGACGGTCCCCGACGGATGTTTTGGCGCATGATGTTATGCAAAATCTACCTCTTCTTCGAGCATAAAAGAAAACATGACGTTGGGGCGGGAGGGTTTTGAAAAGTACTTTAAGTGACACCGGGGCACGGAGGATCGCATCTTTAACAGTCTACAACTAGGTGTTCGTGCGTATTTTAAAAACTAACTTGTCGGTCTAAACGCTGCCCACGAAGGGGACCACTTCTTTATTGTTGTAACCACGTCAGAAAGTCGCGTAACGTGGTCCTGTGGTTTGGGCCCACACCTTCTGGCCTCGGGTACTCATCGGTGGAAAAGTTAGTGTTTAAGTTTGGAAAATAAATGCCGAGGGGGGTGGTAACACCTTCCTCGTCTAACTTTGCTAAAATTGTTATGGTACTCGTACAAAAATATCCTTTAGTTTCTATTATCCTTGTACGCCGCGAGTCATTTGCTATAGCTTAACCCGGGTAAGTAGTTTATATATTCTAAAAACTTTAAGTCGCTAAGTGGCATACAATAAATTTATTATTTCGCTTGACTAAAAATTGAGTCTTCCCCATGAAAAATATCGGATGAGATACTGTTTGATTACGTTCACGTCTATATTTACCCCAATGGAAACCTAAACCGGTAGCTGTCCCCAAATAACTCTATTTTGCAAGGAGGTCGTTATGAATTACGTTCGTCTCTAAAGCTCAGTTGGGTGCAAACGTCGTCAAAATACGCACGCAGATATCATAAGAGGCCGCGGCAATTTGAGCAGATGGTCGCTATCGTTTTGACCAACTCCTGTGGATCACACGTTGTGATAAAACACACGGGGGGCTTCAAAACCAGGGACGTTAGAAGCCACCGCAACGACAGGGGCACGTGTTGTTTGGCTTTTGTGTAGGTAGTGGCATTACCATGGGCAGGGACACTACAGTGTTCTCAAAAAAACATCGTAGGTCAAATGAGCGGATACGGGAAGACGAATTTTGTGTCTACGTTTCCCCTCCACCTTGATTAAGTCCCAAATGGTCTCTGGGGGATTTATACACACCCCGCAAAAGTTTTCTCTTCGCTTAGAGCCGGTACAGCGCTTTTCATGGCGCGCCATAAGCCAATACTCCTGCCACAACGTACCGCAATCTTCATAACCCTCCACTCCCAAAGGAGCATAGGCCTTCAACAAACACATGCCAAGTCCTCCTGTCACGTGCCATCATCTCAAGTTCTTTCCATGTTCTCCTCATCATTTTCACCTCTGTTTCCAACTCTCTTCTCCATGTATGTACTTCTTGGTCTTCCTCTGCCTCTCTTGCCCTGGGGGTTTCCAGAACAAGGCTTGCCTTATAATGCTATCAACAGGTTTCCTCAGTGTGTGTCCCCTATCCATCGCCATTCGTCTTCTTCTCATCTCCTTGTTCCACTGGCACTTGTCCAGTTCTTGTCTCGTTCCAATTGGTTAACCTTGTAATAACCATATTAATCCCTTATTCTACTCAAGCACCCATTTATGAAAGTTCTGTTGCTTTTTTGGGTTGGATGTCTCTTTGTTGTTCTCCCATTGTCTCAGAGCTCACATACAATCGGAATGACTTTCACATTATGAGTTAAAGGGATTCTTTATTTTGTCGTGTTGGACTCCTAATTTCTTCTTTGATCTCCATGTATCAGATTATTGTTTGTACCCTCATTGCAATGAAAGCTCCCTCTTGCTTTTTTGTAGTTCTTATTTGAGATTTTCTATGTTGTTCCCTCCAAACTTTTGATCTAGTATTAATATGCCAAAGATTACATGTATGTGAGTCTACATCTTGTTTTCGGCTGTTTCTTCAAATGTTCTATCACATATATATCGGTTACCTGCATTTTTTTCGCATTATTTTTGTCTTTTACCCTGGTGTTATTTTTCAGATCCAATTTGCAAGTGACTCTCTCATCGAGTGTTTTTATTTTGTTCATGCATCTGATGTACGGTTATGGGACCTAGGAAGAGCCCAAGTCATTCAGCGCAAAATTGCCTAGATCATCTGAAACTGCTTAATCAGAGGTCCACTGGATTCCAATTTCTGTTGTGTGTTGTCGATGATCTCCATAACCTCCAATCTAGTTTGCCTCAGCCAAGAAAAGAAATGGAGACAAGAGGCATCCCTGTCGCCACACTCCTGTTCATCAATTATTCCAAATGGTTCTGTAAAGCTGTCCCTTCATGACAGAAACTCGGCATGTCATGTCTTCATATATGACTTTCTGTTTATTAATTTAATGAGTTTCAGGTTGAACTCCCATAATGCCTCACATCAATTTCCAAAGTGCACTTATCTGTCTACTTCACACTTGTCATAATGGCCCTTTTCGTAGTCCACACAAATCCGATGTAAATGTGGTGAATTCCCATTCCAGGGACTTTGTTCATACTATTATTTTCTCAAGTGGCTATATGGTCATGTACCATGATCTGTTTTGTCGAAAACCTGCTTGTTCTTCTTCACAGTTTCTTGTCTATGGACTCTTTTAATCTCTCAATGGATAAATCCTGTTTAAATAACTTTACCTAGGGCATCTGTATAAGTAAACATTATTGACGCTCTATAATGTTTGTGCACTCTTGTATAAATTTTGCCCTTCCTTAGGCAAACTTCCCCCAAACCAGATATCTCCCTTCCTTCCATTCTGTGGTATCTCTTCTTTTTCCTGACTTTACCAAGTAATTTATATCATTAAACATCCTTCCTTTTTTTTTGGTAGGCCGTGTCCGATATTGGTTTTGATGGCCTCTGCAGGAATGCATCAGGGTCAGACGCTGTTCCACTTTAGAAACTTTATGGATTGCTTTATTTTCTTCCTTCGTTGGTCTTTTCTTTCACCGTTAATTTGATAGCTCTTCTTCTGCT
>JAMPIV010014573.1:0-52833 GCA_024509875.1 Oreohelix idahoensis
GAACCTAGGGATTCATCCTGACGGTAACTTTCTTCTCCTAAAAACAAGAAAAAATGTACAGACTCAACATGGGATTCTTATCAGTTTAGAAAACTATAAGCAAAGTAATTTATAAAAGTTTATGATCTAGTAATAATTTTCCCTGCTAAAAAATCATTCTATCTATACATGTTATCTGGAAAAAGTAATTAAAGAATAACTATTGTAACTGGGATTTAAATCAGTACAACGGTGTTGATAGAGCAAATAACAATGCTCTCAAAAGAAATTATACAGATCGCAACCAGGTTAACTGTGCTCCACATAAGAGCAAGATTATTAGCAATCAGAGTAATAGGAACGGTAATAGGTTCTTAAATGCTTTTGCTTGTCATGCTGATAGATTTGAGAGATCATCTCGGTCTTGTGAAGGTAGTAAATTTTTTTCAGCCTACCGCACTGACAACTGTGCAATTTAGGTCCAGTTTGTCCCTGGGACGGTATATGTTTGTCTGTGACGGAATTGACATCGACAGGGGGCCACACACCTTACAACCAGATTTGTCCCTGGGAACGTCTATGAAGTAGACAGTACGTTAACCCACCGTGTCATGATGCCACCTTGCGTGTTGATGAGATGTTCGCAAGACCTCGAAGGAATTTTTTTTTTGTTTTTTTCAAAGGTCCTGTTTATTTTTGGTTCTGTTTACAAACACTGAATGTTATTGTATTCTTTAGTATAGAACTTTATATGTTGTTAATGAAATATTATGTAATCTTTGTAACATTTGATTGCCATAATTATTTGTTGGTTGTTACTTATATGACTGTATTTTAATTATGCATTAAATAATTTCTATGCACAAACTTATTTACTGAGACAATGTAATAGTCATTTCTGTAGATAGTCCTGAGTGTTTTTATGCACTACTTAAAATTTTGGTTTTGTTTTTCATCATGGGTTTGATACCATGTTTAATTAACATATTTATATACAGATTATTTGAATTAATTGTTTAGTGAAAGGTAATTTTAAACATAACTTGTATGTATTATTAATGATTTTGCGTTGAAGTTAAGGACGTATTCTGAAACTTGGTTTCCATTTTTTCTCAATTATGACATTTGATAATTTAAACGATTCGATTTTTTGTCAGCTAGAATTAACTTAAATTTCGTATTAAATTAAGTGGGTAGAATTAACAGCGACGGCTGATACTATTGTTCATTTAAAGAATTTAGATATCTGATTATAATACATAGTTAAGATAAATAATATTACACTTATATATTTATAACTTCGTAAGCAGTTCAACAGTGTGTTAGCCCATGTAACGTTTCTGTGATGTATTTTTTTTTAAAAAGAAGAAAAAAAAAAAAACTTACACGTTTTTCATGTATGTCTGTTTAAAGATAAGATTATTTTTATGTTACTCAGCTAATTTAATTGTTAGTTATTAATTATACCTACATATTACTTAGAAATAAAAATACTATTTTTATTTAACCTAGCGTTAAGAAACATTTTTTGTATTGTAATTTTTTTTGAAAAAATGTGTTTTGGACATTGTGATATTTATTTTTTTCTGCGCCAGCGCTAGATTGTATGTTAAGGTTACTATTATGTAGTGACATTAATTCTTTGAAAATGTTGTGATGTTTGGATGTATTTTTTGGTTGTTAGCGCTTGACTATGCGTCAATGCGGAACGTGTGTTATCGTTAATAATTTTTTTTTTTTTTGGGTGATATTTGATGTAATTTATTTTTAGTTATGTATAAGTTTATAATTTAGTTAAATTACTTATTATGCTGTGCTTGTCATTAACTTTCTTTTTTTTGTGTTAGTATATAAATATACTTTAGCATTTTTGTATTTTACAATACGTTGTTACATTTAGATAGTTATTGTTAGGTGTTGTTACCAACTTTCTTTACATTTGCATCTTTACTGTCATCTCTCTTTGTTGACTATTCGTCATTTCTTTACATCTTTGCTGTTGTCTTTTCAATATTGTCTGATATTTTGTTTATGCTTCCGTGTTTCATCTTTGATGTAATTCATACTTCTTGTATACTTTTTTTTTTTCGTGTTACGCTATTTATACTTTCATTCTTTGTAGTGTTAAATTAATTATATGACTTTAGGTAATGTAATTGGTTCTTATAGTTCTATTTGTTTTACATGTATGGAATTGTTGTCTTCAATGTCATCTTATGATTCTATTTGATGCTTATCATATTCCCATTTCATATTTTGTCTTTTCGCTTACGATAGTTTATTTTCTGTTTAGTTTGTACTATGTATACTTAATTTGCGTTTGTATTAGATTAATTTTTATTTTGGTATGTTTGAATGAGTATGTTGGATGATTTAGTCGTTATCTTACATTTATTGATGATATTTTTGTAGATGTGCTATGTTTTCTTGTCATAGGTATATTTTTGTAGGTAATTGATAGAACTTCATTAATTTTTTAAATTTTTGGGAATTAATTAAAGAGATATTTGACATAACTTCATTGACAGTTAAATTTTTGGGAGTTTATTTTTGTACGTATTTCATATAATTTCATTAACCTTTAAATTTTTGGATCTTAAATTTTCTAAAAAATGATAAATCATTTTTTCCCGGACGGTGTGGCAAACTGTTACCAGTAATTTTAATGGAAGGGGACGTGATCTGGAAAATATTAGGTGAGCAGATTAGATTATGGGTTGTCATTGCTTGAAGACGTGATTGTCTTTAATGTTATGTTAAATTGTAATAGTAGAAGTAAGGTTACAAAGCGTGTGAACGCTAGTCAGTTCAATTGTGGAGGTTTGTTCACTCCGAACTGTTTTGAGATACGGGTGTTTAGCTATTTGTGGCTAGCCCGTGCAAGTAGTGAGACTGAACGGTGTTTTTTAACAGCCGGGTCTCGTAGCTGTTTTAGGGGGAGGATGTGTATTCCCGTGGGCAGTGAGTTTTGGGCATCGATCTGGAGAGGTCGCCCCATAGTGTGTGTTCTTGATGGTAAGCCTGTACAGTGCTGAATATAAGAGGCCATGATTTATGTAAGGCCATTATTTCCTTAGAGAGGATAATTGTGTTATGTGAAGACATGTTGATAAGTGATATTATTGCAAACTGCTGGGTGAGCAGTATTGTGAATATTTTGATAAGGATCCATTAACTTACACATGTCATATAATAGCGCTAAAAAATGAGTAAAGGCGAGATTATTGCAGACTGCCGGGGATGGAGTCGAGTGAGAATTTGCTGGTAGGACTCATTAGATTATGATAGCGCTTATGTGAGTGTAGCACGGCGAGGATGCCCGTTTGCTATCTTTGAGAAGGATCCATTATTATTAATACAGCGCTGATGTGAGGAGTATCTGGAGGATACAATATTTATGCAGTAGCACGGCGATGATGTGAGCCGTTTGCTATCTGTGAGGAGGCCATAGTTACGGATCCATTATTATATCTTATAGCGCAGGAGGAGTATCTGGAGGATACAATATTTATGCAGTAGCACGGCGATGATGCGAGCCGTTTGCTATCTGTGAGGAGGCCATATTTACGGATCCAGCATTATATCTTATAGCACAGGAGAGTATCTTGAGGATGCTATTTATGCAGTAGCACGGCGATGATGTGAGCCGTTTGCTATCTTTAGAGAGGCCATGATTATTATATAACTGCCGTAGATGCAGTCTTTGTGCACTGATGTGGAGTAGAGATTTTGTAGGCCATGACTATTATATAACTGCCGTAGATGCAGTATTTGTGCACTGATGTGGAGTAGAGATTTTGTAGGCCAGGATGTGTAAGGGCCGTATGGTGTGTTAACTACATTATGAAGATTCCTGTTTCGATGTAACTGTATTCGTCTAGATCTACGTGATGTTATAATTGTAATAAACCATGATTAAAAACATCATCAGACGTTACACCATTCCATGACTTGGTGTGTACGCTACTGTGAGTGACTGTCCTAAAACACGCTTCACCTTCTTCAACCAAAAGATAAAAACATAACTTTTATCAATGATATTATTAGCAAATATATCAAGGGGAACCACCAATACTGGGACCTATACATTAACCAAGCTCTTGAAGCCATCCGAGTAAACGTGAACGATACCACATGAATGTCACCCTTTCTCATGCTATACGGAAGAGAACCAAACTTTCCGTTAGACAACCTACTTCGCCCACAAAGAAAATACATGGGAGAAGACCCCATCGAAATAATCCTTCAAGAAAAGTATAAAGCTCACCAGATTGCACAACGAAATACGCAGAAGGCATTTCACAAGAAACAGAAACAACATGATAAATCAGCCAAGCTACCAACGTACAAAATAGGAGACAGAGTATACTACAAGAAACATGTACGCAGTTCAAAATTCGATGACCGATGGTTAGATGGCTACAAAATCATAAAACAAACTACGCCTGTAAACTTCATTATTTGGAATGAAGAGAAACAACACCAAACAAAAGCTCACGTAAAACAAATAAAAATTGATAATCACCGGCCCATTCCGCCTCTGACGACAAATACAAGACCAGTCAGAAAAGCCACCCTAAATTATAATCCATCCAGCACAGATTCGTCTGACATATCAGAGTCAGAGACGACAGACTCTGAATTTTACCAAGACGACCACATACCCAGACCACCCACAGATGAAATACATCGAGCAAGACAACAACGAGACTCGTCCGAAAGCGAAGAAGATATCCCACCACTTGAATTACGTAATAGACTACAAGACAGAGACCTGCGCATTAGAAATGAAGAAATCATGCCACAGACGTCACACGATGACAACACGAAAACACCTTATATCCACACTCAAACTTACTCCCGCAGTGATAAATCGTCAGCTGATACCTATCACACCCCCAGTTCAGGCAGTTCTAGTTTTAACACTAGTGAAAACCAAACACTGCTATACCACAAGAACAAGATTGCTCGTTCAAAACAATCAGATCCTGAAGAAACTATACCCAAGCAGATTGTTGAACCATATACCAGCGATCTTTATAGAGACGAAACAGAACAAGACATAAGAGAAGACAGTGTCAACCCCAGCACAGCTTTGTCAGACCCCAACGAACATAATGACAGAAAAAATGGTAGAATTATACCAACAAGAAACAGACATTGATACAGCTAGTTCCATTGAAACCAGTGATGCGGATAGTACATTATTTGTACCAGTCAGCTCCAGCGTCAAACGCGCCTATAAAACAAAATCTGATGACTCAATCCCTAGCAACAAAATTCCGCGTATACAGCACAACTATATCAGACGAAAGATTCTGAAGAAACGCAATCATGTTCCAAAACCAAGCCGAGAAGTGTTAGCCTCATCTCAACTAGTCAAAAACAACAGTGTGCAAATTACTGTGCCCATTGTAACCAGTGCTAACGTTCAGCACAACCAGGTCAGAAGAAAAATCAAGGCGAAACATATACCTGCCTCAAAACCAACAGATGTTCCAGCCATACACACCCTAACCACAGTAAAACCATCACCGCAATCAAATGATGTTAAGCCATCACCGCATTCGTCAATGTCCTCAGTGTCCCAACAATCAGCAAATGCAGTGTCGTCGCATATCACACCCGTCACCACTGCTACTCAGTATGATGCTCGCCTAAGCAGTCGGGACATTGCAAGGTTAGAGATGGTGAAGGAACTAGCGAAGCTGTTCTGAAAAACACGCCCAGGTGTTTTATATGTTCGCAAATCCGAACACGGTCAACGCATATGTGAACAAACCTTTTTAACAATGTACTAACTCTCCCCATGTACTCTATTTTCGTTTTTGTTGACAGTTCAAATGACTTGCTTACAGACTAAGATGTCAAAGCCTCACTGAGAAAGTTATTTTTTCCAGCCTTGGAATACGGATGCCCAGAAAGAAATCAAGACCAGCACACGGAAGATTTTCTTTAGATAGCATAATTGTGAAATAAAAATGTTAAAACAATTGACAACACACGGTGTTACGAGTTTACAGACACCCTTATTTAGTTACATACATTTTCTTAATATTTAGAATGCTACACAACTTTACCTATAACACATGTGTCACACTATTCTGTTGTAACATTCATTTCCACTTTTGTAACTGATCATATTCCACGCTCCATTCACCAGCATTTTCATGCAGACACTTTACACCAGTAGTTTTTTTTTTCTTACCTCATACTAATATTTCTTTGATCTATATTATGCTAAACTCCTTGATATCTGCCACCTTGATCAATCATACTGTTCCTACTATAATATCTCTCAACAGCACATAATTCATACCCAAAACTAGTATTGTAGGTTATGCTATTTTTCTCCACAGGATTATTTATTTTCAAATGTACATTATTATTTTAGACCCAGATGTATATTAGTACTGTCAAAAATTTTACTGCCTATCACAAATACCCCAATGACATTTGCGCATGCTGAATTTCTGCAAATGAAGAATCCCTTGAGAGCATTAGTATATGCTAACCCAAGATTGAACACATTACACCTATTTGTTGATGATGCCTTTGCCCATGTTAAAGAAATAGCATTTGCACATGCTGACCTAGCAAATGAAATACCCCATTACCGCATGATAACCACTAATGACACATGAGATGAAGAAGCAACAGGTTATGTATGATGAAGATGACATTTTATATTAAGGTGAAACTTTATGTTGTCACAGCTGAGATTTTGTTGTAATGTTTATGCACAAAATCTCCCACATTAACATTGGAGGAGGAATAATCTTAGTCTTTCGTGGTTACGAGATAAGACAAGGATATAATAGAATATTTGATGAATACCATGGAACAAATCAGAGCAGATGATTGTTGCACATATGAGGACCATATTTGAAGTCATTATTGAAGGATTATCAGTAGACAAGAGACACAAATGAATTATGATAATCCCATGGAACCACAGGTACTAAGGACACAAAATGGAGATTAAATAATGGAGAAAAAAAAATAATGACTGAATAATTGCTACGCCCAGAGGTAAAGGAAATAGAGATGCATCCGCATTTTGGAGAAGATATCTCTTTGATTTTTGCTTATTGCCTTTGTAATATGAACATTGTTGTATAACAAATGACTATTCCTTATCACGAATTACAGAATGTTGTAAGATAGTTGGAATAAATTGACAATTTAAAATACTCATAACATACCCAGAATTATAGGAGAGAAAATAAATAAATGATTGATGAAAGTGGACACACTGAGATTTGCTCACCCCGAGGATATTGAAAGAAAAAAAATAATAATGTTATCCCAAGGACAGACATGTCACAGATATATCATGGAGATACTATGAAAAAAAAAAAAAAAAGAATATCTAGATTAGAAATGCAGCAAACTTGGTCAAGGACACCATGAAATAGACCCCCGCCCCACACTTAAGATAACTGACGGATGAGATTTTTGAATTATAAGTACCATAAGTCACCCATCTGGCTGTAGTCAGCGGATGTTACAGGCACCACATAACTCTGACTAACCCTCGACCAGCGAAGGCAGAGTTGGTGTCGAAATTTTGCACATATGTAAAAAGACATGTTTTTTGTTCATGTTTTAGTAAAGTCTAGACATTTATGTTAATAGTTCTATAAATGATTAGTTGATATATTGATGATAAATATTCGCAAATATAGTAGATGGACAATTAATAAGGATATATTTCCAGTACAGAATAAGAGGAATAGGAAGGATCCACATTTTAAATATTGGAGCACCATGAGCGAGGAATTGGACTTATAAAGAAAATGGAAATGGTACACTGTATGCAAGGATAACCAGAAATAATATGGATAAATAGTAGTCAGAGTGCCAGGAACTTTGTCTTACGAGAATATTGTAGATTCCTCACGATCAATTGATTATTTTCTTCCTTTCTATGTCACATTTTTTTTGAGTGATGACCCCAAAATTTTTTTTTCATCTCATATTGTCAAAAGTTCTTACACCTCAATTGATAGTTCCATAAATAATTGTTTGATGTGTTTTGCATAAAGGTATTGCTAGATAAGGTACATAGGGAGTTACTAAGGATGAATTCTCAAGATAACAGGAGGACTAGAATAGATACAATGATATTGGAACACCATAAATGATACATTGGTGTTATGAAAAAAAAAAAAAAGGAGACAAATATAAATTGTATACAAGGATGCCTCGAGAGTGACAACATGGATACATATTGTCAAGAGTATAAGCAGTTGTCTTAAAAGAGAAAATAAAGTAATACGGAACCCAATGTAGAAAATTCATGATGATTTGGAAACTATATTTTTCTTTTCCCTTCTATTTCATAATATGATAGTAACACATTCGTCTGTTGGTTGCTGAACAATGTGATGTTTGAAAATTGATGTATGGGAAGTCAAAGAAGATCTTTGAAGAATAAATATACATATAAAATAATATTTCTAGGGAAGAGTTCACAAAAAAAAATATACTGTATTGACAGAAAAGAAGGAATGATTAGAAATAACTGACTAATGGACAGGATCACCACCAGACGTACGGATATTGGAAACAAACATCACATATTTTGAAAAAAAAAAAAAAAAAATGTAATATAGAACATTTTCTACAGTGACGGACTTACAACGAATTTATACACTTACCATTTAGAAAATGTCTATAACTGTCACGGGACGCGAGTAAGTCTGCAATTAAATTCCTAAAACCTAATGGTAATATTTTGTCGGTAAATTTCTCACTGAATGAGTGTGTATTTCGACTTTCTATACTGATTGTCGGCACAGACATCGTTTTCATCAGTCGTGGAAAATTGACCAATTTTACAAGGAATGTTGACATAACAATAGCCATCGCTCGGCGTGAGTCTTGTAAACGTAATAACATTCACCTGTAGAAAGTCATAAATGTCGCCCAACAGGGAGACATTACATAAACAGTCCATCGCCGGACGTCGCGGGTGTGTTTACACAAAGCCAGTAATACCCAATTAGTATTTTGGCTAGTAATAGAACATAATGTGCAGGCGGCGACAGAAGGCCAAGTAATTTTACAATGAGTATTGTGGTCAGTCGTTCAGACAAAGTAATATTGGATTAAAGGAGACTGAAAGTCTGAGCCAGGGACAACATGAAAGCAGTATGAATACGAAATTATAACGAGAAGAACAACACTGTACGTGCCCCAAAAGACGAACGCAGACAAGTTGTCTCGGATAAGCAAAATATGAGAGCGACCATAGCAAAATAATACAGGAAATTTTACACAGTTTGAGGACGGAATGTCTGACTTTAGGAAAACAAACGAAATTTCACATGACACAGGAAGCGAACCCGAAAAAAATCGCCCTAGGCGATCCAGACGATATATAACCCAACTATATTCATTGCTTGGCATTGGTAAGAGAAACCATTCCGCCAACCAAGACTTGGGGTTCTAGATTTCACGAGAAAGAATCAAGACATTGTGTCAGTGAAATTCGTATAGGGACACCAAGTGGTAGAGACAGGGACCATTTGAGATACTCATCCTTAGTCTACTACGTGGTTGGCGTTAATCACAGGACAAGCTTTAGAGTAGGGCCGACCGAGATACTGCGACGACACGCATCTCACACGTAATTAACGGCAACAACCTACCAATACTCCACGGGGGTCAGAAAGGAATTTACCAGGCGGTGAAGGGTCTTTCTATCATCGACTACCCACCCAAAAAGAAAGCAGAAAATACCCAGAAGGATTGCTGCATTTCTAAATAGCTGTCCACGTGAAATTTAATGATCTGAAGTGGCAGTCGCCAACGGATGATTTTTTTACAACAAGTGCCTTTGAGAAATTTAATGATCTGAAGTGGCAGTCGCCAACGGATGATTTTTTATAACAAGTGCCTTTGAGAAACTATGATCAAAAGCTGCAAGAGCAGACGGGAGATTTTGTAACCCCAGTGCCTACCAAATTTATCGAGATCCTAAATTACATGCAGTAATGGACAGATTCTCCCTGTACAATTGATGCACCAACAAATACGAATATACAACATATTTCCATCATCGTCACCACATAAGCAAAATACCAAGACAACAAAAGGACATCTGCATAACAGACGAAGTCTCACCCGCCTAACATTGTGTTCAACCTCACCCATGAATAAGACACCTCGGACGCTCGGGACAATGTCAACACAGGCATTGTGAAAGACAAAAATACAAGCCGTGGACACCTGGCGAAATCGAGTGAACCGTCCAATGTTATTGTAGGCAGACAAAGACTTGTCCATTGTGTTCAAACAACCAGAGTTTATTGACAGTTAGCAAGAGACCAAGAAACACAAGATATCCTTTTTGTTAGTATTTAGGAGTTACTTAAATTCATCATCATCACATAGGGTAGACTTTAGATTCATTTTGTGTATTTTGCATTAACTAATATCTTTCTTCACAGGGATAGTTAATGTTATTTCTAGTTGCATTTGTATCAGTGTAATTGAATGTTGTTATATTTCAGAACATTAATAAATGTTGTAGTTGTGTTTACCAACACACGTTATCACATATATAGAGAAGGAACGAAAGTGTGCGAAAGAGACATACTGTTCTTCTTCTCTTTCTCTTCTGTTCACTCAGTGTAATAGGGGAGTGGGGGCTCGTTAGTATATAGAGGGGGGAGATAGAGTGGTAGGAGGTATATGTCACGAGATCCAGAATCACTGGGGCTATATGCTGGGAATTCACCCCAAAGTCTTATATTCACCTTCTCCACTCCTGCTGCTCATCTTCAACCGGGTGCCAGGCGAATCTGAGCCATTGACAAAGCCGGCACCTCACAGATAACTCTCTTTGGTTACCCTCACAGGGGTAACTTTTGTGACATAATTGGGGGCTCGTCCGGGATATACCTTGGGACTTGCCCTAGACTAAAACATTAAATAATTCTTTTTTGCAAATTTTGTATAAACCTATTCACTGTCTTCTATACTGTTCCTTATTCTACTTAGGTAGAGGGAAAGAACACAGAATAGAGTATTAGATAACTAGATATTCATATTAGATATTAAGATTAGATATTCATAGTATATTAAGAAAGACATTGACACATGTTAGAAGATTACACCGTATTAATTTATATGCACTTTATTACTGCATCTGGTTACCAATATTGATTTGTTGTCATCATTATAAATTTACCTGGATTTTTGGTAGTACCACGTGGGACTCGATCAAAAGGCATTGTTGAAGTCGGACGCTTTGAACGAGCGACCCGACATTGTGTATTCCTTTTGTTCACAAGTGGACAATAGCGACTAAGCCACTGAGACGAAACATTTTAGTATTGTTTTCTTGGTAGGCAGGCAGTGGATGGTCAGAAATATTTGACTGGTATTCTTAGCAAGCCTTAGAATTGTATTGCCAAGGTTTTCTTTACTATTGTCATTTACCTGTACGGCTGTAAAGGTTATAGCGAAGCATACGGGACATTTGTTTTTTGGTTCTCCCTTTGGCCAAGGGCACAAATTTTTTCTTCGCCCTATATTTTTTTTTTCTCTCACATAATTTTGAGTAGTAGCGATAGGCAGATTGAATTCTAGCTTGATCATGGCAGATTTGAGGCAAATTCGCGCTGCGATTATCCAGGAAGCAACTAGTTTAAAACTAGAAAAAGGAGAACTTATGGAATATGTGGAAAAAAATGTTAACGGCGCACAAAGAAGAGAGAAAAGACAAACTTGCAGAGCAAGAGAGAAAAGATAAACTAGCAGCAGAAGTAGAGCAAAAAGAAGATTGACATTAGCAGCGGAGAAGGAGGAGAGAGAAGCCAAGAAATTAGAAGCTGAGAGAGAGAGAGAGAGAGGCCGAGTATAGGAGATTCAAGGCAGAGTTAGAGAGAAATAAGGCAGAGAGAGAGCACGAACTTCGGATGAAGAGGTTGCTTAAAGCATTTGAACCATCCACAAGAGTTGAACCAGAAATATGTATTTCGGCCCATGAAGTGGCAGACGAGCTATCATATCGCCTAGAGGACACACCATCAACGCCTTGCAGTACGACATATGCCAAGACATGTGCCGGAGAAACTGATTACGCGAAGGGCGCAGTTGACCGGTATCAGGGGAAGAAAGACAACTTGCTTTGCAATCCACATAGACAGGAAACTCAACACAACTCCTTTTCTCAGAACCAGAGGCAAGGGGAAAAATGGTGCCGGTATTGTCGCATGAAAAATCACTACACCAGTGAGTGCCGAAACCGCCCTCCTCTCCATCGCTTGGCGTATATAGAAACCCGAACAATGAAGGACAAAGAGTCCCGGAGAAAAGAGGGGGAAAAATCACACCCGGCGGTAGTTAATTCAATGGATTCCAGACACCGCTGCAGAGATAACGGAAAGTTATTAAAAGGCACAGAAGAACCCACTCTAATTGCGAGCGGTACCTTCGATGGATCTTGCAAGGGGACTTCGAATAAAACAATTTCACCTGGCATCACAGGGAAGAAGAAAACAGGCACTTGTCTCCTGACATCAGGAGAACAATTATTACCTTACTCCACCGGCCCTTCTACGTGGAAAGAAGCGACCGGACAGGAACGGGCATTCGCTATTATCCACGGAAATAGACAGTTGCACACATCGCCTAAGTCTGCCTTTACCCAAGACGAGGAAAAGTCAGATCCTACCACTTTTAAAACTTACGGAGAGAAATGTGTGCCTTTAGAAGGTATAACAACACATACGATTATCGGGGACAGGGTGGACGACGGACACGGAGGCACCCCCCGACTCTCTTCAAAAGGAGGTAGAAGAGGATTATGAGGAGAAAAGTGTGGTAGAGCCGGCGGGGATACAGCAGCTCAACACCCATGGGACTCCGATTCTATATGTAGGCGAGACAAAAACTAAGCGGATAGAGAGAAGGAAAGACACCAGGCGACACAAGAGGAAACAGCTTGGTGTACGCGCTTTATGCAAGGCACAGCGCAGATGCGCGAAATTTACAACACACTGTACCCGATATAAATGGACAGATGGGTTGCACCGTATCTTGAATTATGACCATTCCACGGGCAAGATACACAAGATACGTAATAAGGACAAACAAGGGCCAACTTTGATCCGTCGTCGGATTCAAAGATTGGTTAGCAGAAGAAAGAAGTGGGGAAACATTTTTTATTTCGACAGAGCGAAGAAAGACACACTGAGAGTTTAGTGTCAATAAGAATGGACCACTCAAAAGAAAGAAGAGGTTTAAACCTGGCAACGAATATTACAAGGACCCTAATGCAAAGGGGCGGAAAAGGAAAAGTGATATTGTAGGGACGGCGACTAGCGCCCGGATTCCCTCGGAACACAACGTTGTCAATAGAGAAAGAGCGGAAGAGGTATTCGATTCCAGGCTGGAATTCGATTCGAAAATCAGTTCAAGACTGGTTAGATCAGAACAATTGACTGATGGAACTGTGGAAATTCAGGTCACAGGTAACGGCGATCCTCCAATGATGGCGGCTATCGCCCGGACTCCCATTGAAGGCAGATATGTCAAGGGAGAACTACGAACGGCAGTTTTAAATGATCATACATACGAAGTCATTTTAGGCTACAAATATGTGAGTTTAGGAGACACTCGTCAATCAAGAGTCACAGCTGCAGTGCAGACAAGTGACCAAGCGAAGGAGAAGAGACAAGGAGACGAGGTTCACTTCCATCCGCAAGAGCTGAGACAAGCTCAAATGAACGATAAATCGGTAGAAACCGTGTTTTAAGAAGAGACTGAAGGGAGACAATCCACCAGAACCAGGAGACTGCTTTAAACAGCAAGGACAACT
Source organism: Oreohelix idahoensis (assembly GCA_024509875.1). Taxonomy (NCBI): domain Eukaryota; kingdom Metazoa; phylum Mollusca; class Gastropoda; order Stylommatophora; family Oreohelicidae; genus Oreohelix; species Oreohelix idahoensis. Next base: position 13,814 of record JAMPIV010014573.1, read on the forward strand.
CCTTAGGAAAGTAGAAAAGCGCGGATATGAGTATAAGCAACTGGTAGTACCAGCACGATATAGATTTTATATCTTAGGTATGGGACATGCTAGTGAATCTAGTGGTCAGGTCAGACAATACATCACTACGCAAAGAATCACCCACCATTATTATTGGCAGGGAATCGCAGGGGACATGGATCAATTTATCCGATCAGGTCCTGAATGCCAGAGAGGGGCATCAAATCATGGGAAAAGTGAGGAAGCCACTGTTAAGGGAAACAGACTACGTATGAAGAAGAGGAGGCGTCAACATGACGGAGAATATAATACGACTGGGTCCTAAGTGTGAGCTAGAGATAGCATATGTTTTACTGTTTATGCATAGCAAACAGAACAGGTTACAGATTGGATGGCACGGGCCATACACAATGGTCGAGAAGGCATCTCGAACCAATGATAAGATTCCAATGGAGAATCAGCTGGAAATATATAATATTATTCTGCTAAAGAGATACTTAGCCAGACACATAACTGAAGCGGCCAACTTCAGGACACGAGCAGCCACAAAGCATTTGAATAAAGGAAATCCGAACTCAGCACTGCAGCCCAATGCGGCTAGACAGTCATCTGCAGGTGTGCAGAAAATCACAACACACTCTACGAACGTAGTCGAGCAGGGGCGACAACTCTTGACTACGGTCACGATATTGAAACAGGAAAGGGAGCAGCTCTTTATAGCTGATGCAGGAGAAGCAACTGAGGAAGATTGCGAGAAGAACGATTTGAACGAGGAGAGAAGGAAGGTGGAAACCAGGAAGACGAGGAGGAAAGTCATAGCGAGGAGATAACATCCGCTGACAATAGGAAATGTAAAATGCATCCTGCCTCGCAGGACTCTTCCCAACCTAAGACTTCGCGTGGGGGACATATGTCACGGGGACGCGAGTAAGTCTGCAATTAAAAATTCCTAAAACCTAATGGTAATATTTTGTCAGTAAACGTCTCACTGAATGAGTGTGTATTTCGACTTTCTATACTGATTGGCGGCGCAGAAATCGTTTTCATCAGTCGTGGGAAATTGATCAATGTTACAAGGAATGGTGAAATACCTATAGCCATCGCTCGGCGTGAGTCTTGTAAACGTAATAACATTCACCTGTAGAAAGTCATAAATGTCGCCCAACAGGGAGACATTACATAAACAGTCCATCGCCGGACGTCGCGGGTGTGTTTACACAAAGCCAGTAATACCCAATTAGTATTTTGGCTAGTAATAGAACATAATGTGCAGGCGGCGACAGAAGGCCAAGTAATTTTACAATGAGTATTGTGGTCAGTCGTTCAGACAAAGTAATATTGGATTTAAAGAGAGACTGAAAGTCTGAGCCAGGGACAACATGAAAGCAGTATGAATACGAAATTATAACGAGAAGAACAACACTGTACGTGCCCCAAAAGACGAACGCAGACAAGTTGTCTCGGATAAGCAAAATATGAGAGAGCGACCATAGCAAAATAATACAGGAAATTTTACACAGTTTGAGGACGGAATGTCTGACTTTAGGAAAACAAACGAAATTTCACATGACACAGGAAGCGAACCCGAAAAAAATCGCCCTAGGCGATCCAGACGATATATAACCCAACTATATTCATTGCTTGGCATTGGTAAGAGAAACCATTCCGCCAACCAAGACTTGGGGTTCTAGATTTCACGAGAAAGAATCAAGACATTGTGTCAGTGAAATTGTATAGGGACACCAAGTGGTAGAGAGAGGGACCATTTGATATATTCATCCTTCGCATTCTAAGTGCTTGGCGTTAATCAGAGGACTAGCTTTCCAGTAGGGCCAACCGAGATACTGCTACGACACGCACCTAACACGTAATTAACGGCAACCACCTACCAATCCTCCACGGGGGTCAGAAAGGAATTTACCAGGCGGTGAAGGGTCTTTCTATCATCGACTACCCACCCAAAAAGAAAGCAGAAAATACCCAGAAGGATTGCTGCATTTCTAAATAGCTGTCCACGTGAAATTTAATGATCTGAAGTGGCAGTCGCCAACGGATGATTTTTACAACAAAGTGCCTTTGAGAAATTTAATGATCTGAAGTGGCAGTCGCCAACGGATGATTTTTTACAACAAGTGCCTTTGAGAAACTATGATCAAAAGCTGCAAGAGCAGACGGGAGATTTTGTAACCCCAGTGCCTACCAAATTTATCGAGATCCTAGATTACATGCAGTAACGGACAGCTGCTCCCTGTACAATTGATGCACCAACAAATACGAATATACAACATATTTCCATCATCGTCACCACATAAGCAAAATACCAAGACAACAAAAGGACATCTGCATAACAGACGAAGTCTCACCCGCCTAACATTGTGTTTCAACCTCACCCATGAATAAAGACACCTCGGACGCTCGGGACAATGTCAACACAGGCATTGTGAAAGACAAAAATACAAGCCGTGGACACCTGGCGAAATCGAGTGAACCGTCCAATGTTATTGTAGGCAGACAAAGACTTGTCCATTGTGTTCAAACAACCAGAGTTTATTGACAGTTAGCAAGAGACCAAGAAACACAAGATATCCTTTTTGTTAGTATTTAGGAGTTACTTAAATTCATCATCATCACATAGGGTAGACTTTAGATTCATTTGTGTATTTTGCATTAACTAATATCTTTCTTCACAGGGATAGTTAATGTTATTTCTAGTTGCATTTGTATCAGTGTAATTGAATGTTGTTATATTTCAGAACATTAATAAATGTTGTAGTTGTGTTTACCAACACACGTTATCACATATATAGAGAAGGAACGAAAGTGTGCGACAGAGACATACTGTTCTTCTTCTCTTTCTCTTCTGTTCACTCAGTGTAATAGGGGAGTGGGGGCTCGTTAGTATATAGAGGGGGAGATAGAGTGGTAGGAGGTATATGTCACGAGATCCAGAATCACTGGGGCTATATGCTGGGAATTCACCCCAAAGTCTTATATTCACCTTCTCCACTCCTGCTGCTCATCTTCAACCGGGTGCCAGGCGAATCTGAGCCATTGACAAAGCCGGCACCTCACAGATAACTCTCTTTGGTTACCCTCACAGGGGTAACGTTGTGACAATAACAAGGAAACATTCAGATAAATAAATAAGGATAAGCCATGAGGTTTTAATGCTTTTATTGTGAAAAATGATTACTTATAAAAATGATGCTAGTTGTATTATCGTCCGATACATATGCATATTATGTTTAGAGATGCTTTCTACATGTAATAATGAGCAAGTGGCTCATTCACTAAAAAAAAAGAAGAAGAAGATGATGAGTACCCATGAAAACATCGGCTATTCTATGAAAGTGGATTGCCATTACCATAGGAATTAGAGATTTTGGACATTTCTTGGAATATTGCAGAGTACTTGGGAAATAGAATAAATAAGTACGCCAGAAAAAAAAAAATTTTTTTTAGTACTTGCAGGCTTTTAATATGGAGCAAATAACAGTACAGAAAAGAGATAACACCCCTACCACATCCAAGAGAATGTAATCAACTATATTTTTTAATGAAATGTAATAGATTATGATAATCCAGCCAAGTTCTACAAATAAGATAGTTTATTGTTCATTCCCCAGTGTTGCCACTCGTCACATTTTTTTTAGTGATGACCTTATGAGTGTTTTTCAGATTTTGTTGGGCAGTGTTGCCAATTTGTAAATTTGGTGAAAAATATTATGATGTGATGAATAAGTTACACTTTTTGAAGTTGATGTCCACTACTAGTCTTTTTTTTACATAGCAGACGACCTCATATAGACATAGGACCCCAGTATAGGAATTAGATTAAATTTTTTGGAAATATTTTTGGACTTAGAAAAATTTTTGAACTTTAAATTTTTCTGAAAAATTTTTTTGAACTTAGAAATTTTTGGGGATGGATTTTTGTTATTGATAGTACTCAAATGTCTCCCTACGGGATACATTTGTGGAGCCCCCCGGATCTATATGTGGCCGTGTGTACATAGTTGTTCCTTTGGAAACAGACTATATTCTTACAAGACAGAGGAAGCACAGACCACCCCATAATTTTATATTTTATGAGAAACAGAAAATAATAAATAGTGTCACATATTAGGGTAGAGTCGCTTCTACACGCCATTTCTAATAATTGGGTGATTTCCCCTGACCAATCGGATAGCTCAGATTTACCCCGGGGAAAGTGGAACAACGACGCCATTTTGGCAGTAGAATGAAAGAGCGCAACTCAAGAGGTCGTATCTGGTCCAGCTCTACATATTTCTTAGTTTGAGAAAATCAAACTTCAACATTTCTTATAAAATGTGTATTTCAGGACATTGAGTGGTTATATATATATATTTCTTACTGGCGTAAGTAGTGACAATCGTTAACTATGTATTTTGAATAGAGCTCCCAACCCTAGTCGCAGCAGAACTAGGTTCGAGGATTTGAGTCAATTTGCAAAAAAATAGTCTTACACCTCAAACCATGTAGAGTAGAAAATATTCTTGTGTTGGAAAGCATTTAACTCAAGGAATGCTTATGACGATAAAGAAATCAAGGACAAATCTGAGGAGATGGGTAAATGTCGTCGAACCTAAAATAAGACTGTAACTTAAAAGAAGGAACACGGTGGAATGAGAAGGTTCGCCATATTTGACAATTGAGTAGGCCTACGAGACAAGGATGCAAAAAAAGGGATTTTTGCATCGATGAAAGCATCTGATGAGATGATAGAATTTTATTATACTTATTATTGTAAAAATGTTCTGAATTCCAGACTTTGTTGAAATTTTAAGTTTCATGCTGAAAGATATTAAAAGTTTTGCATGAAATCGAACGCTGTTGAAAAGGTGAATTACTACAGTTTTGAGATTTAGCTGAGAAATCCATGCATTTCAATTAAATTCGCTACATCAACACCTAAGAGAAGAAAATCGAACCTGGTAACACAAATTTAAGAGAGGAATCTAAATCTCTGGTGATTAGGCCAGTTAAACATCTGCTCCCTGTAAAGTAAACTGAAAATACTGCATATACCGGCACTGCCACATGATGTAATATGGTGCCGTTCCAGTCCTAAGGAACACCTGCCCCGGTTACAGGAGCATGAGCTTTCTATTAACCTTTGCCAAATCTTCATGTCCCGTGCCATCAGCTCAAGTTCTTTCCATGACTTCTTCATCCCCTTCATGTATGTTTTCAGTTGTCTTCCCTATGTGTTCCTTGGTCTCCATCAACCTCTCTTCCCCTGGGGATTTCAGAACAAGGACTAATACTGTCAACATGTTTCCTCGATGTTTGTCATATCTATCTCCAGCGTCTTCTTCTCATCTCTTCTTCCCCTGGCACTTGTCTGATTCATGTCATTATTTCCACATTAGTGATCTTGTCACTACCCATTTATCACAGTCTATAGCTTTTGTTGTTGTTGTTTTTATTGTTCTGTATGTTTCAGAGCCATACTATAGGACTGACTTAACATTTGAGTTATTTTGATTTCCATGTTTTCCAGTGCAAAAGATTCTACGCATTCTTGTGTTATTATTATTCAGGATTCAGTAAACGCCGACTGGCATGCTGTGTAGTGGCTCTGGTTGGCATGTTTGTGTCTGTAGAGCCGAAAATCTGGTCACTAGATGGCAGCGAAAAAGGTGACTTGTTTTACTCGCAAGACCTGGTCAAGCAAATTATGTGGCCTATCATATTTTGCATGAGTTACGTCCCTTTGACTGTATACAACGTGTTCGTTGAGCGGGAAGTGAGAAAACACCAGGTAGGTAGAAGTGGATTTTTAGTAGGGAAGTCTTTAGAGGTACAGGTGAAAAGTGGTCTAAATAAGAAGGTTAGTGGCTTTACTAGCATTTTGTTGCAAAGGTGCAGTGACGGATGTACAATTTTGGCTTGAACTCTTGGAGTGGCTCCTTATATTTAAAAAATGGGGATGGGAAAGACGAATGGCACTTTGTAGCTCTGAAGCTCACGCATCATTAGCTTCATAGTAGATCCGCCTCTGCAAAGGTGGATCTATATATCATATGTACACGGAAGAAGTACATGGAAGAAGTGCAGAGGCAAATGCAACCTAGAGTTCAGAGTAGAACAATGTGAGCGAAAAAAACATCAAAAACCAAACAAACAACAAAAGATAGCATGTACAACATGATATAAAGAGGAAGGAATAAAAATAAAAATATACACATAGAAAACAAAATTGCATAAAAATTGGTAGAAAAAGAGTGGGATAATAAAATCAATAGAATTATCATAATCACCATCCCTCAATGCGCTCCTTACGGAGCATAGAGCGGACACTGTAGCTGGTTCACCTGCAGGAAGTCTGCATCAAGTATTCACATGCTCCTGCGGTTGTAGTTTTTGTGGCAATTCGTTTTACATACTGAGGTTACTAGCGCCAAGTACAAGCTCACATTAGACGCATTGTACGACATGCCTGAGGGTGCAATAGCCGGTATTCTTTGTTTGTCTTGTCAGAGATCCTGGGAAACTACCCTCAATAGAATGGAAGAAAACAAAGGGTCACGCCAGAAAGGTGTACTTAATAGTGAGTTCGGTTAATTTAAAAAAAAATACAGCTGTCCAGAAGGATTGTAGGCAGAATGAAAGATAGACAGAAACTGTGTCAACGAGTATGGAAAAATCACGATTGTTAGAAGATAGAGCAGGGGTTCTAAACCTTTCTTGCTTCATGGACCCCTTTGATTGTCCTGTGAAGGCTGCAAACCCCCCCCCCCCCCACCCCTTGATTGTCCGGTGAAGACTACAACCCCCTTTGATTGTCCGGTGAAGACTACAAAACCCCTTTAATTGTCCGGTTGAGGCTACAAACCCCTTTGATTGTCCAGTGAAGGCTACAAAACTCCGTTGATTGTCCGGTGAAGGCTACAAAACCCCTTTGATTGTCCGGTGAAGGCTACATAACCACTTTGATTGTCCGGTGAAGGCTACGGGTCTCTTAGATTGTCCAGGGAAGGCTTCAAACGCCTTTTTAGAAAAACGTTTCATAGACCCATACTTAAAATTGTTGCATACAAATAATACATGTTATTACAAATAAAAATAGTTAAACTTAAATACGCTCATACTAAAATACACAAATAAAGCTTACATACAGTCATACTGAAATACAAACATAAAGATTACGTATAGTCATATTGAAATACAAAAACAATCTATATCAAAAATATATTTCTTTAAATGCAAATATCTATGATAATTTTCAGAGTAAAAATTTTGGTGACAATAAAATTCAAATTTTTAGGCTATATACACGGAAACCCACGAATCAAATAACCACCTCCCCTTCTCCCCCTCCAAGAGGTCCTTGCACCGTAGGTTAAGATACACTGAGATAAAGAGAGAGAGAGAGAGAGGATAGAGAGGGTGATAAATATTGTTTTGCGATTTCCTTAAATCTACGTTGTTTTTGTTTTTCTCCGTAGTTGAACTCTTTTTCCATGTCAACTTCTGGGATGCTATCTGCTTGTGTGTTTACAGTTCCCATGTTTGGTACAGACTTTCTGCCCTGGTACGGAAATGTAAGTAAACTCATCATCAGTCATCATCGTCACTCATTATCATCACTCATCATCACCACTCATCATCACTCATTATCATCACTCATCATCATCACTCATCATCACCACTCATCATCACTCATCATCATTCATCATCACCACTCATCATCACTCATCATCGTCACTCATCATCATCATCACTCATCATCGCCACTCATCATCAGTCATCATCACCACTCATCATCATTCATCACCACACTCATCATCATCACTCATCATCGTCGCGCATCATCATCACTCATCATCATCACACACCATCGTCACGCATCGTCATCACTCATCATCACCACTCATCATCCTACATCATCACCACTCATCATCACCACTCATCATCATCACTCATCATCATACCATCATCACTCATCACCATAGCTCATTATCATCATTTATCATCACCACTTATCATCACCACTCATCATCATCATCACTCATCATCATCATCATCATCATCATCATCATCATCATCATCACATCATCATCACCATAGCTCATAATCATCATTTATCATCACCACTGATCATCACCACTCATCATCATCACTCATCATCATCACACCATCATCACTCATCACCATAGCTCATTATCATCATTTATCATCACCACTTATCATCATCACTCATCATCATCACACCATCATCACTCATCACCATAGCTCATTATCATCATTTATCATCACCACTCATCATCATCACTCATCATCACCACTCATCATCATCTTTCATCATCGTTTTCCGTTTTCGCTCCTTATGGAGCATAGGGCCACCGTCGTAGCTGGTCTCGCCTTGCAGGAAGTCTACACTTAAACATTCACATGATCTTGCAGCTGTGGTTTCTATAACAATTTGTTATACATGATGAGGTTGCCAGCCGCATGTACAACCTGTCTGAGGAAGCAGTAGACATTTTCCTTCTTTGTTTCTTCATTGACCCCCGGGACCTACCGGGGGGCAAGTAAACTCACCTGGCAAACTACCTAAAAAGTGTGGAGAAAAATCTAGTTACTGATCACGTGGCAGTAGATTAAACTAATAAGGGACGACTCTAATACAATAGGACTGACTCTTTTGATGGTCGATCAGGTTGGCATGAAGCATTTTATAGCTTAACAAGTGATGCGAAATAAGTCCTAGGTTGCGTGACAGAACGAATTGCTCGGCAACGTTTTATCTGCGTTATGAAGATCCTGACAAGCACTATTGTAACCAAGATATGAGAAGAAGTCACTGGAGATGGATTGGGCACACACTGGGGAAACCTTTTAGTAGTATTATCAGGTTGTTCTTTTTGTGGAATTCCCAGGGTATGAGAAGAGGTAGATTGAAAGAGATGAGAACTTGTGACAGAAATTAAGGGAATTAGGAAAGCTTGTAAAGACAATGGCTCACGTCTGGGTGTTTGGCAAGTGTTTGTTGAAGGATTATGCGCCATTGGAAGTTGAGTGGTATTGATTGATTGATTGATTGATTGATTGATTGATTGATTGATTGATTGATTGATGTAAAACTGAAATAATGAATGATATCTGAATTAGACAAATAGGATATTTTGCCGGAAGTGACGAATCAAAGGTTGAACATCAGGTTGGCAGCCTGATAATGTAAAACAAATAGCTCCAGTAGCACCGCTGCATGAGTAAAGGATTTCTATGCGTTGGGTTCCTCTAATAGAAAGCAGCTGTGCTGGAATCCGTGCTACAAATGGAGCGAAAAGGAATTTTATGAATGAGAATATGATGGACGCATGAATGAAGATATAATACAGGGAATGGATGAACCCAAACATGTCAAGAAGGTGGTTGTCCAGGACTCGATTCGTGGGTTTCGGTGGACATAACCTAACAATTTGAATTTTATTGTCACCAAAATTTTTACTCTGAAAATTATCATAGATTTTTGCATTTAAAGAAATATATTTTTGATACAGATTGTTTTTGTATTTCAATAACACTATACGTAAGCTTTATTTTTGTATTTCAGTATGACTGTATGTAAGCTTTATTTGTGCCAAAAATTGCTGCTGGTCCCCTTGCAAGAAGCCTGAATCAAACATTGCTAAGTTTTGTTGTGGTGGTTTCTGTAGGAATCGGTTTGACATGATGAAGATGCCAGCTGCATGCAAAATCTTCACATTAGTTGTTTTTTTCCTCTACTCCCTAGGGAGCAATAATCAAATTTCTTCTTTGTCTCTAAATAGACTACCAGGAACTACAAGGATTTTCAATGAAGTTTCGAACTGAAGACCTCTTAGTTATATGAAAGAGTAAATAGAAATGAGCTTCTTGTTTTGGTTTGGTTTTTTAAGGACTATCTTCATTACCCACGGACAACTCCATCAGTGCTCCGAGCTCCTCCCTTAGTTAGATCACGCAAAGAGGATCTCAGCACAGTGCACGAACTCCGTAACACCGGTGAGGGTCCTATCCGCTCAATGTCTTTCCATGTCTTCTTTATCCCATTCATTTTTGCCTTCACTTCTCCTTTCCCCGTGTGTTTTTAGGGTCTCCACCTACCTCTAATAGCGTGGGGGTTCCCAAACAATTACTACCTTGCAATACTATCAACGTTTCCTCAGTGTGTGACAACTCCAATGCTATCTTCTGCTTCTCATTTAAAAAAAAAAAAAATATATATATATATATATATATATATATATATATATATATATATATATATATATATATATATATATATATATATATATATATCATCATAACCCTCCACTCCCAAAGGAGCATAGGCCTTCAACAAACACATGCCAAGTCCTCCTGTCCCGTGCCATCATCTCAAGTTCTTTCCATGTTTTCCTCATCATTTTCACCTCTGTTTCCAGTTCTCTTCTCAGTGTGCTTTTTGTTCTACCTCTGCCTCTCTTGCCCTGGGGGTTCCAGAACAAGGACTGCCTTGTAATGCTATCAACAGGTTTCCTCAGTGTGTGTCCTATCCATCGCCATCGTCTTCTTCTCATCTCTTCTTCCACTGGCACTTGTCTAGTTCTTGTCATCAGTTCCACGTTGGTAACCTTGTCATACCATTTTAATCCCTCTATTCTACGCAAGCACCCATTTATGAAAGTCTGTAGCTTTTTGGTTGTTGTCTTTGTTGTTCTCCATGTCTCCGAGCCATACAATAGGACTGACTTCACATTTGAGTTGAAGATTCTTATTTTCGTGTTGGATCCGATTTCTCTTGATCTCCATATATTTCCCAATGCAATGAAAGCTCCTCTTGCCTTTTATATTCTTATTTTGATATCACTGTCTGTCCCTCCAACCTTGTCTATATTACTTCCAAGATATGTGTACGATTCTACGTCTTGTAGTGATGTTTCTTCAAGTTCGACCCTGTTATCATTACTTGCCTTTATTCTCATTTTTTTTTTTTTTGTCTTTTCCCTGTGTATTTTCAGACCCAATAGCTGTGACCTCTCATCGAGTGTATTCAATTTGTCTTGCATCTGATTACGGTTATGGGGCCAAAATCTACAGTGAAATAAACCTCCGGCTGTCAATGTAACTATGTGCCCATAAACTCCAACATCACCATTCTCCCTTTAGACTCCCCAAGGAGCACTAGGTCGACTACTTGTTGGAAGCATGTGCCAAGGTATTGCCTGGCTCTTACAGGTGTGAATACCTAGTACTTACACGAGATAAATACTAATAGGGGAATAATTCTTGCAGGTTTCAAGTTTTCCAGACTTCTGGGAGAAGATCAAGACGGGGTTTACGTGCAATTTCAGGTACGGCGTGTGTTTAAATGAAGAACTATCTTTTCAGTTGCTTAACATGCGTATAGTTGTACCCTGTATGTCAGTGGTGTCACATGTGTATAGTTTTATCCATGTAGGTCAGTGATCTCAGATATGAATAGTTTTTACAACTGTTTGTTAGTGATATCACATATGTATAGTTTTACCCCTGTATGTCAGCGGTGTCACATATGTATAGTATTATCCCTGTATGTCAGTGATGTGGCACATGTATAGTTTTACCCCTGTTTGTCAGTGATGTGACAAATGTCTAGTTATACCACTGTATTTCAGTGATGTCACGCATGTATAGTTTTATCCCTGTATGTCAGTGAAGTGACGAATGTATAGTTTTACCCCTGTATGTCAGTATGTTACATATGTGTAGTTTTACCCCTGAATGTCAGTAATGTCACGTATGTGTAGTTTTATATATGTATTTAAGCTATGTCACATTTGTATACTTTTACTCCTGTATTTAAGCTATATCACATATGTATAGTTTTATCCCTGTATTTATTCTATATCACATATGTATAGTTTTACCCCTGTATTTCAGTTATGGCACATGTGTATAGTTTTACCCTTGTATCTCAGTGGTGTAACATATGTATAGTTTTACAATTGTATGTCATGCATGGTAGCATATCTGGAGTCATCCTTATATGACCACCAGCTAAGCACAACGACATAGTATTCAAATATGGAAGCAAACCTCTGTCTGTGAGGCTAATTACACCCTCACTGACTCTGGAAACATCCACACACATCCAGGTATTCCCCCTGTGATGAAACATGATGAGAACCCAGCATTGCTCACTAAGCTTGGAGGAGTCACTTGAGCCCTAGACGTAACTCTGGCTTCTACCTGGTTGGCTGCCTGCAGGAGGATCTCACTATGGACCCATGATAGGCACAGGGAGCGGACAAGTGGCTCTATGTAGGACATGATGATTCCTTGTGAGAGAACAGAACCTGAGCATAGTATGTTAGCTCTTCATTTTTAAAGAGCCCACTTGGATGGAAGGGAGTGCACAGTACGCTACATGTTTCTTCCCCCCAGCTTGAGGCCAGATGTAATGATGTTTTAAATGCAAGCCAAGCTGGAACAACTGAAGCTCATGACTTCAACTCGACACATTCCGGAATGGCAGATAAGCCACAGGAAAAGCCTAGATCTACAGTGTAGATAATAGCAAGGAGTCTTCAACTTGGTATTGGCTGCTAAAGAGCGAGAAGCTCAGCAGCCCTAGTTCAACAACAACAACAACAACAACAACAGCAACAACAACCCCTCTATGTCTGTGATGTCTTATGTGTATAGTTTTACCGCTGTATATAAGTGCTGTCTAATATGTATAACTTTACCCATCTATGTCAGAGGTGTCTCATATGTATAATTTTACCCCAATATGTCAGTGGTGTCACATATGTATAGTTTTAACCCTGTATATCTGTAATGTCTCATATACATAGTTTTACCCCTGCATGTCAGCGTCGACTTATCTACACATTTTTACCCCTGAATGTCAGTGTTATCCTCAATGCACAGTTTTACCCCTGTATGTTATCGGTGTATCATATGCATACTTTTAATCCTGTATGTTACTAGAACAAATAGTGGGGTAAACGAAAATAGGTCGTATACATTTTACTAGGACACAGGGAACTACTGGGAGGAAGTAAACTCAACTGGCACACTAACTGCACAGTGAGGAGAACAAAATCTAGTTATTAATCACGTGACCGTAGATTTAAGTAACAAGGGACTGACTGATCCATTTGATGGTCGGTCAGGCCATATATATATATATGGTGATTCAAAAGTCTCCAAACATAGGAAAAACTGTCACTTTTTTTTTAGCAAACAGCTACTTTATTCACAAAAAAATGCTCTACGTGGTTGCCGCTCTTTTGAAAACACATACGTATGATTCTCGCCCACTCATGGTGAACTCGCGGTAAGGAATCTGGTGTTATCCGCGTAACTGAACTTCCAATGCGTTTTTTTTAGGAGATTCATGTTTCGTATCTTTTCCAGGTACACTATGGCCTTCAAGTGTTCCCACAAGTAAAAATCGAATGGGTTGAGGTTTGAGGACCTCGGAAGCCACTCCACGGAACAACTTCGATCTAAATAAACATTATTCCTTGTGTATAGAGACTTTTTAAATACGCTGTACATGCACAATATACGTTTGTTCCCAATCAAAAATAGAATTGTAACCATAAACTTACTCTTTATAAATTTTAAAAAAACCTAAGTACAACTTCGTAACAAAGCTTTATATTTCATAATCCAGCTACGCCCCTGAGTGTCAGCACTGTTGGATAAAACTGATAGTACTCGGCGCATCTATTGCCCTCTTCAACATATTCTCCTTGCTCCTCGTGTCCGCCACTGAGGGTTGTGTGTTTGCCAGCCTCGTTATGTGTCTTTCCGTCCCTGTAGCGTATGGCTTCTGGTCCGTATTCGACTACGATTACGATACCGATCACATAATTTGGCGACCATGGTGGAGCCAAACAACAAGTAAGTGTAATCGAGTATTATTCCTCAATTACCGTGCCTAGTGACGTAAGCGATCGTATCTTAACAACTTCATGTCTCTATAGTCCGTTCGGAAATTCTTGCCCACAGAAAGCGTCAATTTTCTCCAAAACTGTTTGTTGTATGGACATGAATTTTTGCATGCAGTCTTAGATTTTCCATGCAGTTATTAATATATTTTTTGTCCTTACAAAACTCATGTCATGTTCGAATTTTCTTCTTTACGTTATATAGAAAACTCTTACTGTTGTCTGGTTTAATTTTTCTGAGTTTTACAGGAAAGTTACAAGATCCGTTCAAAAATATTTGTTTTTGTTTGAATTAGTGTAGTGACTACATGTCCGCACGTGTGCGCACCTATTGTACACAGTCGCGAGTAACTAATTCAAACAAAAAAACAATATTTTTGAACGGATCTTGTAACTTTGCTGTAAAACTACATCACCTCTAGTGTGCCGATGGTCAAGAAAATATGGGCCTAAGACAGCTGTGGACTGGCCATGCTCCGCTGGGGGCGGGTACATAATGTCAGTCGGGTGTGAGAGGTGTTCTCATACACTTAACTTAACAACACGAAACTGCGAGGTCAGCAGGTCAGGGGTGAACGCAAGGGGCGTTCTGATTGGGCAGTGAAGAAGAGAGAGTAGAGAGAGCGATGAGGGTTTTGGTGATGATGGCCAACTCGTATTGTCGAATGCAAGAGGATATTTAGTTGTGAGAAGATAAGGCATTCGGTTATCTTAGATTTTCATCAATGTGTTTGTTACACTTCGCTAACTACATATATTGTTGTGATTTTGTGGTGATAATTATTTGAATACATTAGACAGAGTTGGGAACATTGCTAGTGTTTGTTATTATTTGAATGTGTTCCACTCCACCCCCCTCTCTCTCTCTCATGTGTAGTATTTCGAGGACTAAGGCATATGTGTATTTAATACAAAATACCCTGTGTCACACCTTATTCCCAATATGCCTCAATGGGCGTGTAACGGGATCCTTTACCTTACCTACCTTTTTATACTATTTATGCAATAAAATGGTAGTCATTTCTCTTTATTTTGGCCTTTTCATATAAATTAGTTGGATAGGAATAAAGAAATCACAATTTAAAAAATTGGATGTGACTTTTAAATCATTCTATAGTTCGGGGAGCCATTTGTAAAATTCCAATGTTTATTGTAGTTTCAATCATTTATTAATTCTTTCATTGAGTGTTCAATCTTCATCCACAGTATTCCTGTTGGCGAGTCTTGTCATTCTCGTGCCCACGGTTATTCTCTACAGCTACTTCTCTGTCAAAGACGCCAAAGAAGTTAAAAGGGAAAAAAATGGCTACTCGGACGTATCCAGCTCAGAATATGAGTGGGACTGACTGGTTAACCGTGACATGGAAGGTGCTGTGAAGGCAAGGAGATTAAGTTACTCCTGCGGGACACGGTCATAAGAATGGTTAATGTGATACTGTGATAGAAAAGGTAAATCAAAATTAGGTGGTGGAAATTGACAAACACTGTTAAAGAAATGTGGACAACTGTGACAGAGGAATTGGTAAAGTAGGAAAGCATAATGTGATATGGAAAAGGAAAATTAATATGATAAACAGAAGGGATGCTGTGATAGCGAAATGGATAAAAAGGGGGAACGAAAAATATGGGAAAATGACAACTGACAAGGAAAAGGGAAGGAAAAGTGTGGCATAATAGGAAGAAATAGGGAAAACTGTGACATAAATTAATAAAATGGGGGAGGGGAGAAATGTTATAGGAAAAAGGGAAAATTTATACGAATAGAGAAGGAATAATGTTAGATAGATAACGGGTTGAAAGAAAAAGAAAGAAAAATTGATAGTGAAAATGAAAACAGACAGGGGAAATGGAAGGAATAATGTGATAGATAATGAGAAAGCAGCCAAAGAGAAACGGGATGCATACAAGAAAGGTAAAACAGTAATGCGACTATAGGTGATGAGGACATTGTGATACGGTAAAAGGGAACTCTCTAGGAAAGGTGACTCACAATGATAATGGAAAATTGGGGATACGACAAGACAAGACACATGGAAATTTGTGACATACCATACAAAGTTAAAGTTATGACGAGCAAGACACCGGATATTTAAGGCAAGACAAAGGAAAATTCGTGTCAAGACAAGGCAAAAGGACATTTGTGACAATAGAAGACAAAACAAAATGTATGATAAGACAATACTATGGGAAATTTATGATAAGACAAATTAATATTTGTAACGAGACAAGACACACACAAAAATTTGCAAAAAGACAAAGGGGGATGTCTGACAGATCAAGACACATGGGAAAAATACACTTTAACATCAGAACAGAAAAAAATAATATGCCATGAAACGGAAATATCCCATAACAAAACCAGTGGTATAATAGTTATCAAGAGCTCTTGTTTTTCAGTGTTGACTTCAAACCTGTTACAGCAAGCACTGTATCTACCGATCACCTTTATGAACCATATAAACCGCACCAGAGAATATATCGAGAAAATGAAGATTAGTTAAATGTTTGAGTTTAAGAGATTATACAGAAATTTTATCAGCGCACATGAGATACTCAGAAATGTAGAGCACCACATAAATATGCCTAACGTCTGTCTTAGGTGAGATTTACGTGGTTCATTCTTTTTTAAACTAATAATTTGGTGGAACTTTACGTGTATATGATGATTTGTCTGTAAGTTATGTGTATACCATGAGTTGTATGATTCCTATATACACACACTGGGATTCTCGCCGGTGCTACGAAGTTCGTGCACTGTGCTGAGATCCTCCTTGAGAGATCTAAAGGAAGAGATAGGAGCACTGATAGAGTAGTTAGTGTGCAATGAAGATAGTCCTTAAAGCCAAACCAAACCTGTAAGTTCAGTGCATTTGATGAGTTGTCTGTACGTTCGATGTATTTGATGGGTTGTCTGTAAGTTCAGTGTATATAATGAGTTGTCTGTTAATTCGGTGTATATGACGAGTTGTCTGTAAGTTCGGTGTATTTGATGAGTTGTCTGTAAATTATGTGTTTTTGATGAGTTGTCTGGACGTTCGGTGCATTTGATGAGTTGTCTGGAAGTTCGGTGTATATGATACCCTCGTATGTCTGTGTAAGTTCAGTGTATTTGATGAGTATGTCTGTAAGTTCGGTGTATTTGATGAATATGTCTGTAACTTCGGTGTATTTGATGAATATGTCTGTACGTTCGGTGTATTCGATAAGCTGTCTGTAAGTTTGGTGTAATTGATGAGTTGTGTGTAAGTTCGATGTATTTGATGAGTTGTCTGTAAGTTCGGTGTATATGATGAAATGTCTGTTAGTTCTGTGCATTTGATGAGAGCACGTCTATTAGTCATGTGTGTTTGATGAGTTTGTCTGTAAAAATTACATGTATTTGGTGAGTGTATATATCTACACGTTGCTCCTGTGTGATGAGTGTATGCCTGTAAGTTATATATGTTCGATGAGTATGTCTGTAAAAATTACGTGTATTTGGTGAGTGTATGTCTGTAAGTTATGTGTGTGATGAGTGCACGTTTATGGGTTATGCATGTTTGATGAGTATGTCTGTAAAACTTGCGTGAATTTGGTGAGCAAATATCTACACGTTGCTCGTGGTTGATGAGTGTATGTCTGTAATTTACGTGAGTTATACGGGTGTATGTCTGTAACGTCACAAACAGATTCCAGCAAGTTTGACAGAAAATGAAGCAGTAATAAAAGTATGACAGAAAGTAAGTAACAAAATGGGACAAACGAACCTAACCACTGACTTCACAGTAAGATGCACGACTTACAAAATCACTAGGAAGGATTGAAGCGTGTGACCAGCTACTAATGTAGAACCAGCGGAACATGAGACGAAACGAAGAAGCTGGAGATATTCAGGTTACACGTGGAGAAAACCTGTTGATAGCACTACAAGGCAGTCCTTGTTCTGGAATCCCTAGGGGTAAGAAAAATAGATGGATTCAAATCAAAAAATAATAAAAAAAATAAACACATGGAGATGAGAACTGGAAAGAAGAAGGTGATGAAGAAGACATGGACCTTGATCTGTTGGCAAGGAACAGGAAGACCTTTTTTGTTGAAGGCCTATGCTCCTTGGGAATCTGAAGGGTGACGAAGACACAAATAATCAGTCGACAAATTCATCAAAATGATCAATGTATTATAATCATCTGCTCTAATTTCTTGTTATTTGCATTTGAACACAGCCCATATGCATGTATATTAAAATAATTAAAAAACCCAATATGTGAATATTTATGAAAAACGGTTGTGCAGTTACAATAGTTTAAATGTGACTTTATTGTTTTTATTGGGGAATTTTGTTCATCTGCCATTTTGAACATTGATTTCATCATTTCATGCAGAAACAAAACTTGTTTTTTTTTTTTTTTTTTGGTGGGGGGGGGGGGGGGGGGGGGGGGGGGGGGGGGGGGGGGGGGGGGGAAGGGGCGAATCTTTAACTGCTAGTTAATCGATTGATCGGTTTAAAAATGTGTAATCGATTAATTGATAAATAAAACAACTATTAATAAATTATTCAATTTTTAGCAATGTGTTACCGTTGTTGTTTGGGGTGCTGTGTGTTGATGCTGCTGACTGGCACAGCTGACAATGTTGATGTCAGAAATGTCGGGCTTACTGGTAGTGGCCGACAGTTGTTTTATATTTGAGCGAATGTCTATGGTCCGTTAGATTTGTTTAACGTGATGCAACCAACACAACAGTAATGTCAGGGTCATAAGATGAACCAACTGGTAAGACTAGTAAGCTGGAACCATGTAGCACATCAATCACAGTTTATTGAAGACTGGAACATCGACGTCATAGACAGTAAATCATCAAAGGCTATAATGGCAGACATATGCACGTTGATACAAATAATCCATATCGAATTTGACCGGACTCACTAACCCCCGTCATCTCAAGGACGGTGGAAGCTCTACGGTGATGAGTTCTTATATTCCTAGTTGTTTCATTACGAAGGTTTGAATAATAATATATAGGATGTATTCCATGAAGGTACAATGTGTTACAATTCATACAATGCTCAGCAAAATACCCTGGACACACTAGCGGCACACCATAACCAACCGTGCCGAAGCCCTGCCAAATACTGTTTGTCGAGAGATTATAGTTTTTCTCGTTTCAACCCAGTACATTTTCACTGAAGCGCGAACTAAAGGATTGACATGTGAGATCAGCTCACCTATTTGTCTCAGCTCACCTATTTGTCTCCCCAACTTCGTGATTCCCTTATCGTGTCTATTTAAACTTTTTCTTTTAAAGAAAACATACCCTGTTGCGCTATTTTGTTCAAATATAGTGCACGAAGGCACGCAAATAATTACCCATCTCATAATTTTAGATGTGCTCACAAGCGTGTCTATAAAAAAAACTAGACCCGCACGTGAGAACCCCAAACACTTTACTCCCACGCGAAAAAGGACTTAACACAATGTTTATTTATTTTTTTATTTTTTTATTTTTTTGCTTAAGTTCGAGAGCATTTGCTATGTTAGAGGTTTGTAATATGGAACTTGGCAAGTATGATTAATAATAATAAATTTGGTTGTAACGTTTCAGTATTTTCATTTTATTTTCAGGATGATGCCTTATAACAAGAAAAAAAAAATAATAAAATCGTTAGTGATTTCCACACACACAAAAATGTAATGTATGATTTTTTTTTTCTTCACATTTTTTGATTAATCGTCGATTAAAGAATTATCGATTCAATGAATCGATTAACATTTTTTTAATCAATCCCAGCCCAGCCCTAGTTTTTTTTGTGAGCTACACTTTGTTGTTAACATAAAAGTGTTTGCGCATATTACAATGCCTTGTCGTGTTGTTTGAACGTTTGAAGAATAAATAAATATGTTTGTATGTGTTTGGCACTGAGGCACCAAATGCTCACCAGTAACCTAACTATAAGTCTTAACTGCCCTAAATAAAACCATAAAGTCAATCACATATTACGCAAATATAGTTCAATTTTTTTGTTTTTTTAAATTCAGAAATTTGCCTCGTTTTGGCAAAGCGTGATTCTTCCAACCTAGGCACAAGGTGCGTCAGTTATATTAAGGCGCATGCCCAAATATTAAAGACATTGTGAGGAAGGTAAAAAAGGATCCCGTTACACGCCCATTGAGGCATATTTGGAATATGGTGCTAGGCCCATATTTTCTTGACCATCGGCACACTAGGGGTGATGTGGTCAGCATCACCCCGGCCGCATTAACCTTCCCATAGTTGCTCTGGTACCCATTTGGGTATGGGTCGACCCAGGAGCCGTTTGCGGCCTAAAAAATCCCACCTCATCTGGGGATCGAACCATAGACCACTGAGCTTGGAAGCCAGTGCACTAACCACTATGCTACCGCGGCTCCCAAAGACATTTGTGACCTGATGTTAAAAAAGAAAATTATACAAATCAAATGTCAAGTCAGTACTACTGTAGGGCTCTGAAACAAGGAGGAAAAAGAAAATAAAAATCACAACTAGAAATGTACTGACGTTTATAAATTGGTGCTTGCATTGAATGGGATTGAAATCGTATGGCAAGACCGAAATGTGAAAATTAAGGTAAAAACCAGGCCAAAACCTAATGGAACAGGGTGTCAGGACAAGGCACTGGCGATAGATAGGACACACACTGAGAAAACTAGCTGATGGTAGTATCACGGGGAAGTATCTGTTCTGGAATTCTCAATGTAAAAGCGATAGAAGGAGATCTAAAAATAAACATAGAAAATAGAAATGGAGACAGACGTGACAGGGTAAAAAAGGATATGGAAAGACCTTGAACGGATGGCAAAAGACAGGAACGCTTGGTATGTATTAGTCACAGCTTATGTCACAGACCGCTCTTGTGTTCCTTCGTTTTCGAGATTCGATTATTTGTTAGTTTTTGTTTTCTTTCTATCTTCTATCTTCATGAGTTGTGAGCACAACAATTACAAAACTCGAAGCTACATAATGGGGGCTAAGCTACAGACAAATATTTGCTAAGTATTTCTTAAAAACCTAGATTGCAGGACAAAATAAAAATGAAGAGCAATAGCAGAAACCAAACCAAATGAAAACCGGACATGACAAAAGTGGAAACAGACCGACACTGTTGCAAAGGTTTCTCTATGCTCCGTAAGGAGCTAAAAATAAGAAATTATAATGATAAAAATAATATTCTCCATGTACATCACAAGACGTCAGGCAGTGACATCAAATCTGCATGCAAGAGGACGAGAAGAATACTAAAGAAGAATGCTAACGGACAAACAGTTTGCAGAACATTAGTTAAGTTTGAATCAGCGACAGAAATACTTGGTAAAAGAAAGAAAATAAACAAACCATGGGTTACAGATGACATTCTAAAGTTATGTGATACACGGCGGGAAATGAAAAAAGGTTAAGAAAGAGGTTTCTGAAGCAGCATGGCAATACAGTATGGTGAATAAAAATATTAGAAAGAAAATGAAACAGGCCAAAGAAAAATGGGTAGCTGATCAATGTGAGTCCATTAATACGGGGCTAATAAAAGGTAACAGCAAGGCAGCTCTTGACACATTAAGAAGGCTATCAAAACCCCAACAGCCCAGGGTCACTGTCATAGAAGATAACAATGGGGCTCTGCTCAATGAAAAAACAGCTCTAATGAGAAGGTGGACAGAATATTGTAAAGAATTATATAACTGTAAACTCGACACTGACTATAGCATATTAAACAACATTAAGTGTGAAAACAGGGAACTCGGAAATGCAGCAATATTACTGGAAGACGGAAGAGGCTATATGTTCGATGAAAGGAGGGAAGTCACCGGGTGTGGATAATATCCCAGCAGAGCTCTTGAAATATGGAGGACCAGATATAGTAAAAATCATGACAACAATTTGCCAGAAGATATGGAGTACAAAAAAATGGCCAAAGGAGTGGGCGCAGTCATTAGTAATACCGCTTCCACAGAAAGGAAATCTAAAAATGTGCAAGAACTACAGAACCATTAGCCTTATTAGTCATCCAAGTAAAGTGATGTTAAGGATACTTTTGAACAGAATAAAACAGAAATCAGAAGAAATCTTGTCCGAGAACAGGCCGGCTTTAGACCAAAAAGAAGTACCTCAGAACAAATCTTCAATATCAGATTACTGATCGAAAAACATCTCCAGCATCAGCGCGATTTATACCATAATTTCAAAAAAGCCTTCGATCGAGTCTGGCATGAAGGCTTATGGCAAATAATGAAAAAATTCAATTTTGATACCAACATCACATATATCATTGATAGATACAAGGACGCAAGCAGTGCTGTTTTTGCACGTAATGATATTGGAGAATTTTTCAAAACAACTGTAGGAGTTCGTCAGGGATGTATCCTGTTCCCAGTGCTCTTTAATATATATCTAGAACATATTATGCAGGAGGCTCTCTACGATTATAAAACAACCATATCGATTGGAGGCCGACCTCTTTGCAATCTACGTTTTGCTGATGATATCGATCTTATAGCTGGAACAGAATCAGAACTTCAAGACCTTACCTCTAGACTGGAGAAAGTAACAAGAACGTATGGGATGGAAATTAATATAGAAAGAAGCAAGATATTGGTGAATAGCCATAAGAAACATGTTCCGACCAACATTACGTTAAATGGGCAAACGTTAGAAGAAGTTAACACCTCTAAATATCTGGGGTCCACTATATGTGGTGATGGAAGATCAAGTAAAGAAATCAAGACAAGACTTGAGATGGCCTCAGGTGCCATGACAAGGCTGAATGTGATCTGGAAAAGTAACATCAGTTTTCTTGTGAAGATCAAATTATACAAATCACTTGTATTATCTATTCTCTTGTATGGGTGTGAGGGCTGGACACTCGCTGCTGATACCGAGCGAAGGATTCAGGCTTTCGAGTATAAATGTTATAGAAGAATGTTGCGCATTTGCTACAAAGAGCACAAAACAAATGTCTCTGTTAGAGAGAAAATAAACACGTATGCAGGCCACCAAGAACCACTTTTGTCAGTAGTGAAACGTCGAAAGCTTGCCTGGTTTGGGCATGTAACTCGTCATGACTCCCTATAGAAAACGATCCTCCAGGGAACAGTCGAAGGTAAACGGAGAAGAGGAAAGCAAAGAAAATCATGGGCTGATAACATCAAAGAATGGGCACGGTTTTTCCACACTTGTACGCATTGCTGAGGACAGAGAGCAGTAGAGGACCCTGTCTGCTTGTCGTAAATTTATTTTGAGAGAAAGAGTCTTAGAAATAGTAGTCCGGTTTAGAGTGTAGAATGATGGTGAAAAAAGCTCAGTGATAGAAATGTAGAGATTAAATATGATGCTCCACAGAGTGCTGGAGGAGAGTAAAGACAGACTTATTTACGACAAATCGTTCCTCTCAATCTTCTCTTCCACTCTCCTGGTCAAACAATTATTTGCCAGTTTTCCAGACACACATCTGCGCTCACACCGATTTGGTGCTTCAGACACACCGACGACGTGGATACAACTATCTTAAACAAATATGAGGGATTTGGGCCTTGGTAGTCCAACACAGTACTATGTATGTTTATGCTGTTTATTAGCATTTAACTCAATCACAACATCCAACAGGTTACATAAAAATTATCATAAGTACAGAAAATACAATTACCAAGGTGAGGATGGGGTAAAGAAGATTGGTATCGACTAAGCCCTTCCCGCTTATTAGACAAAGGTAAACCCAGTCCCAAGATAGATAGTTATCAGGAACATAGGTAATGTAACCTAACAATGAAGTTAATTACTCTGAAAGAGGTGTTACAATATTAGTTATGGTGGTAGACAAAAATACTGTTATCCCAATTGTGCCTTCCCTTTACTAAGCAAAGAAAAGAAAGGGGGGGGGGGATGAAACAGAGTTAACAAATTATCCCACTTAAAGGAACAATGTCGGGTATACAGAAAAACGTATTACCCGGTAGGCAGTTGACAAATGGTTTCTGCAAAAATAAATCTCCTGTCATTCATACACTCTGTGAGGATCCACACTCATATACACCACACACTTACCGATTGCAGCATCAGACAATCCATAGCATGATATACACAGTAATTAAACTCTTTACATGTGAAACTGTCTAGTCCTTCTATGTCCCGCCCCAGATAATGCGAGGTTTCACTGGGAGCAAATATTCCCGCTTATCGCCGGACTTGAAGTTCTAAGAGTTCTTGTGTTTTATTATAAAGAAAAGAGTCTATGGGATGGCACTGACGCAGTTCGACATAGGGGTGAAAAATGAGGTGCTGGTATAATCCTTCAATGCGTGATGATAGCCACTGACCGGTAAAGTTTTTAATCCAGTGAGGAAAAACTAGGCTCGGTCACAGTCAGGTAAATCGGTATTCTCTCACATTTAGAGCCGTACATAAATTATTGCTACTGGCACTGTTCATCTTCCAGTTTATCTCACAGATTGAAATTTAAATTTGATGATAATATTTTAAATGTTCTTGGGTAGGCTTTCTTTCATGTAATTATGACAGCTAGGCCGCACCGGACCGCCACAAGATTAAATTTAAAAAAATGTCTCATCAAACCGTCTGGAAGTTTAAGAACCGAGTATGGAAACTCTCTGTATGATTTATTAATAATACTGGGATCGCAAAGGTGATCATTCT
This sequence comes from Oreohelix idahoensis, assembly GCA_024509875.1. Taxonomy (NCBI): domain Eukaryota; kingdom Metazoa; phylum Mollusca; class Gastropoda; order Stylommatophora; family Oreohelicidae; genus Oreohelix; species Oreohelix idahoensis. The sequence continues at coordinate 38,404 of JAMPIV010014573.1, forward strand.
AGAGAAAAGGATAGAAAACCCATGACAATCATAATCATACTTCAAAAATCAAATAATATTCTTAACGCGCGATAAATTTACCGTTAAGGCTATTATATATACACTCGCGTATTTAATTATGTATTTAATAAAACACGTCACGAGTCTAATGGTTAAATACACATCTTGATATATATATAGGACTTAACTAAATTTATTAATTATAAATTCCTTCGCGACTTTAAAAGTTACTTTAACATTTAAACATCTATTATTTTTGGAAATGTTATAATAGATATATCATTAAATTTACCACTGGAACTATTGGGATGAGTTTAATAATTAAATAGATTAAATAAACACAAAATCCAGTGAAATAAAATGAAAGCACTAGACCACTGATCACTTTAACAAATATATTATACCGTGCACAGAAAAAGAAACACTCCAATTTGTAGCCACCAATTTCAGATGGGAATCTAGCAACTTTCTACTAATAGCTAGTGAATCTTAAAAATCTTTGGCACTGAATGATAGCATGGCGTTCTAGTGGTCTGTATATATTTAAAATGGAATTAAAGATGAGGGGGGCATGAGAAAGTTGACACTTTTTAAGATCTCAGGAGACTTTCGGGGATCTGACCGACAGACTAAAGAGAGATGCCGTCCCCTGGTTTCCCGTTTCCCCGTTCGTTGCATCCGACATCTTCCCCCGTTCGCTCCGTTTGCGGTCGGTTTAGCGCTTAACATGGAGGTGCGGAAAATGCCGGCAAGAAACTTCCCCTTTCGTTTCAGGGACCACTACTGCTTTGATCTCTCCCGCTCAACGTTCCTGAAACCACTTCCGTGTCTGTTTGATCCTGTTCCGCTCTCTCTGTTTGAAGTAGGCAACGCCCCCACTGCCCAAGTTAATGAAAATAACTTCATATCATTGCTCGGGCGATGTCCGTCGGCGTGATTTAATCTTTCCTTAAATCAATGCGATGACCAGAATGACCGGTAGATAAACTGTCCACATATTAATCAGCCAACGTGTTGGCCATCTGCGTGGAACGGTTTCATAGCAATGAGTCCAGGTGAAAATAAATTCTCGTTAGATGAAGAGTTACCAAACTATTCGGGGGCACTGATGCTAACGAAGGGGTCGCTACAAAGGGTCGTACTATAGAATCCCACGATTTAGGGTCAGCTGAGTTCGTCTGTGACACTGCTGATGCTTCCACCATGGCACCCCTACGACCCATGACGGGTTACGGGTTGAGATGAGATGATGAATTAAGTTTCCATAATAAATAGATTCCAACAGGACTACTACCTCATGTCTCTATTTCGCTCCCTAAGGTGTATGGAACCACAACTGTAGTTAGTTCTTTACAGCATAAGAACATCATAAGCTCTTATAGGGGCTGTTTTTGTTTCAGTGTAGCATAAAGCATGTTTTACAATTATGTATACATACTTCGAATCAGTATAGCGCACTTACAAATGAGAAAGAATTTTGTCTGGAATAAAGTAGAATATTGGTAGATAACTAATGAGTATGCCTTTAGATTATCACTTGTGAAGCATTATGCAGAAGGTTGTCTTCATCTCACCACGTGCGCACTGAAAGACCTGAGACATCAAATTAAAATTTCTTCTTTTTTGCTATTCATCAGTAACAACACAAAATGCCAGTCAGTTGCTCATTGTTGTGAACAATGCATTGTGGGAGGTGGTAGATAATTCTAATATTTGTCAATTGGCATGAGAAAATGATACAATTGTGTCTCAAATTATACTGGATTTATCAGCATTCGAAGTGTGTATACATTTCATTACAGCACTCTGTAAATGATGAGCTCTGAAAGCGTCAAATGTAATTTCCAACACATGATATTTTCCAAAATTCTGTGTATCATCTTGGTGTCATTGCTTTCTGCTACCCGTTGTAATTGCAGCGTGCTACGCTACTGAAGAACTTTCAAGACCATCCTTGTCCTTATCAACTGGGCAGACTTTGCCAACATTCACGTTAGATGCTTGGCGAGGCGATGTCGCTTCTTGCGGTGATCGTATATATTCAACAGAACCAATCTCAGCTTCGCTTCCATGATCGGATTACATAGTCGTATATGATATTCTGGGCGAAGCACCAATGGTTGCACAGCTATAGTATGATAGGGATGACCCATTGAATGTTGTCAAGAAGGTCTCTAGATATTGGCTCGTTAAGAAAGAAAGAGACCTATTTGAGATAAGGACTAGAAGAAGAGAAGGCGAATGCTCTCCGCTAGTGTTATCTAATAAATCAATGAAAGTTTTCTATTTCCCTACGACATTAACTTCTTTTCCTGATCTTGATAAAGAAAAAGCCCCCAACGTCCTAAATGGCTGTTGCAAAAAGGTGAATAACAAAAGGATTACCCTAAGATTATTGCAGTGCGGTTTGTTAATGCAAATTGAAACTTGCTTCTTTTCACCTAGATACAATGGTGTTGTCTAAAGCTGATTAACAAAAAGATTGCTCAGAGATTATTTCAATGTTTGTTAATTAGAGGTGAAACTAGCTTCCGAACAACTAGATACAATGGCGTTACGTAATGGACTGCCCAGAGATTATTCCAATGACGTTTGTTAATGAAAGGTGAAACTAACTTCTATAAAACTGTGTACAGTGATGTGGCATAAAGGTGAATAAGATTGCTCATAGATTATTTCAGTACAGTTTGTTAATGAAGGGAGAAACTAACTATAAACTTTTAGAAATAGATAACACAATGTTACTTTTCATTCACTTAATTCATCTTTTATTTCGTTTCTTACAGAGTATGGAGTCACCACTGCTGCTAGTCCCCTTGCGAGAGGCCTGTGACAAAACACTTTTTGTACTCTTCCATTCGTGGCTTCTGTATCAATTAGTTTTACATGATGAGGTTGCAAGCTACATTCACAGCCTTACATCAGTCGCCTTTTATGACATACCCGAGGAAGCAGTTAACCAGTTCTTCCTTAGTCTCTACAGAGTGACCCGGGGGACAATCGGGGGCCTGCTTTACACATTATTCTGCTTTATTCTTTTGTATCTGATTGACAGTGATTGGTCTGTCGCTGTAAAGGTATCGACACGCTTCAGTCTACGCAGCTGCACATGGGTACCTGACTTTACACTTGAGTTAGGGAAGGGGAAGGCAGCGAGGAAGGAAACTGATCACCCCCCACATCTTGATGCTAAAACTACTATAGTGAAGTCTCTAACACTTCACTCTTCTACCTTTACTTCTACCTTCGCTATTACCTTTACCTTTTATTCTTTTGTGTGGTTATATCGCGCATCGTGTTCTCTGATGATGAGTTTGTGTGGTTATATCGCGCATCGTGTTCTCTGATGATGAGTTTGTGTGGTTATATCGCGCATCGTGTTCTCTGATGATGAGTTTGTGTGGTTATATCGCGCATCGTGTTCTCTGATGATGAGTTTGTGTGGTTATATAGCGGATCGTGTTCTGATGATGATGATTTTGGGTGGTTATATCGCGCATCGTGTTCTCTGATGATGAGTTTGTGTGGTTATATCGCGCATCGTGTTCTCTGATGATGAGTTTGTGTGGTTATATCGCGCATCGTGATCTCTGATGATGAGTTTGTGTGGTTATATCGCGCATCGTGATCTCTGATGATGATGAGTTTTGTGTGGTTATATCGCGCATCGTGTTCTCTGATGATGATGATGAGTTTGAGTTTGTGTGGTTATATCGCGCATCGTGATCTCTGATGATGAGTTTGTGTGGTTATATCGCGCATCGTGATCTCTGATGATGAGTTTGTGTGGTTATATCGCGCATCGTGTTCTCTGATGATGAGTTTGTGTGGTTATATCGCGCATCGTGATCTCTGATGATGAGTTTGTGTGGTTATATCGCGCATCGTGATCTCTGATGATGAGTTTGTGTGGTTATATCGCGCATCGTGATCTCTGATGATGAGTTTGTGTGGTTATATCGCGCATCGTGATCTCTGATGATGAGTTTGTGTGGTTATATCGCGCATCGTGATCTCTGATGATGAGTTAGTGTGTGGTTATATCGCGCATCGTGATCTCTGATGATGAGTTTGTGTGGTTATATCGCGCATCGTGATCTCTGATGATGAGTTTTGTGTGGTTATATCGCGCATCGTGATCTCTGATGATGAGTTTGTGTGGTTATATCGCGCATCGTGATCTCTGATGATGAGTTTGTGTGGTTATATCGCGCATCGTGATCTCTGATGATGAGTTTGTGTGGTTATATCGCGCATCGTGATCTCTGATGATGAGTTTGTGTGGTTATATCGCGCATCGTGATCTCTGTGATGATGAGTTTTGTGTGGTTATATCGCGCATCGTGGTTCTCTGATGATGAGTTTGTGTGGTTATATCGCGCATCGTGATCTCTCTGATGATGAGTTTTGTGTGGTTTATTATCGCGCATCGTGGATCTCTGATGATGAGTTTTGTGTGGTTATATATCGCGCCATCGTGATCTCTGATGATGAGTTTTGTGTGGTTTATATCGCGCATCGTGTATCTCTGATGATGAGTTTGTGTGGTTATATCGCGCATCGTGGATCTCTGATGATGAGTTTTGTGTGGTTATATCGCGCATCGTGATCTCTGATGATGAGTTTGTGTGGTTATATTCGCGCATCGTGATCTCTGATGATGAGGTTGTGTGGTTATATCGCGCATCGTGATCTCTGATGATGAGTTTGTGTGGTTATATCGCGCATCGTGATCTCTGATGATGAGTTTGTGTGGTTATATCGCGCATCGTGTTCTCTGATGATGAGTTTGTGTGGTTATATCGCGCATCGTGATCTCTGATGATGACTTTTTTTGTGTGGTTATATCGCGCATCGTGATCTCTGATGATGAGTTTTGTGTGGTTATATCGCGCATCGTGATCTCTGATGATGAGTTTTTGTGTGGTTTATATCGCGCATCGTGATCTCTGATGATGAGTTTTTTGTTGTGGTTTATATCGCGCATCGTGATCTCTGATGATGAGTTTGTGTGGTTATATCGCGCATCGAGTGATCTCTGATGAATGAGTTTGTGTGGTTATATCGCGCATCGTGATCTCTGATGATGAGTTTGTGTGGTTTATATCGCGCATCGTGATCTCTGATGATGAGTTTTGTGTGGTTATCAATCGCGCATCGTGATCTCTGATGATGAGTTTGTGTGGTTATATCGCGCATCGTGATCTCTGATGATGAGTTTGTGTGGTTATATCGCGCATCGTGATCTCTGATGATGAGTTTGTGTGGTTATATCGCGCATCGTGATCTCTGATGATGAGTTTGTGTGGTTATATCGCGCATCGTGATCTCTGATGATGAGTTTGTGTGGTAGAAACTGGAATTTTTTTTCTTTTTTTAATATTGAACTTTTTTCAGACTTCTGCGCTGTTTTCGTACATCTTTCTTGTAAATTACAAGAGTATGAGGGGAATGTCTGTATGTGGTTTTTAACGATAAGCTCAGCTCGCCTCTTTAATGAAATATATTCATAGTACAGTAACGGTAGTTCCACAGCAGATACTGACGTAGGCGAGTGAAGTGTTACAGACTTCACTGTACTGGATCCAGCATCGAGAGGTGGGGTGACCAGATCACTTTCTCGCTGTCTTTTCCTTCACTAACTCAAAGAGGAGAGTCAGGTACCCATTTACAGCTCGGTAGACTGGAGCGTGACGGTACCGTGATTGGAAACCCGGCGCCTTTGCCGCTAGAGACCAGCGCTCTAACCACACAGCCAATCGGACGCTCATATTCCTAGTAAGTAACACATACATTTTCGCCGTGTAGTTCCACGTGGTCTCTAAGGAGACAAATAGAGAAAAGGAATACTGCTAACTCTGGTATACCGTAAGAGGTTACTAATTTGAGATTGCGCAGGTGGATGGCAACCGTGTGATGTAAAATATATTGCTACAGAAAGCACTACTGCGTGAACAAAATGCTTTTGTGCAGGCTCCCGGGAAGGGAACCTGCCGCATTGTTAGCCCCCATGTATTCTAGGGAGCGAAAAGGGAAATGATGATGATGAAGGCGATGATGATGATAATGATTATAATGAATATCTTCTTCGTACACTCTCAGACGTCCACTTGAATGTTCTCAAAGAAAGCAGTAGTCAGTTTGAGGCTATTTGAATCCCCGTAAAGCTTTTCCACGAAAGGAACTGGCCTCGGCCATATGCGCTTTCTCTGTACCACATATAAGGGGCAACTTTGAAGCAGATGTTCAGCAGTCATTTTATCAGTGCCACAGTTACACTGATCGGTAGTTCCTATCTTTAGCTTGTTGAATAGATGGTATCTCAATCTGTTGTGGCCAGTGCGGAGTCTGAAGATTACCACTTGTTCTCTTCTGTTGAGCTGGTAGTAAGCATCATTCTGTGTGTGACCTGGATGTTCTACATTCCATTTGTTTCTGTATCTGATTCTGATAAAACTCTTTGCCTCCTCGAAAGTTATGCTTGCGTCAGGCTGAGGTAGATGTGAACCTTCTTTTGCCATTCTGTCAGCCTCTTCATTGCCGGTGATGTTACAATGAGATGGGATCCACTGGATCACAATAATGAATATGAGAAAGTAAGACATGCCGCCGCCCATGAGTTACCGGTCATGGTAGTAGTAGTCGTAATCGTTATTTTATTCGGAATGGCACTATCAATGGTAAAAGTAGAAGTAATAGTAGTAGTAGAAGTAATAGTAGTAGTAGAAGTAATAGTAGTAGTAGAAGTAATAGTAGTAGTAGAAGTAATAGTAGTAGTAGAAGTAATAGTAGTAGTAGAAGTAATAGTAGTAGTAGAAGTAAAGTAGTAGTAGAAGTAATAGTAGTAGTAGAAGTAATAGTAGTAGTAGAAGTAATAGTAGTAGTAGAAGTAATAGTAGTAGTAGAAGTAATAGTAGTAGTAGAAGTAATAGTAGTAGTAGAAGTAATAGTAGTAGTAGAAGTAATAGTAGTAGTGGTCATTTTGATAGTAGGGGTGCTAGCAGTAGTAATAATAGTCGTTATGGTAGTAGTAATAGTGTTAAAATAGTTGTAGTAGTTTTGATAATAGTGGCTATGTAAATGAGTGTACTTATTGTTGCTATTGTTGTTAGTTTGGTGGTGTGGTGGTATATAGTAGTATCAGACCATGGGTTCTACCACATTTTTTTTTCTGTCCCTGACTACCCCTTTGGCTTTTAATAAACTTTCACGTACACCGTACACAATTACAGGAAAAAGACATAAATTTTCATATTCATAACCAGACTTTGTCATGCATGTCGACAAAAGAAAGTAAATAAACCAATTAAATACTTATTCATAAAGAAACCTCATTCGATAGATACTTTTTTAACAGGCTTTTTCTTTAACTTGCAACGTATTGGTCACCTTCAAATCTTGCAATCGATTTTTCGATCACTTCCAGATGAGTCACATAATAGCTTTGAAACTTGGCATAGTTGTGTATTCCCAATGACAATGCAATAAATCAGTCGTAAAAATAATAAAATGAATAACATTAAAATTAACTACTAATTTTTAAATTTTTATTGTTTCATCAGTGAAAAGTGGCGATAACTGCAAATAATCTAGGTTATTCTTTCCAACAAGATTGTCTTTCTTGAGAGAATATAATTGAAAACTTCTCCCTCCTCCTACCTCCACACACACACACTATCGCACGCGCGTGCACAGACATACACGCAACTGACAACTACATTTTTTTTAAAATGTAATTTTTACAACTCTTATCAAAGTTTAAAAAAAATAAATAAATAAGATTAAATTAAATTAACTTTCCTGTAATATACTGAATAATGAAATCCCGCCTCCTGTTTCTGGACTTCGTTTTATCGCAAAATGATAATGTCATTAGCGTAATCGATTACATTTGACTTAAATGTACAAACAACAACAAAAATAAAACTAAAAAGAGACAGAAAATATATAAAAAAAAGATATTTCTTAAACACGCTAGTAAAAGTCACAAAAACAACCACAAATATTTATTTCACAGGAGTTTATAGCCATGAAGTCAAAAAATGTAACATTAAATTTTTACAAAAATTCCTGGGCGCGCTGTATTCTACATGAAAGTTAACTTCGTGCATTTATACATCATTAGAACACTTAAGGATAAAAATAGATATGATTAGCGTGCTTAAGCGCCCCCACGCTTTTTGTCATTTTGATGTTACAATTTTTTGACACTGCAATGCCTATAAACTCCGTGAAAAATTATTTGTGGTTTTTTTAGAGCAGTTAAAAGCCCCTGTGTTTAAAAATATTTGTTAAAAAAACGTTTTTATAAGTTACGACTTGAAGTGTATATCAATTATTCGAATGGAGAAGTCGTGTATTAAAAAGATTATTTAAGTTGTTGAACAATACGAATAAGTACAATTAATTTATTAAAATATTTACCCCGTACCCATCTGTTAAACAATCAGTGGAAACCCCATTATATTAGACCAGAGAATAGAACATAAGAAGACAAAAACCATAAATTCATTGAAAATTATTACCTCTACCATGAACTTCCACATCTGCGAAGTAACTCGTATTGAAAGGCGGCCCTAGAATGACGAAGAGGTTGGTGTAGACGCACATGGTAAGAGAAACTTTGATAACATTCGAGTTGTAAGTTAATCCTGGCAACTATTCTTGTCTTGAAAAGTGCACAACACTACGATGCAAGAATAAACACAGAGGACCACGTTCTGTTTAGACGTAGTGAATGCGATGGCTAAAGTCCATGTACTGCGACGATCGTATAGATCCACAGCAGTAAAGCTCTCACGATCAATTACTTCAATTGCGAGGATATTTAAAATGACAAATGGGAGTTCAAGATATCAAATAAATACGATAATCTCTTTAAGCCCGAGATGTTGTTAACACTGAGATCGAATGGGTGGAGCAATATGAACGCAATGATAACACTACTTACTTACCAAAAAGATGTACTCTCGCGGATGAGACGCTGACTCAAAATGCGAAAGGAGAGTGTTTCTAGAACAATGGTTGCAGTCGGACGAGTGATGTATACAATCAACCCAAACCAGATAGCAAACACATTGAGTACAACTAGACAATGCCAAACAACTTCACCCAAATCGCTTAACTAAATCAAGTACACTAAGACTAAAAAAAGAGGATACCCAGCACTCACACACAAACAGAAAATAATGTCTGGTAACACAAATTTTATATCTCCAGAATATCATAAGCGGAATGCGAGAATGGTCAAGAAGAAGGTCCCTCGCGGTATACACACTCTTTGACTGCACGGACAGCAACGCTGGAGAGTGGGGGGGTCGAGGGATTTTCTGGGACATCCATGGTTTCCGAGGGAGAGACACTGACCTGGCGTCTGGAGCGGGGTGGGATGGTTATTATGGCCTACACGTCACAAAGGATATGAAAAATTCGTTGTGCAGACAGGGTGGTAGAAGGAGTAGAGGTGATTGCGGGAGAGTACAAATGAGTTATGGATAGTGGGGGTGAGTAGTGGCCCGTTGAGGTTGGACAGGGGGTACGGGATCGTGGGAGATTTTATGTATTGGTGCCACGCGTGGTTGGCGCGTATGTGGAAGGGCGGAGGGGGTAAAATCCTTTGTTGTTCTATAGGAGGAAGAACTGGAAGACAGAAATTAATAGTGTGACGGGTAGGAAGGGAAACGATAATAAAAGATATGATCCTGGTAGGGGCAGTTGGGAACAAGACAAGAGAAACTTGCACAATTAGTTTGTTTAGGAGGGCCTGAGATTGATCAACGGTGGGTAGGCGTCTGTGGGAATGAAGGAGTATGATAGTCAGTGTTTATGTTGACCAGATAGTTCCGGATTGGTACAGATACTTGCGTGCTGTCGAGTTTGGGAGGCAGAATACAGTATTTGTGAGTGGGATTTTTTAACAATGTGTATTTACGACTCCGTAAAAAGTTCAGAAAGCAATGGCAATCAAACGTACTGAAATGAAAAAAATTGTCAATAGAAAAAATCACAAACAGCCAAATATAATCTTGGGGTTTTGATTGCACATGTCCAGATAAAAGGATAAGCAACTAACTATGCTCCTTGGGGAACCTGTAAATGAATTGAATGAATTACTTACAGAATAATAGACACACTGAGAGAAAGTTTAATCCCCGTCTTATAAATGTGCGAAAGTGTGAGACATGCCACATGCCAGTCCATATCTACAAGTGGTTGCTGGTTTTTTACTTTAAGCACTAAGTTGGTATTTACCATAGCTCTTCCTCCCAAGGTTGTTCCATCTTGCATATGTTGGGCCCATGTAATACATAATAGACCGGACAAAAGGAGGCTTGTGTGTCGTAACGATCTGCACATTAATAATATAATAGACACACATCAGATGAAACATTGTCCCCGCAACTTGGAAGATTGTCCTCATCCCGAAATATATCTTCTACCGGACAACTGGCAGATGGCAAAAGTAGACAGTTTGGGTCGAGCCGCAGGCTGAGGTTCAAAGATGTTGTGCAATAGAGACATGAGGGCACTCTGACATAAATCCAGCAACCTGGGAAGATTGAAGCTGTGCCGATCTGCGGACGTAAGTTGCAATGCTCTCCTCTCTAACGCGGCGCCATCGTCAGACTGGCAATGGGCTAGAAAAGAAGCTCTCCATGTCAAGTCAAAGAGAAGACAAAACAGTGCGGAAAGGAAACAACTAGAAAAAAAAAAGCAAGATGATGGGCTGTCCCCATCAGGTGCTCAATTTCGATAGTCAGTAATGACTGATAGGGTTCTATTATTATTATTGACGATAAAAATGGTTCGATGATTCTGAATTTTCCACATGTATTGGCCGAGCTGTTCTTATCTTGGTCTGATTACCTGTAGCCAGATACAAAACGAAAGAGTACCTAAACTGAATAGAGGTCAAACAGCTGTAGTCCTGAAAGTACACGTATGTGACAGACTAGAGAACTTTGAGAATAAAACGCAGGCTAATCATGAGCTAAATTGCATCCTGGAGAACAAAGTACACAATTCCAGAGATGTAAGAACGTCATAAGTGTATATCTGTGGGCACAATATAGCACAAAATCATTTGGACCAAACTATGGTGGAAAGGGATATAGATATCAAAATAGAGAATATAATATGTTTATAAAAAACGGGAGTTTTTCGTTCCGCGCGGCGTGAAGGAAAAAAACACAAAACATCACAAGTTGCATACGCAAAATAATTGAAATCTCAAAACCTGGATTGTTGTGTAGACTCACATTCAAGACATTCTTACTGTATGTACTCGGTGAAAACATTAACACATTACCCAAAAAAGTCACAACCATGGTAAGTTGAACAGACTACTTTCGTTAATGGACTTGCTTGTGTCATAATAAATGTGTTGGTTTAGTTGGTATGATAAAATCACCAAATGACCTTTGACTTTGTGATACCATTTGTTCACTACTGAGCGTCAGCTCTTTGGTAAAAATCACCAATATCGAGCTGTGATTGGACGAACCAACACACAAATGGCCAACTCATCAATGGAGGTAGACAGCCAATGGCTTATTCACGTTTGTAATGTAAAAAATGTTGAGTAAACTAGAGTGACGGCCGTTGTAAATTCAGTAAACTGTGCTCTGGAATCTGCGTCACCGAAGATATATGAGAATTTAATAAAAAAAAAATTAACATTTAAACTATATATATGACTAATAAACATATTTCTTAGGAACATATTAAGAAAACAAGAGCGCATTCGATAGTGGTCAGTGTTCACTGGCTTTCCTAGCTCGTTGTGGATTCCATAGTTTCAACTCCCTAGTTGAGAATTATGGATTTTGTTAGTACCGTGCAACGACTGGCTTCTAGCGTGTTTCGACCCAGCATCAATGACAGCAGCTCTGGGAAGGTATAACGGGCGGTCCAGCGTGGTATGGCTGACCGACAATATCTCACCCTCCTAAGTGGTGTTTGAAGTGTCAAGAAAAAGAATGGATCCTAACACAACATTAAATTCCCTCAAACCGGCCCTAAAGTGGACCATGTAAACTTTAGTCCTTTAACTGCTCTTATAAGAAATAAGAAGCCTTGGAACATTTTTGTGACATCGTGAAAGATTTAAAGAAGAAAAAAGAGATTGAAGACGACAAAAAAGAAATGATACCAGAAAACGGTTTTTGACAATGAGATGGCCCCCAGGAAAGACGTCAACAACAGGAATTGATAAACTGTACTGGATATATAAAGTTGTGGAGAGACATAATCACCTACGTCCACGAGGCATGGTATTTTTTGAAGAAAGAAAGAACTAAAATCCGTTATCATTTTACCTGTTCTTACGGTTTGAGTTAGCTTCGCTATAGGTTTGTAGTACATGGTGTCCGATAAGATAGAAATATAAGCCATCTTGCAAATTGAAAGTTGTAAATTATACTGTTTATTAATTATTATTACATGAACATATTCATTAATATAATGCCAACATAGTCAAGTTCAATCTACGTGCTGTTGTAAACTTATGCAACGATTGTGGCATGTCCTTTAGAGCAGGGGTCGGCAACCGGTCGTTATTCCCGGATCGTAAACCGGTAGATAACAAGTGGATGAACGGGTAAGATCTGTAAGGCGACTGAGCAGGAAAAAAATAGATAAAGAACTTTTTAAAATAGGGAAATTTTTTCGGGAGTTTAGACCCTCTACCGCAGGCATTTAAAAATCGAAGGCGTCCTTCACAGGATCAAAGTTATTTTTTTCTGCGTTCCCAATGAAAACACTTAGAGTCGGCTATAAAACTTAAAATATTATAGTAAACTGGCATGAGGTAGGAACGCCATCTTTTTCTTTTTTGATGGTTCATCATTCCTCCGTCCCCCCGCACTTTAAATTTAACACATCGTCACGGCAACTTCAACACACAACTATATACTGTTGTGTGTGGTGTGTGTGTGTGTGGGGTGTGGTGTGTGTGTGATGTGTGTGTGTGGGTGTGTGTGTGTGTTGTTGTGTTGGGTGTAGTGTGTGTGTGTGGTGTGTGTGTGTGTGTGTTGTGGGGGGTGGGGGTGTTTTGTGTTTGTGTGGTGTTGTGGGGAGTGGTGATGGGGAGAGGATACTTTACAGGTGCTTCACTGTGATTACTAAAGAGATCACAAAAGGATCTTTGTTAGCCTGACCCCAGCTTTTAGACCATGAACATTAGACTATTTGCTCCACTGTTTAACGGTCCTGCAGAATAATAGATTCTTTCTGTTGTGTATCCTGTGTGTTTTCATATATTAACAATCCCTGGGGAAGGGGGGGGGGGGGGGGAGGACCGTAATATTGAGTTTGCCGGGTAGGTGATGCCGATTTTATGCATTATGAGTGCAATTTTGTTATTTGGAGTTAAGCCATTTAGGGGTCAGGGTTAGTCAATATTCGAATGGCCCAGATTCAATTACGGGGCGCAAGCGGGGGTGGGTACTTGTTATTAACGGGGAAACAAAGTCCAATGATTTCTGGAAGTGCTTTATCTCACACTAAAGCTGATAATTTTTAGCCCTGGTTTGCCAACTCACTATTCAAGTACATTCATGTTAAACATATCCATATAGGTCTTGTTTTTAGAGTACATGTTAATATCCTGACTTGTATCGATTGGATAAATAGACAACTAATATAATAAATTATAAAATAACCAACACTACAAATAAAATACCGATAATTTACCGAGTTAAAATGTATACGTTCTGTCGGACTCACTCAGAAAAGTAACTTGGCGCCAGAAACAAAAGTATGTCAACGTAACGGGTGTGCAACTTGCGCGCGTGGTGTTATAATAAAACAAATACTTTGTTTTTTTTTATTTTTTTTTGGTTTGTATAATTCTTCACGAAATTAGTAGCTCTCGACAAATGAAAAGTGCGTAAAAATAGTGTGCATGAGCCAATACATACCAAAGTGAGAATGTATTTCAAACGGTTTGACCCATAATGATCAAGATGATAAGATGGCTGCCACGCACTTTCACACGAAATTGGTGTCATCAAAGAACTTTTTAAATTGAATCTAAAACTAACATAGTTCTCGCCGTGAGTACGTGGTCCAAGCTTAGGATTGCAACGGTGTTGAAAGAATTTGTATTGTTTCCCATTATATATACTCTCCCCCGAAAATAGTTACAGGATCAAACAAAGAAAAGCGTGTCAAGATAGAATGGTATCAAGAATATTTTGATTACACTGTATAATGGACATAAATCAAAAACACTCTAAAATGAACTTCTATTCTGCTCATCATTCCGGTAACGGAAACCAGCACACTATAATTTAAAAAACCCGTTCAAATTTTAGGCTGGGTTCATTGCTAGTTTTTCCATAACAAAAATGTCCAAAAACAAGAAAAATAACGTCCATGCTTGACATTTGACTTACGTGTTTATTTATTTATTTATTTTTTATTATTTTG
>JAMPIV010014574.1:0-70384 GCA_024509875.1 Oreohelix idahoensis
AGTCCTCCTCTGGTCTTGACTCTTAATACAGTAGGTCCAGAACTCTTGAATCTTGCAGACTTCTTCACTATCGAGTACTAGCACCAGAACAAGTGCCAGCAGAAACCCCTATCATGCAAGTTATGGTTCTGTCTAAATATCAAACTAATGCCTCCTAATTTACATGTAAACATATATGCATGAACAAAAGAAACAAGGTCAGCTCTCTCTGACACACCTGCTTCTCCCCTTTTAGATTTGATGGAAACAAATTTTTCCAGTTTTTCTTTTTCTCTTCTCTTAAATGAATGCTACGCCTCTGTCATTCCTGCAGTAATCTTTTCCATGCAATAAAGAGAGGTGTAATGTTCCCGTATGACCATCATATATATAGATCGTTTACTGTAGTTCTAAAAAACTTCTTAAGATAGACCCTTATAAGATGATCAACATCTAGGGCCATGCCCTAATCTGTTATGGAACCATTTAATAACAATCTTTTTTCATGGCCTTTTTCTTACACCACAACCCTCTTGTAATTAAAAAGTCAATAAAATCAATCTTACCAACCAATAACCTAGGAAATGATAAACAATTACCGATGAATTAGGCAATAGAATATTGGCACACTTTCAACACTGCCCTCATGTTCGAGACCTTGCTAGCTGATGGTAGTAATATTAAAAAAAAAGCCACAAGTCTGCTCATAACGCTTCTGCTCCTCTTGAATATTTTGGAAAAATGGCAGCGAGCCATCCTACTATTACTATCATGTAAAAAAGCTTTGGCCAATGAGACCAAGCATCTCTTTTTTTTTAATGAATTCTTTTAAAAAAAAAAAATTATCTCAAACCCTATGCGTTACTAATTACCAACTAGATTTGTATATTTAGGTCAGCCCAATAATATTACTGCTTCCTCTCAAATTCCATCCAATGTTCCCTTTCAATCGTACTATCTTAGCCTTTCTCTCACCTAATTTTTTTCCCAAAAATATATGCTATCCAATCTAAGCAGACATGACTTGACCTGACAGTATCTCCGATTCTCTATGTATTATCCCCAATTATTTGATTATCTAATGGACTATGTATGTAATTGATAACACATCGTAGTCAGCAAAGCCACAGGTATACGAAAATATGATTTTTACTATGGGCTACGTAGGCTTGGTTTCAATATTCCATTTTTTCAATGTTAGTTGTTGATTTTTTAAACTACCTCCTGTTCAATTCTTTTCTCATGTACTTTTCAAGCTAATTACGAGAGTTTATGTCATTTCGTAAATAAAAGCTAAGCGGTGTTTCCCTGACCGTAGTGTCCACTTTTTTCTAACTTTTCATCGTATTGTGAAACCGCCTAAAGGCAATACTAGCAAGTTAGTTTTTTATTTTTAGAAACAATGTGAGACTTGATTTGCGTTGGGGTTATCTCTCTCCGTCCCCTCTCCCCTCTACAATGTATTTAGGCAAATACTTAGTTGACCTAGGAAAGTGTTACGTTTGTCTCAAGGACGAATTTTTGAAAATTTGGGTACCCCTTTTTGGTTTCGGCTAAGGCGTTATCAAATACTAACGCTGAAGGCGTAGGCGACGACAACAATGAAAATTTGTAGTACTATCCTAATCTTTGACTTTATGGCACTAAACTGTTATATCCTAATTTAGATATTGTATTAGAAGTTTACCACATATCTCCCCACTTAGAACAGACTATCATATGTCAGTTCCTACTTCTAAATACACATAGATAAATTTACTACCTATGCCTGGTGATTACTCTGATGTTCGTCGTACGGATGTCGTGCTTAAAAATTCTGCACCTACATTGATTTTTGCCTGAATATATTCTAATGGTAAACTGGTATGGCTGTAGGAGCAACGACCAACGTAATAATCTAGCATTTTCTAGCCTTGCTTGTGACAGACACACGAGTGGTTTATGATCTGTTTGGATCTTAAATGATTTACCATAAAGATAAATCTGGAACTTTTTTATAGCCCATATGTAGTGTTTTGATGGTATTGTATGATGGTGATATTACTAAGTGTAATGTATGAGGTCAGCTGTGAAGGCTCCTGAGATAAAATGTAGTTGTGAATTTTCAGAAGGCCTTTCTTGCTACCACTACGACCTCACACCTATCTTTTTTTCCTAATGAATGTGGCTACGTTATAATCTAGGGTACTGAATGTAATGTGTTGTATTGACATATACAAACACACACACACAGATATTAAATAATATATTATCAATAAAATTTAGAACACAATGAACTAAATCCAGCTGGTGAAATTTTAGAAAGTAAATCTTTTTTTAAATTTATTTGTTCTGAACCAAGGTTTTATTTGGCCAGAACATATGAAAAGATTTGGAATTTATGAGTGAATGGCATGAATAAATGACATGATAAATAAAATGTGTGTACGTATACAAATTTTAAGATTAGTTAGTATTTCTACGGTTTATAATTTTATTTTCCCTGGGAGAACGATGAATAGATGTGCTGTTGGGGTGGCTTCATCCCTCCCTGTCTAAGTTTACCAAACATTGTTCATTTAATGATGGAAGTAAATGGGATGTTTTAGTAGGAATTTACTTTGGGTGTTATGTCTATGAAGTTGGTGTAAATCCAGCAGACCAGCCTGCTTACGTAACTTTGAAGAAGTAGCGCTGGTGCTGGAATCTGGTGGCCCCACCTCTCCGTGCTTGGGGGCAATATATCGGGTGGCCCCACCTCTCCGGGCTTGGGGGCAATACAAGGCTGTTCTGCCGAGATGCGACACTGCACGGGTCCTCACTGTCAATTATCTACCCAGCATTTGACACCACCTTTTGGTGTCGACATAAAAAACCTCACAGCTCTGAAATAAAGTATTGGTTTAGGTTCAGAACCTTACCTAAGGAGCCACTTCTACACGTAACAATTTACAATAACACCATTTAGCCAGGGTCAGATCTCTCTGACCATACAACACATCTTACCAAGTTGGTTTCCCATAGGATAAGTTCTCCCAGACTACATATTCAGAAATATGTTTATTAGCTTCTTGCCCTAGGATATGATAGGTGATATGTTCCACTGATCTCAACACTTGATCTGTCCTTCCTAAAATCATTGCTGAGTATATATATATAATGTTTTTGTCCCTAGACCTGAAACTAGGGCGGGGGGTCTAGAGCAAATCCTTACTTATTTGTAAGGCTAATTTCGATATGGCAGTATCAATCACTCGAAACATTAAACAATATTCAAAATATACAAAGAAATAATTTCAATCTTACCAGATTATGAATAAAGAACACAGAAATGCTAGCAAAACTCAGCTGAGCTGCTGGCTATAGTATGGCGTCCCTGAACTTATTTCAATTTATTTCATTTGGAAATCACCACACTTGAAATTTACTGTGTCTATCAGTGGACAACTATTGAGGAATGGCCCCACTTGCGCGTCTGAGCGCCGATAAAATGATTGTCTGTGGCCAATCACTGCCTAGGTTTATTTCAAATTCAAATTTCCTACCCTAAAGTCATTTCAGTCATGCTTCAGTCAAGTATGGATGTTTATCTGTTAGTCTGTCCGTCTCTACTTGTTTTCACAAAACGTACTTGTTTTTGAACCAACCTATTCGTCCCCTCTACACTTTTTTGTCTGTAAAGTTATTTTTAGCCACAGCTTCCACCAATTCCCCTTCTCTTTCATTCTAACTAGATTTGGACACTTGAGTCTTCAAGGTCGCGATTTTTGTGCAAATAGTGATATGTTAGATTCAATGCAGTCTTTCGCTGATGTGAACAACACTGTCTTTTGTCATTATCTTCATTATTAGCTATCCGTCTGTATAAATAAAAGCATATTATTTCACTGCTCAGAATGGGCCATCCGGCCAGCTAATTTTTATATTCCTAACATTAATATTAAGAAAAAGTTACTTTTTAAATTTTGTAATATTTCAAGCATCTGCGTTTGCCGCTGAATTCAAATAAAAGGCTTGGTATCGCAAAAGCGTCCAATAAATGACTGTGGCGTATCATATCCAAGGTCCCTTCTGTCGAGTTCCTTACTTTATGTCAACTTGGGAAACGTGACTTTTTCTCCGTTTCCCCACCCCCCCCCCCCCCCCCCCCCCCCCCCCCCCCCCCCACCCCCAATTGCGTCTCCTTAACCTTGCTAGTCTCACGCAATTTTTTCAGTCATATTTTTTTCCTTTTGATCCGCCGTTCTCATCCCGTTCAAATGGTAACCGTTTTGATTTCCCGTCTAGCAAGTCAATTTTTATGGAGGGTGATGACCCGCGGTCAGGGCGATCATTTACTATCATCAGCTTACGCATTATGTTTTTATCCTTACATTTTATCCTTTGGAGATATTTTTACGTTGTATCACTTGTTAATTTTATGACACCATATGACAGCTAAACATTATTTTTCACTTGTTGAATATTTTTGTTCTGCTGAGTTCAACTTACGGCTAGCATAAGCAACTGGGGTTAATTCCCCATCAAGTGAAGTTGACCTTTGTAATAGAGCTGCACCCAACCTATATTACTAGCATCCGTTCTCACAATGAATTCTTGACTCAAGTCAGGTAATTTCAAAATAGGCCTGCTTGTAAGCTTTTCCTTTAACTGTTGGTAGGCTAATTCACACTGCGATGACCAAGTAATTCTATCAGGATTTCCTTTGCGCGTTAAATCAGTCAAAGGAGCACATATGGAGTTAAAGTTTTCAATATACTTTTGGTAGAAACCACATAATGAGACAAAAGATCGCACATCTTTCTTTGTCTGTGGTCTTGGTGCTCTTTTCAACTTCTCCAGGTTCTTGGGGTCAGGGGTCATGTTTCCCTGATGTACTGTCTGTCCCAAGAATTCCAGCTCTTTACATCCAACACAGCATTTTGTCGGTCTAGCGGTCAAATTTGTCTCTCTAAGTCGATTAAACAACATATTCAGAGAGTTAATGTGTTCCTCAAATGTTTCAGTCGCTATGAGAATATCATCCATGAAGTTGGTGATGCATGGATTATTCAGGGGATCCA
Organism: Oreohelix idahoensis; assembly: GCA_024509875.1. Lineage (NCBI taxonomy): Eukaryota > Metazoa > Mollusca > Gastropoda > Stylommatophora > Oreohelicidae > Oreohelix > Oreohelix idahoensis. The sequence continues at coordinate 5,022 of JAMPIV010014574.1, forward strand.
GTAATTTTCTCATCATCCTCGAAAACACACTCGGTGCATTTTTCAGCCCGAAATGGCAACATGTTAAATTCATAATGTCCTTCCGAGGTGCTAAAGGCTAAATAAGGTCTAACCTCCGGCTTTACTGGAATCTGATAGTAGCCTTTGCTCAGATCCACTTTAGAGAAATATTTAGCTTTATTCAGCCTGGCAAACAGCTGATTTGTATCAGGTAATGGATCCACCTGACCTTCTGTGACAGCATTCAGTTTTCCTGTAATCTATACACAGTCTGTGTTCTCTAGAAGGTTTTCTTAACAGAACCCCACTGGAGCTGTAGGGAGATTCACTGTGCGAGATAATTCCTTCTCTCAACAGATAATCTATCTCCTCTTTCAAAGCTTTTTCTTTAGCGAACGGAATCGAATAGGCTCTCATACAGATTGGTGTTGGGTCTATGAGTTTCATATCATACTCTAATAAATTTGTATGCCCCGGTCGGTCCGTTAACACATCTGTATGATCATTCAGAACCTGTTGAACCCTCTCCCTCTGATTTTTCTTTAAGTGCGTACTGATTTTAACTGTGCAGCGGTCTCACAGGGATGTAAAGGATATTCATGAGAGGTGAGTGGTTCCTTTTTCATTTCCATTGCAACAGACAAGGTCAGTAGGTGTGTCTCCTCCTGGTTTTCTCTGTCCAGATATTTTTTCAGGAGATTCACATGATAGATTTTCTCTTTCCCCTTCTTATCTATCTTATAATTGGTTCTAGACACCTTCTCTAGAACTGTATATGGACCTTGCCATCCAATTTGCAATTTATTCTGGCTGCCGGGCAGTAGAAGGAGCACCTTCTCTCCCACAGCTAATTCTCTATCCTTCGCTTTTTTATTGTAATAGGCAGCATGCTTTTTCCTGGCTTGTCTCAAATTTTCATTGGCAAGTTTCCAGCCAGTTTTAAGACGAGTGGTCAGCTCGTTCACATATTGATATGATGAGGTAATATTTTCTTCTGCCTTTTCATCGGTCCATGTCCTTAACAATGCTACATATGGACCTTTAATATTGTTGACCTTTTTTCCAGGCACCGGTATGGTCTCTTCCATTAGAACCATTATAGTGAGGACTTTTCTCCCTAGAACCATCATTCACAAATCGACCACTACCAATTTTTTTCTTAGGGTTTTCTTCGAACTTTAAATTCCTTGTGAGAGATCTTCTCTCTCTTTTATCTTAACATAATTCCGACCGAGGGATAGTCGGCTTATTCTGGGGTAAAACATTTCTTTGTACTCGCTGCATAGTGGCCATTGTAATACATTCGAGTGAAGACTGTCTGTGAAAAGGGGGGTTCCCATTCCCCTCTGTCCACTTTATTATAATTATTTTTCTTTCCAGGCCTAAGTTTGCCCCGTGGCGTGTCTAGGTTCTGATTCATTTTCCCACGTGTGGGTATTCCCTCTTTATTTTCTGGCCCAGGTTTTCCATAATGCTTCTCTCGCATGTGGTTATTATTTTTCCACCCTGTGGAATTGTTCTTATTGCACTGGTCGCAGGCCTCGACAAATTTTCTTATGTCATCAACCACTCCTGGCCAGTAATAAGACATAGATGTCCGTGTACAGGTGCGACCCATCCTCAGATGTCCACCGTCTTGAATATGTGTTTGTCTCATAACTCGTTCCCTATATTTCGAGGGCACTACCAACTGTGCACACCCGTATGATCCTGCTTTATCAGTCCGGTAAAGCAGTCAATCATCCAAATAGAATTCTTCTTTTCTAGGAGGGGTATGGAGTGTTTGGAGTTTGTCAAAACACGGCTTCAGTGATCTATCTTTAGCCTGTGCCTTCCTACACTCTTTACGAGACATAATTTTTGGTGGTTCCTTCTCCTTTCTAGGAGTCAACCTGACCTGAAGCGTGGCCATTACTACAGGTCTCCTATGGTCTTGACTTCTTTAATACAAGTAGGTGCCAGAGACTCTTTGAAATCTTGCAGACTTCTTCACTGATCGAGTACTAGCACCAGACAAGTGCCAGCAGGAACCCCTGTCGATGCAAGTTATGGTTCTGTCTTAATATCAAACTAATTCCTCCTAATTTACATGTAAACATATATGCATTACAAAAGAACATGGTCAGCTCTCTCTGACAACCCTGCTTCTCCCCTTTTAGTTTGATGGAACACATTTTTCCAGTTTTCTTTTCTCTTCCCTAATGGATGCTACGCCTCTGTCATTCCTGCAGTAATCTTTTCCATGCAATAAGATAGGTGTAATGATCCTGTATGACCATCATATATATATACAGTTCTGTAGTTCTAAACTTCTATATAGTCCCTTATATGATGGATCAACATCTAGGCCATGCCTAAGTCTGTTATGGAACCATTTAATTACAATCTTTTTTCATGGCCTTTTCTTACACACAACCCTTTGTTAATTAAAAAGTCAATAAAATCAATCTTACCACATACCAAGGAAATATAAACAATTAACGATGAATTAGGCAATAGAATATGGCACTCTTTCATCACTGCCTCTGTTCAGACTGCTTTTTGATGGTAGTATTATTAATAAAAAAAGCACAAGTCTGCTCATCGCTTCTTGCTCTTCTGAATATTTTCGAAAAATGGCAGCAAGCATCCTACTATTACTATCATGTAAAAAAGCTTTGGCCAATGAGACCAAGCATCTCTTTTTTTTGAATGAATTCTTTAAAAAAAAAATTATCTCAAACCCTATGCGTTACTATTACCAACTAGATTTGTATATTTAGGTCAGCCAATAATATTACGGCTTCCTTCAAATTCCATCCAATCCCTTTCATTGTACTATCTTAGCCTTTCTCTCACCTAATTTTTTCGAAAAAAAATATGCTATCCAATCTAAGCAGATATGACTTGACCTGACAGTATCTCCGATTCTCTATGTATTATCCCCAATATTTGATTATCTAATGGACTATTTATGTAATTGATAACATATTATTAGTCAGCAAAGCCACAGGTACACGAATATATGATTTTTATGGGGCTACGTGGCTTGGTTCAATATTCCATATTTTTTTTCCATGTTGTTGATTTTTAAACTACCTCCTGTTCAATTTTTTTCTCATGTACTTTCAAGCTAATTACGAGAGTTTATGTCATTCGTAATAAGAGCTAAGCGTGTTTCCCTGACCGTAGTGTCCACTTTTTTCTAACTTTTTCATCGTATTGTGAAACAGCCTAAGGGCAATACTAGCAAGTTAGTTTTATTTTTAGAAACAATTGTGAGACGTGATTTGCGTTGGGTTATCTCTCCGTCCCCTCTCCCCTCTACAATGTATTTAGGCAAATACTTAGTTGACCTAGGAAAGTGTTACGTTTGTCTCAAGGACGAATTTGAAAATTTGGGAACCCTTTTTGGTTCGGCTAAGGCGTTATCAAATACTAAGCTGAAGGCGTAGGCGACGACAACAATGAAAATTTGTAGTACTATCCTATCTTTGACTTTATGCACTATACTGTTATATCCTAATTTAGATATTGTATTTAGAAGTTTACCACACTTGCATAGAATAGAAGGGCTGAAATGGTATGACAAAGTCACAAATGTGGAATTGATGACAAGAACCAGACAAGTGCCAGTGGAACAAGAGCTGAGAAGAAGACGCTGGTGATGGATAGGACACACATTGAGAAAACCTGTTGATAGCATTATAAGGCAGTCCTTGTTCTGGAATCCACAGGAAAAGAGAGGCAGAGGTAGAATAAAAAAACACATGGAGAAGAGAACTGGATACAGAGGTGAAAAAGATGAGGAAAACATTGAAAGAACTTGAGCGGAAAGCACAGGACAAGAAGACTTGGCATGTGTGTGTTGAAGGTATATGCTCCTCGGGGAGCTAAAGGGTATTGATGATTGATTTATGCAAGGGGGACAGCTACAGAAGTGGCTCTATGCCCAAGGAGCAGAAAGGTCAAGGATATGATGTATTAAGTAACGGCTTCCCCCTCGGATACACATCTAAAGAAAACACAATTAAAAAAATGAATGGTTGATTCTTCATCTGTTTTCCACTTTCTGCGAGCATCAACGATGGCTCTAGATAGATTTGGCAGCAGTAGAAAGATACACACCACACAGATAAGATAAGACAAGAAAAGTATCAAATATATTTCATTAGACTTGAATGAGCGGCTCCACTTCTCGATCTCCTACATACTCGTGAACTCGCCACGTCGAGGTCGAGTTTAATTTACCGAGAAGAAGTCGAGATATCAAGTCTGGTGAAATGCACTTTCGTTGTTTTTTCGTCCTTTCATATTTCTTTTTCTCTTATTTGTCTCTATTGTTTGTATTTCCAGTGCTGACAACATCGACCTGTTTAAGCAATCATTAAGGTTTCTTCCCCTTTAATTTGAAGGCTTCGAGTGTCACTATAATTATTTCCTCGTCTTTCAGCACGACCTCTGACTATTTTTTCACAGTTTTCTTTTCACTGTATTCTTATTCTTCTTCTTCACCATTTAGCTTCCCGATTCTTCTTCACCATTTATCTTCCCGATTCTTCTTCACTATTTAGCTTCCCGATTCTTCTTCACCATTTATCTTCCCGATTCTTCTTCACTATTTAGCTTCCCGAATCTTCTTCACCGTTTAGCTTCCCGAATCTTCTTCACCATTTAGCTTCCCGAATCTTCTTCACCATTTAGCTTCCCGAATCTTCTTCACTATTTAGCTTCCCGATTCGTCTTCACTATTTAGGTTCCCGATTCTTCTTCACCATTTATCTTCCCGATTCTTCTTCACTATTTAGCTTCCCGATTCTTCTTCACCATTTATCTTCCCGATTCTTCTTCACTATTTAGCTTCCCGATTCTTCTTCACCATTTAGCTTCCCGAATCTTCTTCACCATTTAGCTTCCCGAATCTTCTTCACCATTTAGCTTCCCGAATCTTCTTCACTATTTAGCTTCCCGAATCTTCTTCACCATTTAGCTTCCCGATTCTTCTTCACCATTTAGCTTCCCGAATCTTCTTCACTATTTAGCTTCCCGATTCTTCTTCACTATTTAGCTTCCCGATTCTTCTTCACCATTTAGCTTCTCGATTCTTCTTCACCATTTAGCTTCCCGAATCGTCTTCACTATTTAGCTTCCCGATTCTTCTTCACTATTTAGCTTCCCGATTCTTCTTCACCATTTAGCTTCCCGAATCTTCTTCACCATTTAGCTTCTCGATTCTTCTTCACCATTTAGCTTCCCGATTCTTCTTCACCATTTAGCTTTCCGAATCTACTTCACCATTTAGCTTCCCGAATCTTCTTCACTATTTAGCTTCCCGAATCGTCTTCACCATTTAGTTTCCCGAATCTTCTTCACATTTAGCTTCCCGAATCTTCTTCACTATTTAGCTTCCCGATTCTTCTTCACTATTTAGCTTCCCGATTCTTCTTCACCATTTAGCTTCCCGAATCTTCTTTACTATTTAGATTCCCGAATCTTCTTCACCATTCAGCTTCCCGAATATTCTTCACCATTTAGCTTCCCGATTCTTCTTCACTATTTAGTTTCCAGATTCTTCTTTACCATTTAGCTTCCGGAATCTTCTTCACCATTTAGCTTCCCGAATCTTCTTCATCATTTATCTTCCCGATTCTTCTTCACTATTTAGCTTCCCGATTCTTCTTCACCATTTATCTTCCCGATTCTTCTTCACTATTTAGCTTCTCGAATCTTCTTCACCATTTAGCTTCCCAATTCTTCTTCACTATTTATCTTCCCAGTCTTGACATATGGATGCGAGTCATGGGCAATGACTACAACCCATAAATGCCAGATCCAAACCTCAGAAATGAGGTATCTGAGGAAGGTGGTTGAAGTAACAAGAAGAGACATGGTACGCAACGAGACGATACGTCAAGGCCTTAAATCCTACCCCCTGCAGACCCAAGTAGAACAGTCCCAATTAAGATGGTTTGGCCATGTCTGCAGAATGGGAGAAGATCGGATACCACGACAAGCATGGGAAACAAAGAGCCAAGGATCCAGACCCCGAGGACGACCCAGAGTCCGCTGGGAGAACAACATTAGACAATCTTTGAAGGACCGAGGACTAGAATGGAACCAGGCCAAGAGAACGACAGCCGATAGGATAGTCTGGCGCTCTCTCTTCCAAACCTCTACACCTCACGGTAGAAGGGGACGACTAAGTAAGTAAGTAAGTATTTATCTTCCCGATTCTTCTTCACCGTTTAGCTTCCCGAATTTTCTTCACTATTTAGCTTCCCGAATCTTCTTCACCATTTACCTTCCCGAATCTTCTTCACTATTTAGCTTCCCGATTCTTCTTCACTATTTAGCTTCCCGAATCTTCTTCACCATTTAGCTTCCCGATTCTTCTTCACTCTTTAGCTTCCCGAATCTTTTTCACCATTTAGCTTCCCGATTCTTCTTCACCATTTAGCTTCCCGAATCTTCTTCACTATTTAGCTTCCCGATTCTTCTTCACTATTTAGCTTCCCGAATCTTCTTCACCATTTAGCTTCCCGATTCTTCTTCACTATTTAGCTTCCCGAATATTCTTCACTATTTATCTTTCCGATTCTTCTTCACTATTTAGCTTCCCGATTCTTCCTCACTATTTAGCTTCCCGAATCTTCTTCACTATTTAGCTTCCCGAATTTTCTTCACCATATAGCTTCCCGAATCTTCTTCACCATTTGGCTTCCCGAATCTTCTTCACTATTTAGTTTCCCGAATCTTCTTCACTATTTAGTTTCCCTGGGAGTGTAGATCTTAGAAAACGTGTGCAAAGTTTTCCTGTCGCATGACGTCAGCTCAAGGTCTTTCAATGTCGTCGTGATCATTTTCATTTCTGTCACCAGTTCTCTTCTCTTGTCGGTTCATCTCTGCTTCTTTTACCCTGGGTATTCCAGAACAAGAACTGTCCAGTTATGCTGTCAACAGGTTTCTTTACTGTATGTATTATCCATTGCTAGCGTCTTCTTCGTTTCTTTTTCCACTGGCACCGGGTCTGATTCGTCGCATCAGTTTCACACTGGTGACCTTGTTGTACCATTTAAATCCTTCTTATCTACGCAAGTATCGATTTATTAAAGTCTCTATACCCTCTAGATTGTTGTTGTTGTTGATTTTTATTTTTATTTTTAATTTTTTTAATTAATTAGTTTTTTTTTTATTTATTTATTTATTTATTTATTTTTTTTTTTGGGGGGGGGGGGGGTTTTTAATGAGATAGTTTATTATTATTATTAATAGTATTATTATTATTATTCTCTATGCTACGTGGCCATAAAATAGGACTGATTTAACATTTGGTTGAAGATTCTTTTTTGTGGTGGGGGAGAGGAGGGAAGCCTTGACGATAGATATTTTTTAAAATATCTATATATTTTCCATTGCAACGAAAGCTCCTCTGGGCTTGTATATTCGTGTCTGTAAGTATGTCTATAAAGTTCTTTTTAAATATTGTTGGGGTCAGAGTGGCTAAGAAGTATGGCGTTCGCCTCTATTTCTAAAATATACCGGGGTTCGGTTCCCAGTCCTGGGAATATAATTGATGGATTTCTTTTCAGAACCATTGGATCCTAATGATGTCATATTCCCCCCTGATCTCTTAGGTACTGGGATTGGATGCCTAGCCTTCACGGATAAGGGCGAAAAAATAGGAGGTCTTGTGTTCAAGTTGTGCACGCTAAAAATCCCTCGGTAGTTGGAATTCGTTCATAACAGGAAAGAGGGCCGCTGCCGTGGCTTCCTGCATACACACATTGGGATCCTCGCCGATGCTACGGATGTCGTGCACTGTGCTGAGATCCTTCTTTTGTAATGTAAGGGATGAGATTGGAGCACTGATGTCCGTGAGGAATGAAGATTTGTCCTTAAAATAAACAACAGCAAAATACTCCTCTTCGGCACTGTCGTAAATTTATTTTGAGAGAAAGAGTCTTAGAAATAGTAGTCCGGTTTAGAGTGTAGACTGATAATGAAAGGCTCAGTGATAGGAAAAGGTTAGCGAGTGAATATGATGCTCCACAGAGTGCTGGAGGAGAGTAAAGACAGACTTATTTACGACAAATCGTTTCTCTCAATCTTCTCTTCCACTCTCCTGGTCAAACAATTATTTTCAGTTTTCCAGACACACATCTGCGCTCACACCGATTTGGTGCTTCAGACACACAAACGACGTGGATACAACTATCTTAAACAAATATGAGGGATTTGGGCCTTGGTAGTCCAACACAGTACTATATATGTTTATGCTGTTTATTAGCATTTAAACTCATCACAACATCCAACAGGTTACATAAAAATTATCATAAGTACAGAAAATACAATTAACAAGGTGAGGATGGGGTAAAGGAGATTGGTATCGACTAAGCCCTTCCCGCTTATTAGACAAAGGTAAACCCAGTCCCAAGATAGATAGTTATCAGGAACATAGGTAATGTAACCTAACAATGAAGTTAATTTCTCTGAAAAAGAGGTGTTACAATATTAGTTATGGTGGTAGACAAAAATACTGTTATCCCAATTGTGTCTTCCCTTTACTAAGCAAAGAAAAAAAGGGGGGAAGGGATGAAACAGAGTTAACAAATTATCCCACTTAAAGGAACAATGCCGGGTATACAGAAAAACGTATTACCCGGTAGGCAAGTTAACAAAGGGTTTTGTGTCGTAGATTTTAGATAGGAGTATTAAGACTAGGGTTGGTCCCTTCAGAATAGGTTGGAATGAGTGATAGTCACAGTGAGAGCTGGTGAAAAAAAAAAACACAATAGAATTTCCCACACGTGAGATGATAGAATGTGATAAAGAAGCTGTCTTTGAGAATCGAGATAATCTTCTCTCTCTCACCTATCTTCTACGACCGCTTTTAAAGGCGTCAGACAGTCTAAACACAGATATATATATATATATATATATATATATATATATATATATATATATATATATATATATATATATATATTAATATCTCTATCTACTCACGGGCACGCACATACACGTGACGACAGTTAAACACACAGACGTGGGAATCTATCACAATGAATTTATATGTATTTGAACGAGCTGACCAACGCACTGATTTAGTTCAAGAGAGAGATTTTTATTATTATCATCAAAAAAAATCTTCTCACAACACCAAAAATACATCAAGGAAAAACATATACAAATAGTCTTAAAATTTAAGAAAAAATGCTACCAGGATGATAGCCCCGTCATGATCTTAGCTCTAGGTTTAGCCCACAGCCCCGTTAAGAGAACAGATGATGGCCCAAAGAGTTATAGATACGTAGGGTTTAGGCTAAGAGTTTTTCTTCTTTTCTCGTAAATGTATGCACAGAGTTGAATAATCTGATTTAGCCTAAGAAGTAAAGAAACTCTAGCAAATAGTAACAAATTCTGCAGGTTAAACAAAAAGAATTAAGACAGTAAATGGGTGACAATCTATAACTGTAGAATAACACTCTGATCTGCGTACACTCATTCAATCAGCCATGCAGTTATACTCACAACTTTGCTCGCTGCCTCTGAGAACATACTCAATTCTAGGACCTTCAAACAGACCCGAAAATGCAGTCCTTGACCAAGAAATCCCCAGTTCCAAAAGACGTACTAAACTCTCAGGGAACGATTCCTTGGGTGTTCTAATTTTTCGAATGTCTGATTAAGTCACATAAAATATTGTCCAGGCACGAAAGTTAGCAGAGCACAATGTCATTAGCTTTGGTTTCTAGAATTTAAGGAATGTCAGATCGGTGTCTACTTTCAGGAAGTTACTATATTTGGTCACCACAGTACTAGTCAAAACTCTGTCGGAATGTTTCTGATCTTTGCTTGCCACAACGGGCTGAATTGTACTGAAGAGTTATTCTGGAAGAATTAATTCTGGCGCGAAGGCCTCTTACTTCATTTAACTGTTACAGTTCAGGTAATGAAAGTGATTTGTTTCTTCCCAAATAAAGTTCACGTACTAGAACGCTGGTAAAGTTTGGTACCACCGTTTCACTATATAAAAGAAAGAACACATATCAAATAATTTTTACAATATGTACCCACTATAACTTACATTATTAAACCGCAAGCGTACTGCTTGACTTATCATTTAAATTTCCCGTAAAGTAAGTTATATCTTAAAAAAAAATCATCAATCCCCATGAATTTAGGAACACGTGCGTGTTCCGTCAACATCTCATGAGGTTTCTAGCATTTGTAAGTTAGCTTAGAAAATTATGATCTCGTCTGATTTCTTAGCAGTAAAAATTTAACTTCATTATAGCTACATTATTGTTTAGTAAGCTAAGATATAATTTATTCTGCTATCCACTGAAACACGTCACTAGAAAATAATACAGACTATATAAATTTGGCACTCTGCGCAAAATCTAACTAGTGAAATATGAAATAAGCGACTTAACACTTTATCATTTCACAAAATACTAGATATAATATTGTAAAGATGTTTCTCTTACTACAGTCTCTTGTAATGGATATAGTGGCCACCGCTGTAAAGAAGTTATTTCTTACTAAACCTGTAGTACACCACTGTAAAGTTCTGTTGTTTGCGACTCCACTGTAAAGAATCGAGAGTGGTGTATAGAACCTCACTGTAAAGTATGATGGCTGGTAGTACTGTTGTATTCAAAGAGGTGCTGTCACCGTGAAGACAGACACAGGTCAACTCGACCTACACAGGGTAGTGTAAACATTGAAGTGAGAGTACATTGTACGCGAATGGTAGAATGGTTCTGAAGAGTTGACAACTTGGTAACAATATATTCATACTCTCACATGTAGAAGTCAAGGATTACTGGAACTACTGTGTTCTTTTTATAATATTTAATGAGACGCACACTGGAACAGTATGTGTATGGTTACAGGAACACATGACGACATAAACAGCATGGTGTTGATCAATGGTGTATCATCTTAAGTTAGCATACATGCTGGATAACCTCATACTGGAACATTTGTAGACAAGCATTCAGAGTTCTATAGTTAGTCCACATCTATATATATATATATATATATATCAGGTTGTACTGACAGATCACGTCAGTTTATACATAATGTTCATAGTGACTCTTGTACAGAATCTCTCTTAGCATGAGTGTAGCTTGTACTCTAGCGTAGATTCTTTCAAATAGCATTCAGCACATATCTTCGGAGTAAATGCTAAATCTCCCATAATAGATCTTTCTTTCATAACTGTGATCTCTAGATCATTATTGGGTAGTAAGGGACAACCCTGTTCTCTGATGAATGATTGACAATAATACGGATTCCAAGATGGCTTCCTTGGTCCTTAACATCGCTCACACAACGGTGAGATGACAAAACTTCTAGAAAGATTCACTTCATAAGGATATCAAAGTTTCCACCAATATCAGCATTATCTGTCCTCATAATTGCTGTGTAGAAACATTCTTAGTGCTGCTAAACGATATGTCGTTCTGACATCTGAACATAAGTAGATTCATGTAGGCCTAAACATAACCCATCGTAAGCCTAGGAACGAAGTCAGTAAAAGTACGTTTACCTTGGCCAAGAATCAATAGCAAGCACAAAAACACTTTTCTGGCGTAATAGAAATAATACTGGGGAACACATAGACTAAAACAGTCCTAGAAGACACAATCTTCTTCCCCATGATAACTTGAGATCACAAAACTTTGGACCGCTCGACATTGGCGTCCCGCCAGACTCCATAACCGAAGAACCCACTCCCCTATCTTCATCCGCTCAGAGTGTAAGAAGAAATAATCCAGCCCAGACACACAAAGATAACATGATATAAGACGGAATCGTCTCAAACAGACAAACAGTAAACCTAGATTCAGACTTTCAATATTCCTGCAAAACCTTAAGCGAGAACAATCTGTTTCCAGCTATAATATAAAATCTAGATTCCTCCGCTTGTTCAATCCACGGAAACAAAACAGGAACCGATCACTCAAAGAATAAAATACACATTTACTATTCTGAGTTATTCCCCTTTCTTAAAAGTTGTAAGTTCATAAATAAATATCCTTTTATCAAACAGATAGTTACATTTTCATTTGTAATCGTATCAACTGTAATCTGTGCGACATATAAAAAATAAGTACGCAACAAACTACCGCAACCCCCGGGAAAAAAAATGAAATTTTTTTTTTCTCTCTCTGAGAGCCACATAAAATAGGCCCCCCAACGCACATATGATGCGCAGATGAGAAGTATCAAGAATTTATAAAGCCAGATTAAGGCAAAGAATGAGAATATATATCTCAACAACTTAGAGAAAGTATTTCTCTAAGTGTAAACATTTCCAGGGAGTTGCCACCAATGCCTACTACCATATTGGCAATGACACAATGTATACAATAATTTCAATAATCATTTCATATTAGGTATCATAAGTTCACGATTGGCAAAAGAAACATCATCAAAGAATTAGCAGTGAATCAAAATAAGTGAACCGCTAAGTATTTATACAATCACCAAATCATATATTACAAATGTGTACACATTTTGATATAGAAGAAAAAGAATAACTGATGTAAAGTTATACATGTTAGGAAAGTCCAATATTTAACAGTTAAGTGGCATCATGTTGGGCATCTCGACAGAATGTCCGCCATCACATTTTCTGAACCACGGATAGCTCGTACCGAAAAATGAAAAGGTTGAAGAGCGATCGCGTATCGAGTTGATCTCGAGCTCTTCAAGTTCTTACTTTGGATAGCAGTAAGAGCTTTCTCTTCAGTTTTCCACTATGAAATGTGCACCAAGAAGGAATCTTTGAAGTTTGAGAATTGACCAAACCATCGCCAATAATTCCCGGTCTAAAACCGAGTAATTCCTTTCTGCAGCATTAAGTTTTCTGGATATGTACATTACAGGATGCAGAGTTCCAGAGTACTCTTGCATTAGTGCCGCTCCAATCCCAGTGGATGAAGCGTCACTACGAAGAACAAATGTCTTATCTGTAGTAGGTAACACTAAAAATAGGTGGTGTTGAAAACATAGTTTTGATCTTATCTAGTGATAATTGGCATTCCTGAGACCAGTGAACCATATTAGGCGACCCTTTCTTTAGTAGTGTCGAAAGAGGTGCCATGATAGAGGACAGATTCGGAATGAATCGTCCATAAAATTGTATGAGACCTAAAAGACTTCGCACTTGCTTTTTAGTCTTAGGGATAGAGATGTTAAGTATTTTAGTGATATTATGGTCCTCTGTCTTCAGGAAACCATGACCTACTCGATGGCCTAGGAAAGCAATTTCGCTAAAACCAATGCAAGCTTTCGATGGTTTTGCTGTCAGGTTATGCTCGCGTAGAGTTGATAACAATTCAACTAACCCTGAATAGTGATCTTCCCAAGTATCGCTAAAAAGACAGATGTCGTCTAGATAAGCAATGACATCTGACCGATACGATAGGATTCGACGCATCATGCGTACGAATGTAGCTGGTGCGTTCATAAGGCCGAAAGGCATACAATTCCATTGGAAAAGGCCTCTAGGAGTAGAAAAAGCGGTAAGAGGTTTGGCGCGTTCGGATAATGGAACTTGCCAATATCCTTTAGACAAATCAAGTTTAGTGAAAAAATGAGATTTAGAAAGTCGAGTAAGTAGCTCTTCTAGTAAAGGCATAGGTTCAGCATCAAACTTTGTCACTTGATTCAATTTGCGATAGTCAACGCAAAGACGTATGTTATTGTCTTTTTTTCGAACAATAACCATCGGCGAAGAATAAGCAGAAGTGGATGGTTCGATTATTTGTAAATCTATCATTTCATCTAACTCCTTTTCAACCTGTGCTTGAAAATGTATAGGGATAGGGTAAGGTCTAACCCTAATAGGAGTATGTTCAGTTAGCATAATGTCATGCTCAATGACATGAGTTTGCCCAGGGATGTCAGTGAGGACATCCTGAAATGTTTGTAACATAGCCGAAACCTGTCGCTGTTCTCCTAGAGACAAATCAGGAGAAACAGTAACGTCTTTCCATGATTCACTAGAGTGAAGTGGGATCATTGGAAGCGGAAGATTAACATCCGAAAAACTTGTTTCCTCATCCTGTATAATGGACAGTGATGAGTACTGACCATGTTGAACTGGAGAATCGTCCGTTGCCTGGAAAATAGGCTGTAAATAGTCAGGACGTTCATGGAATTCCGTAAGCATATTGATGTGGAAGGTTTTATGCTTCCCGTTAATATCGACAATATAGTCAACATCTGAAATTTTCGATATTATATCGTACGGACCTTTCCAAGAAATAAGGAGTCTATTTTCCCTACAAGGTAGCAAAACAAATGCTTTGTCACCAGGACAAAGTTGTCGTAAAGTTCTTTTCTTATTAGCAAATTGCCTTGCCTTCTGTTTAGCAAATTCAGAAGAGGACGTTGCTAATTTGCATGCTTCGATAATTTTTTCTCTCAGCGTGATGACATATTCGTAAGAGGATTTTGTGTCATCGTCAATATTGTCCGCTGTTATGAGATCATGAAGCAAAGACATAGGGCCGCGCGGTCGCGCGCCAAAGACAAGTTCAAAAGGAGAAAATCCTGTATGTTCATTGGGGACCTCCCTGTAAGCGAAGACGGCCGCGGGTAGAACCCTGTCCCAATCTTGAGGATGATCCTCAGTTATCTTTCCTAATAAGTTCTTAAGTGTTCTATTTAGCCGTTCTACCATCTTATTGGACATAGGATGATAGATGCTACTCAAAGATCTCTCTATCTGTAGAGTAGACATTACTTGAGACATGGTATCCGATATTAGTTGGGTGCCATGATCTGAACTCCGCCCATGCCGGTCCCAAGCCCGGATGAAAAAGGAGGAGGGCGGCCTGCATGGAGGCCGTAAGGAGGCAGCCCCTCCACCATGCAAAGGCACAACAGGCCAATCACCTGTTTGTCTTAAACTATGATTACGAGAAATACAAGAGAGAAAACCGGACTGATTCTAAAGGCGACGAACTGGAACGGACTACGGACTACGACTTATGGAACTTGGAACACAAGAAGTATAAATGGGAAGGAAGAGGAGCTGGTGGAAGAGATGAGGAAAGCAAAACTAGAAATCCTGGCTATAACGGAAACGAAGAAAAAAGGACAAGGAGTCATGGATCTCGATGGCAACACGTTGCTCTACAGTGGTGTACCCATATCTGAAAGAGCTAAAGGGGGCGTGGGTTGCATTGTGGCCCAAAATCAAAAAGATAGTATCAAGGGATGGAACTTTGTCTCGGAGCGCATTATGGTTGTAAAACTAAAAGAAGGAGAAACCATAGTCAACCTGGTCATAGTGTATGGGCCCAAATGAGGATGAGAGAGCAGAGGTCAAGGAGGAATTCTTCGAGCTGCTTCAAAGGACAGTGGATGACTGCCTAGATGAAGTTATTATGCTCGGAGATTTTAATGCCAGAGTTGGAAATGACCATGCTAGATGGGGTGGAGTTATCGGAAGATATGGAGAAGATACTCTCAATGACAATGGAAAGCGACTCCTTAGATTCTGCAGTGAGCAGAATCTGATCATTACAAACACAAAGTTCCCCCATAAGCGCATACATGCATACACTAGATGTGAACCAACCAAGAATGAGAAGTCAGTGATCGACTATGCCATTGTTCGGAGAAGCTCATTCAGATATGTCCGAGATGCAAGAGTCTGGAGGGGGCCAGAGATTGGAAGTGATCACTACCTGCTAACAATCAAACGAACAACTGAAAGAGTTGCTCAGCCTAGGAACTGCCCAACATCACGCAAGAAACCAAGTAAACGAGCAGGAGAAATGAGCATTAGGACCTACAAGCTGAGAGAGCCAGAAATTAAGACCAGATATCAGGGGCTTATTGCTACAGCAGTGAGCAACACAGAAGAACGACCTGATGACTTGGAAACCCTCTGGAATAAATTCAAGGATATCATAAAGACAGCTGCTGCAGAAGCATGCGGTGAAGTCCGACTTGGGAACAAGAGAAAGAGGACACCTTGGTGGACAGAGGAAGTCAAAGAGAAAATAAGAGAGAAGAAAATGGCATGGAAACAATACTTAGGAGCTAAAAACACAACAGGACAAATGGAAAAATATAGAGAATATGTGATACTCAGAACAGAAGCAAAGAACAAAGTGCTAGCAGCAAAACAGAAGTCCTGGGAAGAATTGGGAGAAAAGCTAGAAAAAGATGCACAAGAAAACCAGAAATTGTTCTATAAGACCCTAAAGAACATGAGGAAGGAAAAACAATGCCCTCTCAAATTTATAAAGGACAAGCAAGGCAAATTGCTTACTGCCCCGAAGGAAGTAATGGAAAGATGGAAAGAATATTTCTCAGAACTCCTGGATGGTGAGCATGGTGAAGCAACAGAAATGATAACCACTAGCACAGAAGAGAAACCAATGATGGTGAAGATGACATAAAGATGGAAGAACTGAGGGCAGCACTAGAGAAAATCAAGATGGGCAAAGCAGCAGGGCATGATGGTATAACACCAGAAATGGTTAAGTACATGGGAGCATCAGGCGACCTGTTACTCTTAAAGGTCCTACAGGCAGCATGGTGCAACAAGACCATACCAAAGGATTGGGAGATTGCCATCATAACACCAATTTTCAAAAAAGGGTGACAATCGACAATGTGGAAACCATAGAGGCATATCCCTTCTCAGTGTCCCTGGTAAAATCTACTCTAGAATCCTAGAGCAGAGACTCCGACGCCTAGCTGAGCCCAATTGGATGAGGTCCAGTGCGGATTCCGAGCAAACCGAAGTACTCAAGACCTAATCTTCACACTCAGACAGTTGAGTGAAAAGGCCCTTGAGTATAAGAGTGAGATCCATCTTTGTTTCATAGATCTGGAAAAGGCGTTTGACAGAGTCCCCTGGAGCAAACTTTGGGACTGTTTGGCAAGGAAGAATATTCCAGCACCTCTGATTCATGCTATACAGAGCTTCTACAAGTCTTGCAGAAATTATGTGAGGACAGCAAACCATAAGTCAGAAGAGTTCAGGACCACCACTGGTGTAAGACAAGGTGATATCCTGTCACCTTATCTTTTCATACTCCTCATGGACGATGTCATCAAGGCATGTAAGGAGAGAACAAGAAAGTATTCAGTGGGGTACTGGAAGATGAGACAGGTCTATATTCGGAGCTGGCATTTGCTGATGATGTTGCCCTGATTGCTAAATCAGAGGCACATCTCCAATCCAACCTGCAAGTCTGGAAGGAAGAGCTGGAGAAGAGAGGGATGGTCATAAGCAGCTCTAAAACAAAATCCATGGTGATATCACGAGAAGAAAGAAAACATCAGATTAAGTTGGGAGAACAGGTCCTGGAGCAGGTCGACCACTTTAAATATCTCGGAGCTATTATAGACCGAAAGGGAGGTATCAAAGAAGAGTTGGCCACTCGAAAAGCAGCGGCTGGGAGACTTTTTCAGGCCATAAATCGTGGATTCCTCAGCAAGAAAGAGGTTGGTAAGAAAACGAAGATGGCTGTATACCGCTCCACCTATGTCCCAGTTTTGACATATGGATGCGAGTCGTGGGCAATGACTACAACCCACAAAAGCCAGATCCAAACCTCAGAAATGAGGTATCTGAGGAAAGTGGTTGAAGTAACAAGAAGAGACATGGTCCGCAACCAGACGATACGTCAAGGCCTGAAATCCCATCCGCTGCAGACCCAAATAGAACAGTCCCAACTAAGATGGTTTGGCCATGTCTGCAGAATGGGAGAAGATCGGCTACCACGACAAGCATGGGAAACAAAGAGCCAGGGATCCAGACCTCCAGGACGACCCAGAGTTCGCTGGGAGGACAACATTAGACAATCTTTGAAGGACCGAGGACTAGAATGGAACCAGGCCAGGAAGAAGACAGCTGATAGAATGGTCTGGCGCTCTCTCTTCCAAACCTCTACACCTCACGGTAGAAGGGGAACGACTAAGTAAGTAAGTAAGTAAGGAATCCCAGCCGAGAAAATATAAGCCAAAGAGCATCTGCAATGTCAGCAGTAGTAATGCTCTTCAGAGGGATAGCCTCTGGCCAACGTGTGCACATGTCCACACACGTTAAGATAAATTGATGTCCTCTAGCAGATTTGAACTGAAATGGACTAATGACGTCTCTCGCCATTTTCGGAAATGGAAATGGTCGAATAGGAATATCTGCAGCCTGAATAGGCGCAGCATGACGAGGACCTTTGGATTTGACTTCTTGACATACTTTACAAGATCGACAATAGATCCGTATGTCCTTATTCACAAAAGGCCAAAAGAAAGCCGCAAGAACTCTTGACTTTGTACGGGAAAAACCCATGTGTCCAGCACACTGAGAGTCGTGTGCATGTTGTAAAATTTTAACTCTCAATTTCTTGGGTACAAGAATCTGAGAATGACTTGAATTAGTGGAGTCTTGCACCATACGTACAAGTACACCATTCTTCATTGTAATCCAAGATTTACGCTTGGTATCTCTATTCGGATCACCTTTCGTTACAAGAGTGAAGAATTTCTTAAGAGTCGGATCCTCTTCTTGTTGTTTTATAAACGAGTCACGAGAAATTACCAAGGGATCATCTTGGTTATGCACTTCAATATCTTCAGTAAATGAAGTTTCAGGCATATTGAGAGCTTGAGCTCTAGTGACTACAACATTAGCAGTTTGCATATTTTGCTTTTCCCAAACGGAAATTTGTTGCGAAGTGCATTCTTTTACTCCGTGAATGCGACCGATGATAAGATCAGCGATCGGATTCGGCAAAAGACATGCGTGTACATCTCCTGTGAAGAAAGGAGTAGCAATCCTAATGATAGCGGTAGAGTATTTCTCTATGGTGCCGCCAAATGTTACGCATTTGACTACTTTGCCTGTAGAATGAGAAGGATCTATCAGTGACTGCCTAACACCAATTGTTGTGCATCCAGAATCAAAAAGTACTGAGACTGGATTGTCATTTACTAAACCTTTGTGTAAGACTAGAGAACCTCTTCCATCATGCGCGATTGACGCAGGAAGAGCGGGAAGAGGATGGCCACAGCTTAAAGTAGACACTGTGGTTGGCTCAAATAATGTTTTGCATTGGGGGCACTCAGATGCTCTCCCAAAATCAAAAGCGGCACATGCCATATTATTAGAGTCATCATTATCTTTATTTTGTTTATAGGATTCGTGGGACTCTTGCTGAGCAGAGTTCGCCTGGTAATGAGATTTATGTTTTTTGTATTGTGCTCTACCTCTGTTATTATTGCCTCTGTAATTATCCTTGTTTCCACTGTTATAACCCCTACTTGGGTTTGAGTCATAGTTCCTTTGGTTACTATTATCATATTCATTATAATGAGTATCTCTGCAATTATGATCTTGTTGTCTCCATCAGGGAAAACTTGGATAATTTCTATAATGACTTCCTTTGCGAAAGTTTCTATAATTATGACCACCTCTGAATCGAGGGCTGTCGGCTCGTCTCCAGGTATTCGAAGAAGAACCCTGAAATGATTGGTTACCTTGGTTCTGATAACCGTTATGGCTACCTGTTGCGTGATAAATTCTCGCAACATCGTTTTATTTCAATATCTGTTTTATAACGCAAGGGCAACAACTGCTTGAAATCTATAGTCACTTTTCTCGGTAAGCATTTGTCTTCTCGCGTTAGTATCGAATGCAGTTAACTTTTGAGCTGTGGTCATTTTTGCGCTGGACTGCGCATGACTTGTCTTGTTGTTTGGTCGATCGGTTTCCGCCCACCACTAGTGGGAGTGAGCGATTTGGAATGGCGAAAGAGATGCCTCGTTGAAGAGGGGATCTCCGCTTTTTTTTTTTTGTTCTGTCAGGGATGTGTAGTCCTCTTATGGATATTTCGTTTAGTCGAGATAATACCTCTAGTGTTTTCCCACATGTCGGGAGGCGTGATATTTCTGTGTATTTCATGAAAGCAAGGTAAATTGACTTTTTCATTAACTCTATCGATTTTGGGTCGTGAGCGATTTCGATTCATAGCCTGTCTCCGAAAGTCGTCGTCACGAGATGTTCTTTCCCAGCTCACATGTCGCTGCATTGTACTGCATCGGTTGATGCATGTACCAAGGACCATTACTTGCTACTTTGTTAAATGAACTAGGTTTAGAAAACCTTTATTATCTAGAGGATATTCTTGAGGACATTATTTATACTTCGGCAGACGTGTCTGTCTTGCTGAAGTCAAACTAAGGAGAGTGAACTGATCTCATACATCTGGTTATCTCCTGGCTGTTATAGAAAAGGATGGAGTTGTTCATCTGACTACATTTACAGCACTTTGAAATATAACATGCATCTGACTCATCATTGTAATGCTGTCTACCGTTTATTGCTGTATTGAATGTTGCTGTGATAATGACTGTTTGATGTGCCTACACATTTGCGTAACCATTTTGTCACTGTGGCGTCCACAATAAATAATGAAGAAAAAACGTCAACGGCTGTTTCAAGACTCATTGACTTTATACGTCGTGAGTTTACTGACGTCCTATGTGGATTGCCCTGTTATTGTTGCATGAACATTGTTTTGACTGAACACATCTACACACTACACAAAACCAGACATGCGGATGCCATCCATCATCATATGGCATCACGCATCATTTGGTGGCCATAAGCTGGTTTGATTCTGGTACTAGCAAACACGGGGTCCCTTACCCACTTCATTTTCAACAAGAATTCATCAGCATCCTTCAAGAAATTAACATTCTTCAATACAGTCAACATCTTCAAAATTTTCAAAGTACTCGGCGTTGCCCGGTAAAAGTCAAAATTTCAACCTTTTGACGGAAACAAGAATTTGACAGTACCCGGCGTTGTTACATGTTGCCGGATAACTCGGAATGCTGTTATCTTTTACGCAAGTCAAGCAAGTTGCTGCTGTCAAGGTTCCAGTGCTGTCGTTTTTTGAGAAGGTCAAGTGCCGGTTGAAACGGGTTGTTTTCTGAAGAAGGCCAAGTACCGATTTCCATCAACTTACTTTTGGATTAGAAGGTCAAGTGCCGAAACAACTCAACACACAGTATTTCAGAAGCTCTTGTACCATCGTGTTAGCAGTGGAAGCAGTTCAGATGTGCCATCATCGTTGGAGCTTCGCTCTTTAGGACGTTGATTGACATCCGTTTTTCTGCTGTTCTACGATTGGAAGCCTTTAAGTTAAGTGGCCTGTTTGTATGTAAACTGTGCCCTTATACTTCTGCTGAGTCTTCTGTGTATCATCTCATTCTATATATTATATGTCTATATGTTATTTGTATATTTATATGTTTATATTTCAGCGGGTTCTCGGTTGGGTGGTGTCTCCGTTAGATTATGCCACGTCATAGAGGTCGTCTATTGTGAGCGTTTTCTGTAGGGTTTGCAAATTTCCGATACTGGAATTTGCTAAGCGACTTCTGTTGCTATTTATGTTAGCTGTGATGACATGTTTTAATATTGTTTTCGTTATTATTTCACATTCTTTAGTTTTGTTGTCATTTGTTTGTATTTGTTAGCCTACTCTTGTCTATAATTTAGTTTCATACAACATTTTTGTTTATACACTGTGGTGTCATGTATTTGGTTTAATTCTATCGCAGATATCGTCACATTTTTTGTGATATTTCATTAATTTCTGCTTTATTTTTAGTTGATTTCTGCGAAAGTTTTTGTATTGTTGCTGATCTTTGTTATTGTTTACATTGTTATTGTTTACATTGTTTGTATTGTTTACATTTTCAATGTTTACATTCTGCATGTGTTTACATAGTCATTGTTTACAGTTATAGTAATTAGTTAATGGGCTATGCTAATGCACTGTTACTACTATACTGATGATAAATGAATGATGAATAGTGTCGTGCACTATTGAATGAGAAGTGCACTTATGATCAAGATTTGAGTGCTGATATTTCATATACAAGTTCTTTGATTGGAGACTTGTTTCCCACAGAGACTGGGATAATATAATGTGATGTGAATATACAAGTGCTTAATTAAGACTTGTTACACTTAGGTTTGAAATAAATTAGTTAATTATTTCAGGTTTTGGACTCATATGTTAGACAACATGTCTACATTTGAGCACTTTATTGAGCAGGGTAAATTGCTTGGGAAGACTGGTGATAAGTTAGAAGAATTTGCAACTGCTCGATATGATAAAGCAATGGAAGCTGAAAGACTTCAAAAAGAGGCTGAGAATAAAAGACTTGAAAAAGAGGCTGAGAATAAAAGACTTGAAAAAGAGGCTGAAAATAAAAGACTTGAAAAAGAAGCTGAAAATAAAAGACTTGAAAAAGAAGCTGAAAATGAAAGACTTCAAATGCAGGCTCAAGCTGAAGAAAGGAAGTTACAAAGAGAGTCTGATGAGAGGAAAGCAAAAATGTAACATGAAGAAAAACTCTTAGCTTTAGAGTTGGAGAAATTGAAATTGACGAGCATGAGTAATGGTAATGATTCAAACAAGGGTTCATCTTCTGGGAAGGCTAATAATGTTACTTTTAAGATTAAGTTACCAACATTTAGTCCTTCCAGTGATGACATAATGTTCTATCTGGACAGATTTGAACAAGCATGTACAGCTCATAACATAGACAAAGCAAAATATGTTTATCAGTTATCAGGGATACAGACAGGTGACGCACTAAGTATATAAAATATGGTGGATGAAACTGACAAGAGCAATTATGAGGTTGTCAGGGCCGCTTTGTTAAAGAAATATCAGCTTAACGAAGACGGCTATCGTCTACAATTTAAAAACATGTTACCTGAAAATGGAGTTGAATTCTCCGAGTTTATTGCAAGAATACGCATTACTTTCTCACGATGGGTTGAACTATCTAAGACGGAAAAAAAAACTTATGAAGGACTTATGGACTTAATACTTAGAGACAAAGTCATGTCGTCTGTCAATGAGTCTTTCCTTGCTTTCCTTCATGAACGTAAACCTAAAACAATAAAAGAAATGGAAGATTTCTGTTGCCAATACGTAACTGCGCACCCACACATAACCATGGGTAACTCTAAGGTGAAAGAAGGTTTACCAGTTGCTTCGGCAGCTCCGTATGGTCAAAACTTTGCTCGTAGATCCCAACAAAATTTTGATAGAAAGGGCAGCGGTAATTTCTGTCAAAATCATGGAAACCAATTTCATGGTGATTCTTCTTCGAAGAATTGGAGACAACCTGATAGTGGTCGTTACTATCACCCTAATAATTATAAGCATTTCAAAAGAGGATATGGTAATAGAGGTTATTCCTGCCGAAGACCTCAGAACCAAACAAATAGATGTTCGCATCAATGTGAACATGATAGTAATCGTGGAAACTGGAATTCGAACCAGTATAACAATTACAATAGAGACAATAATAACTGCAGAGATAATAATAACTCTGATAACTTCAGAGGTAATAATAGTCGGGGTAGATCTCAACACAAAAAAAAGAGATATCAGCAGGCTAATGCTGTACAACAGGAAACTGAGGGAGCCTGTAATCATGTTGTTGATAGTAAAAACTTTGACGCTGTCACTAGTTCTGCTTTTGACTTTGAGAGAGCAGACAAATGCCCCCAATGCAGTACTTTATTCGAACCGGGTACCATAACTACTTTGAGTTGTGGTCACCCACTTCCCGCTCTTCCTGCTGCTGTTGCGCATGACGGGAGGGGTTCTTTAATTCTACATAAGGGTCTTGTTAATGATACTCCGGTCTCACTACTTTTCGATTCCGGATGCACCACTATTGGTGTTAGACAATCGCTTGTAGATCCATCTTGTGCTACAGGAAGGGTTATTAAATGTGTCACATTTGGCGGCACTCTAGAAAAAATATCCTACTGCTGTAATTCGCATTGCCACTCCTTTCTTTACTGGAGATGTGCATGCTTGTCTCTTACCTAATCCTATTGCGGACCTTATTATTGGTCGTATTCACGGAGTTAGGGAGTGTACCCCACAGCAGATTGCTGCTTGGGAAGATAATAACATGCAAGCTACAAATGCAGTAGTTACAAGAGCACAAGCTCTACAAACACCCGAAACTTCACTGAATAGTGATAATGAAGTTGATAGCCAAGATAGTCACTTAGTGATTACTCGTGACTCTTTCATAAAATTGCAAGAAGAAGATTCTTCTTTAAAAAATTCTTCGTTCTTGCGAAGAAAGGTGATCCGAATCAGGATACAAATAGAAAATCTTGGATTGCAATGAGAAACGGCGTACTTGTACGTATGGTACAAGATTCGACTACGTCGGCACATTCGCAAATTCTTGTTCCCAAGAGCATGAGAGTCCAAATATTACAACATGCTCATGACTCGCAATGTGCTGGACATATGGGTTTTGCCCGTACGAAGTCGAGAGTCCTTGCGGCTTTCTTTTGGCCTTTTGTCAATAAGGACATTCGTATTTACTGCCGATCATGCAAGGTATGTCAGGAGGTCAAATCTAGAGGACCACGACATGCTGCGCCTATCCAGGCTGCTGACATTCCTATTCGGCCGTTTCAGAAAATGGCCATAGATATTATTGGCCCTTTTAAGGTCAAGTCGGCCAGAGCACATCAGTTTATCCTTACATGTGTCGATATGTGCACACGTTGGCCAGAGGCTATTCCTCTTAAGAGCATATCTACTACAGATATCGCAGATGCTCTTGGTTGATATTTTCTCGCTTGGGGTTCCCCAGAGAAATATTGTCAGACCATGGCACTCAACTCATATCTGACACTATGTCACAGGTAATGTCTACCTTACATATTGAACGATCTCTCAGTAGTATCTACCATCCTATGTCTAATGGGTTAGTTGAGCGTCTGAATAGAACGCTCAAGACTTTGCTTGGTAAGATAACTGAAGATCATCCTCAAGATTGGGACAGGGTTTTACCCGCGGCTCTCTTTGCCTATAGAGAAGTCCCTAATGAACACACAGGATTTTCTCCTTCGAACTTGTCTTTGGCGCGCGTCCACGCGGCCCTATGTCTTTATTACATGATCTCATCACTGCCGATGATATTAGCGATGAAACTCAATCCTCATATGAGTATGTCATTGCTCTTAGACAAAAGATCATTGAGGCATGTAAGCTAGCAACTGCTTCATCAGAAATTGCTAAAGAGAAGGCAAGGCAGTTTGCTAACAAGAATAGATGTCTACGACAACTTTGTCCAGGTGACAAAGCATTCGTCCTACTCCCCAGTAGGGAAAAATAGACTTCTTATTGCATGGAAAGGTCCGTATGCAATAGTCTCTCGGATTTCCGATGTTGACTATGTGGTCGATATTGATGGAAAGCATAAAACTTTCCACATAAACATGCTTTCGGAATTTCACGAACGTCCGGACTATTTGCTGCCTATTTTCCAGGCAACGGATGATGCTCCTGCACCTCACGGTCATTATTCATCCCTGTCTGTCATTCAGGATGAGGAAGCTACCTTCTCTGATGTCAACCTTCCCCTTCCAGTGGTTCCATTACATTCCACGGAATCTTGGAAAAACGTTTCTGTTTCTCCTAATCTTTCTGGTGACGAACATCGACAAGTCTCATCGATGTTACAAACATTTCAGGATGTTCTCACTGACATTCCTGGACACACAGATGTCATAGAACATGACATAATTCTTACCGACAATAATCCAATTAGGGTTAGGCCGTATCCTATTCCTATACACTTTCAGTCGCAAGTGGAAAAGGAATTGGATGAAATGATTCAATTAAATATAATTGAACCATCGACTTCACCATATTCTTCTTCCATGGTTATTGTCCGGAAGAAGGATAAGAACATACGAATTTGCGTTGATTATCGCAATTGAATCAGGTCACAAAGTTCGACGCTGAACCGATGCCTTTGTTAGAAGATCTACTGATTAGACTTTCTAATTCTAGATTCTTCACTAAACTTGACTTGTCTAAAGGTTATTGGCAAGTGCCTTTAGCAGAGCATGCCAAACCTCTTACTGCTTTTTCTACACCTAGGGGTCTATTTCAATGGAATGTTATGCCTTTTGGTCTCATGAACGCCCCTGCCACTTTCGTTCGCATGATGCGTCGAATTCTGTCACATCGTTCGGATGTCATCGCATACTTAGATGACATCTGTCTCTTCAGTGATACCTGGGAAGATCAATATTTAGGGTTATATGACTTACTGTCCACTCTACGTGAGAATAATTTGACAGCAAAACCTTCTAAAGCTTTTGTTGGTTTTGGTGAAATCTCTTTCCTGGGTCATCGTGTTGGTCATGGTCTCTTGAAGACAGAAGACCACAATACTTCCAAAATACTGAACATCTCTGTTCCTAAAACGAAGAAACAAGTTAGGAGTCTCTTAGGTTTAATTCAATTTTATGGGAGATTTATTCCAAATTTATCTTCGATCATGGCACCTCTCTCAACATTGTTGAAGAAAGGTTCGCCTAATCTGGTCCGTTGGTCTGAAGAATGCCAATCTTCACTAGACCAAATCAAGAATATATTTTCTTCTCCTCCCATCTTAAGATTACCTACTCTTGATAGGACTTTTGTTCTTCGGAGTGATGCTTCATCCACTGGGATTGGAGCAGCACTGATGCAAGAATATGCAAATACTCTGCATCCTGTTATGTACATTTCTAGAAAAAAAACTAAATGCGGCAGAGAGGAACTACTCGGTTTTAGACCGTGAGTTGTTAGCGATGGTTTGGTCAATTCTAAAGCTACAAAGATTCCTCCTGGGCGCACATTTCATTCTAGAGACTGATCAGAAAGCTCTTACAGCTATTCAGACTAAGAATTTGAAGAGTTCGAGATCCACTCGATATGCTATAGCTCTTCAACCTTTTCACTTCACGGTACGAGCTATCCGTGGTGCGGATAATGTGATGGCTGACATTTTGTCTAGATGCCCACATGACTCCAACTAATACTTCTGTCCTATATTTCTATATATTACAGAGTCATAACACACCTATATTTCTACAATAGATTAGCACATCTGTACTTACTTTATATGTACACACTATCGTGCTTTGTTGTCATCTTCTTCTGTTCGTTTTTTAAAATGATAGAGGAGGACTGAGTAGTTAATATAAGGGCCGTTAGTTTACTAAACAGCCACAATTATTAATAATGTATTGTACCTTATGAAGCATATTAGTTATTAATTAGCATTATATTGCTTGTACTTTCTCAGAATGTCATTGTTGAGCTGAGGACTTACCTTACGAGTTCTAGATTGTGTACTTACCCTCGGAATACCAGAGCATATGTCCTGGATCGTCATGTAGTTTAACTTTGCTATGTACTTATGTCATTACATGTCAAAGAATGTACTATTTAAATTTTCCTATCAGATTTGTACATCCATTTTTAAAGACAATATTAGAGTATGCTGTTTAATGATGATTATAGTAACTTGCATACGTATATTGTGTTTACATGCTAACGTGATGTGTGTTGGTGACACCTCCCCGATGTGAATATTTTTTGAGACATATTTATTTTTCTGTTGAGGTATATCCTCACCAGACACTCTATAATTAGCCTATTGTTTGGCAATTTAATTAATTATCAGCGCATAATTCGTGCGTTTTGAGCCGCTTATCGCTTGCTCTTTGATATTGAAAAAAAATATGTTCCACATTTTTTTTTATCGGGAGGAGGTGGTGATATGTTGCGTGATAAATTCTCGCAACATCGTTTTATTTCAATATCTGTTTTATAACGCAAGGGCAACAACTGCTTGAAATCTATAGTCACTTTTCTCGGTAAGCATTTGTCTTCTCGCGTTAGTATCGAATGCAGTTAACTTTTGAGCTGTGGTCATTTTTGCGCTGGACTGCGCATGACTTGTCTTGTTGTTTGGTCGATCGGTTTCCGCCCACCACTAGTGGGAGTGAGCGATTTGGAATGGCGAAAGAGATGCCTCGTTGAAGAGGGGATCTCCGCTTTTTTTTTGTTCTGTCAGGGATGTGTAGTCCTCCTATGGATATTTCGTTTAGTCGAGATAATACCTCTAGTGTTTTCCCACATGTCGGGAGGCGTGATATTTCTGTGTATTCCATGAAAGCAAGGTAAATTGACTTTTTTCATTAACTCTATCGATTTTGGGTCGTGAGCGATTTCGATTCATAGCCTGTCTCCGAAAGTCGTCGTCACGAGATGTTCTTTCCCAGCTCACATGTCGCTGCATTGTACTGCATCGGTTGATGCATGTACCAAGGACCATTACTTGCTACTTTGTTAAATGAACTAGGTTTAGAAAACCTTTATTATCTAGAGGATATTCTTGAGGACATTATTTATACTTCGGCAGACGTGTCTGTCTTGCTGAAGTCAAACTAAGGAGAGTGAACTGATCTCATACATCTGGTTATCTCCTGGCTGTTATAGAAAAGGATGGAGTTGTTCATCTGACTACATTTACAGCACTTTGAAATATAACATGCATCTGACTCATCATTGTAATGCTGTCTACCGTTTATTGCTGTATTGAATGTTGCTGTGATAATGACTGTTTGATGTGCCTACACATTTGCGTAACCATTTTGTCACTGTGGCGTCCACAATAAATAATGAAGAAAAACGTCAACGGCTGTTTCAAGACTCATTGACTTTATACGTCGTGAGTTTACTGACGTCCTATGTGGATTGCCCTGTTATTGTTGCATGAACATTGTTTTGACTGAACACATCTACACACTACACAAAACCAGACATGCGGATGCCAGCCATCATCATATGGCATCACGCATCACTACCTTTTTTATTAAACCTATTTTGAGGTTCTTGGAATCTGCGTGAGTGATTAGGGTTGTATGGTGTTGCTGAAGCAACTGGCATACCTTCCCTAACCTTAGTATTGCTAATAGCTACGTCTGGATGTGCAGTGACGTATTGGGTACAATACTGTTCCATTTCTTTTAGTGTCTTGGGTTTACGCTCATGTAAGAATTCAAGGAATGGTTTATTTATACTTGACATAATCTTATCTCTGAGTATCAAGTCCATAAGGGCTTCATATGTCTTTTCTGTTTTGGACAACTCAATCCAACGATCAAATGTAAGACGTGTCCTTGCAATGAATTCTGAGAATTCTACACCTGCCTCAGGAACCATTGTCTTAAACAAATTCCGGTAACCTTCCTCAGACAACTGGTACCTCTTTAATAAGGCTGCCATAATAACATCATAATTATCCTTGTCAGCCTCTTCAACCAAACTTAAACTAGTCAGAGAATCACCTTTCAAATTTTCTGACAACTGGTTAGCATATTGTGATTTGTCCACATTATGGGCTCGACAAGAGCGTTCAAATCTATTTAACCAGAATGTTATGTCATCACTGGAAGGATTGAACGCTGGTACCTTGACCTTGTAAGTAAAGGGTTTACCATTACCACCAGATGCTTGATTAACATTACTTATGTTTGTTAATTTTAACTTTTCTAACTCAAATGCTAAAGTTCTTTTTGGTGTTCATGTTCTCTCATTGCTTTTTTCTCTTCAGCAGCCGCAGCAGCCTCATCTTTTCTTTTTTCTTTTTCCATTTCCATCTGGAATCTTTTTTCCTCAGTCTGTATCTGCAATTTCTTTTGTTCAAATTCTCTTTCTAATCTTTTCTCTTCAGCCAGAGCTTTTCTCTCTTCTGCAGCAGCTTTTCTCTCTTCAGCAGCTAATGCTTTGTCATATTGAGCAACTGCCCATTGTTCTAAGTCTGTACCAGTCTTATCAAGGGATCTCCCTTGTGCAATAAAGTATTCTAATGTAGACATGATGTCTGACAATGATACTACTCACTTGAAACAATAATAATAAAATATATTTTAAGGTAATATAGCAAAAAGTTCTTAATCACTGTACCATCAGCACACAACACAATGTCTGTGTGAGACAATTTATCAAGGCTTGTATATTTCTTTGAAAAAAAACAATTATAAATTGCTGCAACACTCTATAACATAATGACCAATGCACAAGAAGGACTAGAACAATGTCTTATCTAATCAACATTAATCATCAGTTGATTCTTTCACATAAATCCATATGATCAACTATATTTTAAATAGTGTATGTCGATCAAGAACATAAAAAACAATTATACAAGACAACATGAAAACATTTGCGGAAATAAAATAAATCAAATGGAAAAAATAATAAAAAATAAACCGCAAGAGGATAACAGTCTACAAGAGTGCACAAATTATAGAGGAATAATGTTACTATCAGTGCCAGGAAAGGTATTGAACAGGATTATCCAGAGAAGATTAAAGGAAGAAGACTTGAAATTGCTTCATGAAGCAAGCAGGTTTTACAGATCATGAACCAATAGCCTACTTTGGAATATAAAGTTGAACAAAGTCTGGAATGGAATTCACCACTATACATCGGATTTGTGGACTACGAAAAAGCATTTCCCAGTGTGGACAGAGAATCAACAAATTGATGAGGCATTATGGAGTTCCCCTGAAAACATGGACACTCAATAAAGAAAACTATTGCAAAAAAGAGTTATTCATGAAGGACAGCTTACAGAACCATTTGGGATAAGAACAGGAGTGCGACAGGGATGCCTCTTGTCTCCATTTCTTTTCTTGCTGGCAATAGATTGGGTTATGAGATCATCGACAACACACAACAGAAATGGAATCCAGTGGACTCTGACTAAGCAGTTGGATGATCTGGATTTTGCTGATGATTTGGCTCTCCTGTCCCCTAACCGTAATCAGATGCAGGACAAATTGAAAACACTCGATGAGAGGTCACAGCAATTGGGTCTGAAAATACACAGATTGATGGAAGGCATGGTCCCTGAGAAAAAAGGTAATGAAAACAGGGTTGACTTAGAAACGACAATGGACCCATGGAATCACAGAGAGTCTTGGCAGTAATATAGTCTTTGGGCTGATGCAGGTCGACTAAGAATACAAGAATCGAGGATGCTTTCAGAGCATTGCTGAAATAATGGAGACAAGAGAAATAGGATCCAACACGTCAAATAAGAATGATCAACTCAAATGTGAAGTCAGTCCTCTTAATCACATGGTATTAACAAAGCAATCACAACCCAAAAAGCTACAGACTTTCACAAATGGGTGCTTGCGTAGAATAGAGGGATTAAAATGGTACTTTGGGAGTGGAGGGTTATGAAATGAAAAGAGGATAACAAATACAAATAACGCCACAGTATATAAATATAAATGTTGTATGAAACTGAAAGATAGCAAAGGGTAGACCAACAAATTACAAACAAATCAAAACAAAACTAAAGAATGTGAAGAAACTTCCGAAAACAACACTGACCATATCGTCACAACTAACCAAAAAAAAAATAGCAACAGCAGTCGCTTTGCAAATTCCAGTATCGGAAATTTGCACACCCTATAGAAAACGCTCACAATAGACGACCTCTATCACGTGGTATGATCTAAGGGAGACTCTGCCCAACCGAAACAACAACCCGCAGAATACAAACAAATATCACATATAAACATGTAAACATAAATGTACATATAGCATAAATATTTATAATATAATGTAATGTAATGTAATGTGTTGCAGATAGAATGTGTTGCGAAAAAGGCACAGTTATACGCAATAATGCTACAGTACTATGGTACTTTATTAAATAATCAAATCTGGCCTAAATCATAAAAGTTCAACACAAACTATGGCAGTGCAGGAGAATCCACTGTTTACAGTTCCTCAGAATCACAAGTAAGACTTCTCGCTTCAGTTGCACTATACATTTTGCAAACACTGTCAAATATATGTTCCAACTCTGATATGTAATGCTGTCTGTTCCAAACAAACTTGCTGTGTAACGCTGTCTGTTCTATGGCAAATGTCCATCAACAAAAAATGTCAACAAACGCTGACCTAGTTACTGTATACCTCGATAGGACAGGTCGCGCTGACATCGACTGTAAAGTTGTATTGCTGGTGTTTACGTGTGTCGTAACAGGCCCCAAGGAATGGTCTGGTCTCAGTAGCTGACTTCTCAAATATGTCCACTGTGCAGGTTGACCCAGGAAGCTGGCACACCACTGTAAAAATATTATACGGCCACCAGTGTAAAGATATCTCTCTTATCTTCAGTCTCTTGTAATGGATATAGTGGCCACCGCTGTAAAGAAGTTATTTCTTACTACACCTGTAGTACACCACTGTAAAGTTCTGTTGTTTGCGACTCCACTGTAAAGAATCGAGTGTGGTGTATAGAACCTCACTGTAAAGTATGATGGCTGGTAGTACTGTTGTATTCAAACAGGTGCTGTCACCGTGAAGACAGACACAGGTCAACTCGACCTACACAGGGTAGTGTAAACATTGAAGTGAGAGTACATTGTACGCGAATGGTAGAATGGTTCTGAAGAGTTGACAACTTGGTAACAATATATTCATACTCTCACATGTAGAAGTCAAGGATTACTGGAACTACTGTGTTCTTTTTATAATATTTAATGAGACGCACACTGGAACAGTACGTGTATGGTTACAGGAACACATGACGACATAAACAGCATGGTGTTGATCAATGGTGTATCATCTTAAGTTAGCATACATGCTGGATAACCTCATACTGGAACATTTGTAGACAAGCATTCAGAGTTCTATAGTTAGTCCACATCTATATATATATATATATATATATATCAGGTTGTACTGACAGATCACGTCAGTTTATACATAATGTTCATAGTGACTCTTGTACAGAATCTCTCTTAGCATGAGTGTAGCTTGTACTCTAGCGTAGATTCTTTCAAATAGCATTCAGCACATATCTTCGGAGTAAATGCTAAATCTCCCATAATAGATCTTTCTTTCATAACTGTGATCTCTGGATCATTATCGGGTAGTAAGGGACAGACTCCATAACCGAAGAACCCACTCCCCTATCTTCATCCGCTCAGAGTGTAAGAAGAAATAATCCAGCCCAGACACACAAAGATAACATGATATAAGACGGAATCGTCTCAAACAGACAAACAGTAAACCTAGATTCAGACTTTCAATATTCCTGCAAAACCTTAAGCGAGAACAATCTGTTTCCAGCTATAATATAAAATCTAGATTCCTCCGCTTGTTCAATCCACGGAAACAAAACAGGAACCGATCACTCAAAGAATAAAATACACATTTACTATTCTGAGTTATTCCCCTTTCTTAAAAGTTGTAAGTTCATAAATAAATATCCTTTTATCAAACAGATAGTTACATTTTCATTTGTAATCGTATCAACTGTAATCTGTGCGACATATAAAAAATAAGTACGCAACAAATATATATTACCTCACACAGAACTACAGGTAGTCGCACAACTTAAGAATTATATGCTGAATATTTAAGGAAGTCTAGAAGTTCGACAAATTGCCGAAACAAGCTGAGAAACTTCGCTAACAGCTATTCTGTTTCGAACAACCTGTCTACTGCGAATATAGGAGCGAGAATGAAATTAAAGTTTCAAACTCGGGCCAATATCTTAAAATCAGACAAAGGGCCCAAACTTATTTCGCCAAGCGAAATTATCTCCCCTACTCCCAACATTTACGTCAGCTTAACGCGTGACGTAACTGCCACCAGTGACCGAGAAATGCGCGTGACAGTTGCAAATCTCAGACAACCGTCTTCAACTGCGTCGTACAGATGCCGGGTTTGACACCTTAAGCTAGTGACAGGTGAACAAAATGGTAGACCAAAAGTCTGCTCTATGTCCAGCGAAACGAATTTCTCACACCTTCACGTCTTACCTGCGCGACTGACATCTGATGCAATAAGGTTACTAGTCAGTATGAGAAAGAAAAACGATGATGGGAAAGAAATATATTTTTCGCAACGAGTGATGCGAAAAAAATACAGGAAAAACAAGTACGGAAAAATAATAAAATGAAAGGATTGGGGTGAGAGAATAGGAAGAAGATGTAGGTAATTTAATGATATAAAGACCCACGTGACATTTTGCAAAAATAAATCTCCTGTGTCATTCATACACTCTGTGAGGATCCACACTCATATACACCACACACTTACCGATTGCAGCATCAGACAATCCATAGCATGATATACACAGTAATTAAACTCTTTACATGTGAAAACTGTCTAGTCCTTCTATGTCCCGCCCCAGATAATGCGAGGTTTCACTGAGAGCAAATATTCCCTCTTATCGCCGGACTTGAAGTTCTAAGAGTTCTTGTGTTTTATTATAAAGAAACGAGTCTATGGGATGGCACTGACGCAGTTCGACATAGGGGTGAAAAATGAGGTGATGGTATAATCCTTCAGTGCGTGATGATAGCCACTGACCGGTAAAGTTTTTTAATCCAGTGAGGAAAAACTAGGCTCGGTCGCAGTCAGGTAAATCGGTATCCTCTCACATTTAGAGCCGTACATAAATTATTGCTACTGGCACTGTTCATCTTCCAGTTTATCTCACAGATTGAAATTAAATTTGATGATAATATTTAAATGTTCTTGGGTTGGCTTTCTTTCATGTAATTATGATAGCTAGGCCGTACCGGACCGCCACAAGATTAAATTTAAAAAAAATGTCTCATCAAACTGTCTGGAAGTTTAAGAACCGAGTATGGAAACTCTCTGTATGATTTATTAATGATGCTGGGATCGCAAAGGTGATCATTCTAGAGAAAAAGATATAAAACCCATGACAATCATAATCATACTTCAAAAATCAAATAATATTCTTAACGCGCGATAAATTTACCGTTAAGGTTATATATATATATATATATATATATATATATATATATATATATATATATATATATATATATATATATATATATATATATATATATATATATATATATATATATATATATATATATATACACTCGCGTATTTAATTATGTATTTAAGAAAACACGTCACGAGTCTAATGGTTAAAATACACATCTATATATATATAGGACTTAACTAAATTTATTAATTATAAATTCCTTCGCGACTTTAAAAGTTACTTTAACATTTAAACATCTATTATTTTTGGAAATGTTATAATAGATATATCATTAAATTTACCACTGGAACTTTTGGGATGAGTTTAATAATTAAATAGATTAAATAAACACAAAATCCAGTGAAATAAAATGAAAGCACTAGACCACTGATCACTTTAACAAATATATTATACCATGCACAGAAAAAGAAACACTCCAATTTGTAGCCACCAATTTCAGATGGGAATCTAGCAACTTTCTACTAATAGCTAGTGAATCTTAAAAATCTCTGGCACTGAATGATGCCTGGCTTTCTAGTGGTCTGTATATATTTCAGATGGAATTACAGATGAGGGGGGCATGAGAAAGTTGACACTTTTCTTGATCTCAGGAGACTTTCGGGGATCTGACCGACAGACTAAAGAGCGATGCCGTCCCCTGGTTTCCCGTTTCCCCGTTCGTCTTCGATCGGTTCAGCGCTTAACATGGAGGTGCGGAAAATGCCGGCAAGAAACTTCCCCGTTCGTTCCAGGGACCACTACTGCTTTGATCTCTCCCGCTCGACGTTCCTGAAACCACTTCCGTGTCTGTTTGATCCTGTTCCACTCTCTCTGTTTGAAGTAGGCAACGCCCCCACTGCCCAAGTTAATGAAAATAACTTCATATCATTGCTCAGGCGATGTCCGTGGGCGTGATTTAATCTTTCCTTAAATCAATGCGATGACCAGAATGACCGGTAGATAAACTGTCCACATATTAATCAGCCAACGTGTTGGCCATCTGCGTGGAACAGTTTCATAGCAATGAGTCCAGGTGAAAATAAATTCCCGTTTGATGAAGAGTTACCAAAATTATTCGGGTGCTCTGGTGCTAACGAAGGGGTCGCTACAAAGGGTCGTGCTACAACGATTCAGGGCCAGCTGAGTTCGTCTGTGACAGGCACTATTTGCTATGGGACCACCTTTACCTTTTTTTTTTAACCTTACTTTACTGTGTGTAATATTTCCTCTTCTATTGTCCACGCTCTTTCATTCTGACATGAGTATCAAAGTTTTTGCAGTTCTGAAGATTTTTTAGTAGTTTCCTATTAAAGCGTGCCAGTTTTATTCTTGAAAAATGCCCGATATAATTTAATTCACATGAAAATGTCAAACATTAAAGAAACAAGGGGCGAGGGACTGGGGGTGGTGGGGGGGGGGTGCCTTGCTGAGGAGTCGGATACCATAAGCTTCTCACTGTGTGGCGACACTATTTACGCATAGGTCACACTTGAGGTACGTGGTACATTGTGGACACAGTTCTGCCGTCACAACCAAATACTTCTGAATTTATGAAATGAAGCTGGACATTAAAACGGACAAGGGAGTATAAGGCAAATTTTTATTACACTAGAGAGAGAGAGAGCAGCGTAAGGGAAAAAAAAACAACCAACAACAACAAAGCACTATTTTAGTAATGAATAAAAACAGTTGATACGAGTTAATATTAGAACACTTGACACTGAATGAAATTAAAGTTCATTGTCTTCTGCTTATCTTTGTTGTTATGTTTCGTTCTTTATTTGCTCTTCTCAAGTATTCTACATTAGTTATTTTAGCTGTACATGCTATTCTTAGTATTTTCCTGACAAACTTTAATTTTTCCGATGATTTTTACACACTTTGCTCATTGTCCACAACTCACTTACACACATTAACATGTACACGATGTAACACTTTCGAATGTTTTTTTCTCTTGCGTTTAGTGACAAGAATTTATTTCACGGGGTGTTCCTCCACGTGAAGTGCTGTTTTTATTGTCTTGGAATATTATGTTATGTACAGGGTGTCCATAAAAGATTGTACCCTTTTAAAAAAAAAAATTGTTCTCGGCCCTATGATGTGGTATGAGGATGCTTTCTATCACAAAAGTAAGATAATCTCTGCAAGTTTTTAAGCATACCTTACAAAGACTCAATATGTGCACCCTTCGGATGCGCACGGCGGGTATTTCAAGTGAAACTTTCGCAGTTGAGTTGTAACCGGTAATTGTTTCATGTCTCTCCACACACTGGTCAAGTAGGTGAAAAAATAAAAAATAAAAAAATAAAATAGGTACATTCTTTTAAGGTAGGCTTAAAAACTTGCAGAGATTATCTTACTTTTGTGATAGACACCATCCTCGTACCACATCATGGGGCCGGGACATTTTTTTTTTTGAAAAGGGTACAATCTTCTATGGACACCCTGTAAATGCCTTCCGATGTAAAACAGCAAACATACACACACACTTGTAAATACTTAGGCAACATGATTATATTCTATCATTTATAGAATGTAATCATGTTGCCTAAGTATTTAAAAGCGTGTGTGGGTTTCTTGTTTTAATATTGTTTGGTTTATAATTATTCCGCACTTAAGCGGGGTTCCTACGCTTTGAGATAACCATTACAAGGTATTTCTATTTTCTTTCTGTTCAGGGTGGGTCGTTTGTCTGCTTTTTTTTTTTTACATATAACATTTTATTTAGGTATGTGTTCGTTTTCTGCTGTTTATATTGCGATAACAATGTATACTGTTATTTATACCGTAACCTCCAAATATCATTCCTGGCTTGGTTTGGTTTTTAAAGACTATCTTCATTCCACACGGACAACTCCATCAGTGCTCCGATCTCCTCCCTTAGATCACACAAGGATGATCTCAGGACAGTGCACGAACTTCGTAGCACCGTCGAGAATCCCAATGTGTATATTCCTGGATCTTTGATTATCCTCATGATGCTGGCTCTGTATAAATAAGGTGAAGCACACATTCCTGCCTTACTTCTTGCTTTATTGGCTAGAAACTATCAGGTTTGTTCATGGATACGACGTACTTTCAGAAACACTCAAGTGTATTATGAAGAAACAAGTTATTTACTTTAATTCAATGGGGATGATAAGAGAGATGAGGTTAAATAAGACCTGGAGAGGAACGGCAGATGAAGAAATTCGGATGTCATTTTTGAGTAAAATAAACTGATGCTGAAATAAAATAAATGATATCTCAGATGACACATGAAAACAACTTTTTTCAAACACGTCGACAGAATGACCTGAATTTTTGGCAATTTGAATATTATGCAATTATGGGCACGTTCGGAACTGGAGAACAGATGAGAGAAGAAAGTTGGTTAAATTCGTGTGTATTTCTGAGAGGAGAGTACTTTTGTTGCTTCACATGAGAATGGAAATAAAGTTGTGTACAAATGTCTCTCCCTCCTCCCTCCATCACATTATACTCGTTGACTAAATGGAGAACAAGTTAAATAATGTTAGCTCTTGCTATGTTTCCGTCTCCCGTGCTGTCTTTGTTTATTAATTTTATATTCGCCTTTCTACTTTCTTTCTTGGTCAATCTTTCCTTTATTCTTCTTCAGATTTATGAGTCATTAAAATGTCCTTGCACGTACACAGTTCCATAAGTTTTTTTCTTCAAAATCTGTCCTCATTTTTCACTTCATTAAGTTCTGATTCACCACCGTCATCATCTTTCTTAGCGCTCCTGACGGAGTATGAGACCACCACTGTAACTAGATCCCTTAAAACCAGCTTGCACCAAGCATTCACAAGTCGTGCAGTGATTGTTTATGTGACAATCTGTTTAAAAATAATAAGGTTTCCAGCCTCATGCTCAAGCTTATATTAGTCACCTTATGCAACACACCTGAGGTAACAGTAGGCCTGTTCTTTCCTTGTCTCTTCAGGGACCCCCTGATTACTCAGTTCATATTCATTATGACTGACGTCAAGGTTTCCATTCTAACATACATATTTTCATCACGCTGACCATAATTTTTGTTCCCTGTTTTATATATAGTTTTCATAATGTAAAAAAAAAAAAAGTATACGTTCGTGAATTTTCACTGCATGGCAAACGGCCCCGTATTTGTCTTGTAAAACATTGCATTAAGGGACCTAACGTCATAACAACACTGTAGAACCTTAAGTCATTGCATCAAGGTAGAACCTTACTTACTTACTTAGTCGTTCCCCTTCTACCGTGAGGTGTAGAGGTTTGGAAGAGAGAGCGCCAGACCATTCTATCAGCTGTCTTCTTCCTGGCCTGGTTCCATTCTAGTCCTCGGTCCTTCAAAGATTGTCTAATGTTGTCCTCCCAGCGAACTCTGGGTCGTCCTGGAGGTCTGGATCCCTGGCTCTTTGTTTCCCATGCTTGTCGTGGTAGCCGATCTTCTCCCATTCTGCAGACATGGCCAAACCATCTTAGTTGGGACTGTTCTATTTGGGTC
Organism: Oreohelix idahoensis; assembly: GCA_024509875.1. Taxonomy (NCBI): domain Eukaryota; kingdom Metazoa; phylum Mollusca; class Gastropoda; order Stylommatophora; family Oreohelicidae; genus Oreohelix; species Oreohelix idahoensis. Next base: position 44,221 of record JAMPIV010014574.1, read on the forward strand.
TGCAGCGGATGGGATTTCAGGCCTTGACGTATCGTCTGGTTGCGGACCATGTCTCTTCTTGTTACTTCAACCACTTTCCTCAGATACCTCATTTCTGAGGTTTGGATCTGGCTTTTGTGGGTTGTAGTCATTGCCCACGACTCGCATCCATATGTCAAAACTGGGACATAGGTGGAGCGGTATACAGCCATCTTCGTTTTCTTACCAACCTCTTTCTTGCTGAGGAATCCACGATTTATGGCCTGAAAAAGTCTCCCAGCCGCTGCTTTTCGAGTGGCCAACTCTTCTTTGATGCCTCCCTTTCGGTCTATAATAGCTCCAAGATATTTAAAGTGGTCGACCTGCTCCAGGACCTGTTCTCCCAACTTAATCTGATGTTTTCTTTCTTCTCGTGATATCACCATGGATTTTGTTTTAGAGCTGCTTATGACCATCCCTCTCTTCTCCAGCTCTTCCTTCCAGACTTGCAGGTTGGATTGGAGATGTGCCTCTGATTTAGCAATCAGGGCAACATCATCAGCAAATGCCAGCTCCGAAATATAGACATGTCTCATCTTCCAGTACCCCACTGAATACTTTCTTGTTCTCTCCTTACATGCCTTGATGACATCGTCCATGAGGAGTATGAAAAGATAAGGTGACAGGATATCACCTTGTCTTACACCAGTGGTGGTCCTGAACTCTTCTGACTTATGGTTTGCTGTCCTCACATAATTTCTCAAGGTAGAACCTAACTTTGTTAATTTTAGGAAAAATCTAACGTTAACTTATTACATCAAGGTAAAATCTAACGTTATTACATCAAGGTAGAATCTAACGTTACTACATCAATGTAGAACCTAACGTTGTTACATTTAGGTAGAACATAGCGTTAATGTTATTACTTCAAGGTAGAATATAACGTTATTACATCAATGTAGAACCTAACTTTATTACATTTAGGTAGAACCTAACGTTAAAGTTATTATATTAAGGCGGAATCTAACGTTATTACATCAAGGCATAATCTAACGTTACTACATCAATGTAGTCATTATTACGTCAAAGTACTAATGATGTTACTGCGTAAAGGGAATGTTAGTGCCATTTCATCAAGACACTTATTATGTTACTACATCAAGGCATATTGTAGTGAAATTGACAGAGATACAACGGTAAAATTCCTCCAAGGATAACATTTAAGGATAAAAACATAATGCGTAGGCTGCTGATGTACATGATCGCCTAGACCGCGGGTCATCATCCCCATAAAATTGACTTGCTAGACCGGAGGGGAACGGAGTATCAAAAGGGAAAAAAAATATGACTGGAAAGGCTAAAGAGACGCAATTGGGGGGGGGGGGGGGGGGGGGAATCGATGAAAGTAAAAAAATTCAAGTCCCCCAAATTGACACGAGGTACGGAACTGGACGTTTTGCGATACCAAGCGCTTGATTTGAATTTGAGCGGAAGAACGCAGATGTCTGAAAAAAATTACAAAAATTAAAAAGTAAATTTTTCTTAATATTAATGTTAGGAATATAAAAATTAGCTGGCCAGATGGCCTATTCTGAGCAGTGAACTAATATGGTCTTAAGTTTACAGACGGATAGATAATATTGAAAATAATGACAAAAGACAGTGTAGTTTACATCAGCCACAGACTGCATTGAATCTAACATATCGTTATTTGCACACAAAAACACGACCTTGGACACAGATGTTCAAATTTACTTGGCATAGAAGTGAAGGGACATTGGTGGTAGCTGTGTCTAAATATAACTTTTACAACAAAAATTTGAAGGGGAGAGAACGGTTGGGTCAAAAATCGAGCACAATTTTGTAGAAACACAAGTAGAGACGGACAGACTAACAGATAACCATCCATACGTGACTGAAGCTTGACTGAAATGACTTTAGTGAGGAAATTTGAAATTAAAAATAAACCTCGGCAGTGATTGGCCACAGACAATCATATCATTAGCGCTCAGAGCGCATTTGGGGTCATTCTTCAATAATTGTTCAGTGTTAGACACAGATTTTAAAGTGTGGTGTTTTCCCATATGAAAGACAGTGAGTTAAATTTAGGGACGCCATCCTATAGCCAGCAGCTCAGCTGAGTTTTGCTAGCACTTCTGTGTTAATTATTCATAATCTGGTAAGATTGAAATTATTTCTTTATATATTTTGAATATTATTTCATGTTCGAGTGATTTGATACTGCCATATCATAATCTAGCCTTACAAACAAGTAGGGAGTTTGCTCTAGACCCCCCGCCCAAGTCAGGGTCTAGGGACTAACAATGTACCTAAACACCAGCAAGGATTATGCAAGACAGATCAAGAGTTGAGAATAAGGAAACATATTACCTATCCTCTTTTAGGGTAGAAAACTAATAATTATTTTTCAGAATCTATAGTCTGGGAGGATCTATCGGATGTAAACCCACCATGGTAACTGTGCTGTTTGGTCAGAGAGATCTGACCTGTCTGTATAATGTGGTTGTTGTGTCAGTGTGGTGTCCAGACGTGGGTAGAGAATAGATTTTGACACATGGCCCATACTTTGATTGCAGAGCTGCGAGTTTCTGTCGTCTACGAAGCAGTATCTACTCGGGTGGTGATTTACACAAGTGTATCTGTGCAGTCCTTGTGACAGAGACCACCATTATTGCCCGCCAGCACGGAGAGGTGGGACCACCTGATTTCAGCACCAGAGCTACAAATACCAGATGAGTGAGCCTCTGGTCTGCTGGATATTCACCAACCCCATTTAGTTGCAGATACCCCATAAAAATTCCCACCATTTTCTGGACACTATGTAGTCAATATAGACAGGTGTGATGAGACCACCCCAACAGCACAGACAATAAATATCCTCCTTAGTAGCTGACTACCAGAACATTTTAATAAAACTAACTATTCTAGTACTTAAATATGTACACCTTTGCATTTATTATGTAACATTCCATGCATAATTTTCATAAATTTTAAATCCTTCTTTTAAAACAAGTTCTGGTCAAAATAAAACTTGATCCAGAACAAATAAATGTAATATAATTATATCAAAAACTTTACACCCGTGAGTTAGTTCAGTGTATTTTAACACTTGTTAATCTTATTAGTCTTGTTAAATATCTATGGGTATATTTATAACTATCACACCACAGTACACATCATTACCCTAGACACATCACGTAGCTACATTCAATAAAAAAAATTAAGTGTGAGGTCGTAGTGGTAGCAAGAAAGGCCTTCTGACAATTCTCCATTACATTTTATCTCAGGAGCCTTCACAGCTGGCCTCATACAATTTACATGTAGTACCATCATCATCATACAATACCATCAATACCACTACATATATTGGGGTCTTGTCCAGGGATAATTAGCCCAACAGTAATATTAAGATCTCCTGGTGGGAGAAATAAAAGTAGGGAAATAAATTGTAAAATTTCCTTTAAAAGTAAAAGTGTCCCTGCAGATAAAAGTTGGTGAATCTTCACAGCCAGTAATAATTAATTAGTTAACTGGTTAGTTAGAATTAGTTAGATTATAGTCATAAGAAGTACTTAGCTTGTATATTATTATATTGTCTGAAAAGTATGGCTGAGCTAGCAAAGTTTAGATCAGCTGCTGTGCTCACTGCGAAGGAGATGGGGATGGATGGTCAAATTTTAATTCAATACGTAACGACTGAATGTGATAAATATATTGAAAGGGAAGATAGAAAGGTAGCTGAAGAGAAGAGGTTACAAATTGAGGCTGATAGAGAAATTAAGAGGCTGCAGATTGAGGCAGAAGAAAAACGACAGCAAAGGGAGGCAGAAGAAAAAAGGTTGACTGCCGAAAGGGAGGCAGAAGATAGAAGGTTGCAGAGGGAGCACGAATTACGACTAAGGGAGCTGGAATTACAAGGCCCGGCCCCTGAAAATGGTGCCAGCCCTTTTGCCTCAGATGCTACGCCCAGTATGGGAGCCTCAAACTCAGCTATGGGGTTTCATTTAGACCATTTTGTTGAGAAAGACGATGACATAGAGGGGTACCTGGGACGTTTTGAGTTATTAGCTACTACATATGGGTTAGAGAGAGAGAGGTGGAGTTTAAAGCTATCACAGGGATTGAGGGGTGCTTCTTATGAAGTATTTGCCAAAATGAACAGGGAAGACCAAGACAATTATGACATGTTAAAGCAGGCTTTGTTATTAAGGTACGAGAAGAATGGTGAATTTTATCGTAAGAAATTTAGAAATGCCAAACTGTTGTCTGGGGAGACATACCACCAATTCTCTGCCAGACTAGAAACCTATTTGGAGAAATGGACGGCTCTGGGGAAGACCCAAGATCTTAAAGAAATGATCATGATTGAACAATTGAGAGAGTCCATGGCTCCAGACATGAGAAAATTTCTCATGGAACAAGGTGCAGAGAAGTTGGGGGAAATTTTAAATGTTGCTGAGAGGTATCAGGCAGCCCAGGCAGAGGTAAGTGGTGCTAAGAAGAAGCACATAGACAATTTTAAAGCTCCACAGCAATTTAATAAATTTGATAATAGAGAGCAGGGAAATAAAGGTAGGACAAATTTTGAGCGGCCAAGAAATGACTATCGCGACAGAAACTCACAGTTCAATGACCAAAAGTTCAATGAAAGAAAACCGTTGAACCAAGGAAAAAGATGGTGTAAATGGTGCAAGAAGGATAACCATAACACCGAATTTTGTAGAAGGAAACCTTCAAACATTGCTGCAATGAAGTCGGGGACGCAAAGATTAAAGGTTAATCCTAAGGGACAACAGGAACCTTATCACCCCCCAGTTTGTGAGGATGTTATTTGTAATGGGGTCACCATAAGGTGCCTTTATGATACAGGTTTGGATTATGATTCAGTTGTGAAGTCTAGCCTAGTGGACCCAAGTCAGTATACCACAGAAACAGTGGAAATACAAGGGGCGACTAAGGACATACCACTCATGACACTTCCCATCGCAAGGATAACGGTGAAAACTCGCTATGTGGAAGGAGAAATCAGAGCAGCAGTGATAGATGAACCAATCTACCCTCTGATATTGGGGTGTAGATACGTCTTCTTGGGGAATCCCGAGAAACCTGTGATCATGGCGACAGTGCAGACCAGGTCACAGAAGAAGGAGGAAGAAGGTGAACCTATAAACGCTCATCCAGAGGAGATGAGGAAGGCGCAGGCTGAGGATAGGACACTCAAGCCCTGTTTTAAAAAATTGCCCAAATGCCACACACCTCCGAGCAAGGGGGAATATTTCATGAAGAACAAACTCTTATACAGGAAGGCCGGAACTGGAACAAATGGTCACAACCAGCTGGTTCTTCCCATTGCATATAGAGAGAAAGTGATGGAACTCGGACATGCAATCCCCTTCAGTGGTCACATGGGGATCAGCGCCACAGGACAGCGTATAGCTTGTCATTACTTCTGGCCAGGGATAACGGAGGATATAAAAAGATATGTCAAATCCTGCCCAGAATGTCAAAGGGTAGCTCCAAAGCACTGGACTGCCCCTGCAACTCTAGGGGAAATGCCCATAGTGGGAACACCTTTTGAGAGGGTTGCAGTGGATATTGTAGGACCTCTCACTCGGACCAAGAGGAGGAACAGTTACATCCTTACTCTGGTGGACACTTGTTCTATGTGGGGAGAGGCGGTAGCCCTGCCATCAATTGATTCAAAACATGTAGCAGAGGCACTACTTACAATATTTACCCGATTAGGATTCCCGCATCAAATCTTGACGGATAATGGTTCTCAGTTCAAGGGGAAACTAACGGAAGAAGTTTTTAAGCTATTTCAAGCCAGGCACTTTCATTGTAGTCCGTACCATCCACAAGGGAACGGCCAGGTAGAGAGGTTCAATGGGACTCTCATTTCTATCCTGAGAAAGCTGGCACACGAAAAACCGGATCTGTGGGATCAATTCCTGCCCGCCGCATTGTTTGCGTACCGGGAGGTACCACATAGTTCAACCGGGATGGCTCCCGCAACTCTGCTATTTGGGAGGCCAATAAAAGGTCCATTAGAGGCGCTATTAAGGACCTGGACAGATGAGAAGGCGGGAGATACTATTACCTCATCGTATGAATATGTGAACGAACTGACCACTCGTTTGAAAGCTGGATGGAAACTGGCAAATGATAATTTGAAACAAGCCAGGAAGAAACATGCAGCATATTTTAATAGGAAGGCAAAGGACAGGGAACTGGCAGTCGGAGAGAAGGTGCTGCTTCTACTACCGGGAAGCCAGAATAAATTACAAATTGGTTGGCAAGGTCCATATACGGTTCTAGAGAAGGTGTCTAGAACAAACTATAAAATTGACAAAAAGGGGAAGGAAAAAGTTTATCATGTAAACCTGTTAAAGAAGTATCTGGACAGACCACTCCAGGAAAGCACCCCCTTATTGACCTTGGCTATTGCAACCCAGATGCAAAAAGAACCACTCACCTCACATGAATACCCATTACATCCTTGTGAAACAGCAGCACAGGTAAAAGTCAGTAAGCACCTGACTAAAAACCAGAGGGAGAGAGTTCAACAAGTTCTGGAGGAACATACAGATGTATTAACAGATAAACCAGGCCATACAAATTTGCTACAGTATGACATGAAACTGGTAGACTCAAACCCAATCTGTATGAGAGCCTATTCTATTCCGTTCGCGAAGGAGAAGGCATTAAAGGAAGAAATAGATTATTTATTGAAGGAGGGGATTATTTCGCACAGTGAATCATCTTTTAGTTCTAGTGTCGTTTTGTTGAGGAAACCGTCTGGGGAACACAGACTGTGCATAGATTACAGGAAACTGAATGCTGTCACAGAAGGACAAGTGGATCCATTACCAGACACAAAACAGCTATTTGCCAGACTGAACAAGGCAAAATACTTTTCAAAAGTGGATCTTAGTAAAGGCTATTACCAGATCCCAGTGAAGCCTGAAGTGAGACCTTATTTGGCTTTTAGCACTTCGGATGGACATTATGAATTCAATATGCTACCATTCGGACTGAAAAATGCTCCGAGTGTGTTTTCAAGGATGATGCGAAAATTGTTGGACCCCCTGAATAACCCATGTATCACGAATTTCATGGATGATATACTCGTCGCCACAGAGACATTTGAAGAACACATTGAAGCTCTGGAGATGTTGTTTGATAGACTTCGGGAGGCGAACTTAACTGCTAGGCCAACAAAATGTTGTATTGGATGCAAAGAGTTGGAATTCTTGGGGCACACTGTATATCAGGGTAATATGACCCCTGATCCTAAGAACTTGGAAAAACTGCAGAGAGCACCTAGGCCGCAAACCAAAAAGGACGTGCGATCATTCGTGTCGTTATGCGGATTTTATCAGAAATACATCAAAAATTTTAACGCCATTTGTGCTCCTCTGACTGATCTGACTCGCAAGGGACTTCCAGATAAAATTATTTGGACTGCACAATGTGAATTAGCGTTCCAAGAGTTAAAGGAAAAACTCACTAGCAAGCCTATTCTCAAACTGCCTGATTTGACACAGGACTTTGTCTTAAGAACCGATGCAAGTAATGTGGGACTAGGAGGGGCTTTGTTGCAAAGATCATCTTCACCTGATGGGGAACTTAAACCAGTCGCTTATGCAAGCCGCAAATTGAATAAGGCGGAACAAGGATACTCCACAAGCGAAAAAGAATGTTTAGCATTAATCTGGGCAATAAAGAAGTTTCAAATCTATCTGTATGGTAGGACATTTGTGGTGGAGACGGATCATCAGCCTCTCGTGTTCTTGTCTCAGGCTAAGCATGAAAACGCAAGATTGCTGAGGTGGTCTTTATTGCTTCAACCTTATCAGTTTAGTATCCAATATATCCCAGGCAAATTGAATGTCGGTGCAGATTTCCTCAGTCGGCACCCCTGTGATCAAAATTAGAGTAATGGCAGACGGGAGGAGTAATTTTACCTATGTGTATCGCTGGTTTTGGAACTTGCCATAGGCATGTTTTCAGGTGGGGAGATGTGTAGTGAAATTGACAGAGATACAACGGTAAAATTCCTCCAAGGATAACATTTAAGGATAAAAACATAATGCGTAGGCTGCTGATGTACATGATCGCCTAGACCGCGGGTCATCATCCCCATAAAATTGACTTGCTAGACCGGAGGGGAACGGAGTATCAAAAGGGAAAAAAATATGACTGGAAAGGCTAAAGAGACGCAATTGGGGGGGGGGGGGGAATGGATGAAAGTAAAAAAATTCAAGTCCCCCAAATTGACACGAGGTACGGAATTGGACGTTTTGCGATACCAAGCGCTTGATTTGAATTTGAGCGGAAGAACGCAGATGTCTGAAAAAAATTACAAAAATTAAAAAGTAAATTTTTCTTAATATTAATGTTAGGAATATAAAAATTAGCTGGCCAGATGGCCTATTCTGAGCAGTGAACTAATATGGTCTTAAGTTTACAGACGGATAGATAATATTGAAAATAATGACAAAAGACAGTGTAGTTTACATCAGCCACAGACTGCATTGAATCTAACATATCGTTATTTGCACACAAAAAACACGACCTTGGACACAGATGTTCAAATTTACTTGGCATAGAAGTGAAGGGACATTGGTGGTAGCTGTGTCTAAATATAACTTTTTACAACAAAAATTTGAAGGGGAGAGAACGGTTGGGTCAAAAATCGAGCACAATTTTGTAGAAACACAAGTAGAGACGGACAGACTAACAGATAACCATCCATACGTGACTGAAGCTTGACTGAAATGACTTTAGTGAGGAAATTTGAAATTAAAAATAAACCTCGGCAGTGATTGGCCACAGACAATCATATCATTAGCGCTCAGAGCGCATTTGGGGTCATTCTTCAATAATTGTTCAGTGTTAGACACAGATTTTAAAGTGTGGTGTTTTCCCATATGAAAGACAGTGAGTTAAATTTAGGGACGCCATCCTATAGCCAGCAGCTCAGCTGAGTTTTGCTAGCACTTCTGTGTTAATTATTCATAATCTGGTAAGATTGAAATTATTTCTTTATATATTTTGAATATTGTTTCATGTTCGAGTGATTTGATACTGCCATATCATAATCTAGCCTTACAAACAAGTAGGGATTTTGCTCTAGACCCCCCGCCCAAGTCAGGGTCTAGGGACTAACAATGTACCTAAACACCAGCAAGGATTATGCAAGACAGATCAAGAGTTGAGAATAAGGAAACATATTACCTATCCTCTTTTAGGGTAGAAAACTAATAATTATTTTTCAGAATCTATAGTCTGGGAGGATCTATCGGATGTAAACCCACCATGGTAACTGTGCTGTTTGGTCAGAGAGATCTGACCTGTCTGTATAATGTGGTTGTTGTGTCAGTGTGGTGTCCAGACGTGGGTAGAGAATAGATTTTGACACATGGCCCATACTTTGATTGCAGAGCTGCGAGTTTCTGTCGTCTACGAAGCAGTATCTACTCGGGTGGTGATTTACACAAGTGTATCTGTGCAGTCCTTGTGACAGAGACCACCATTATTGCCCGCCAGCACGGAGAGGTGGGACCACCTGATTTCAGCACCAGAGCTACAAATACCAGATGAGTGAGCCTCTGGTCTGCTGGATATTCACCAACCCCATTTAGTTGCAGATACCCCATAAAAATTCCCACCATTTTCTGGACACTATGTAGTCAATATAGACAGGTGTGATGAGACCACCCCAACAGCACAGACAATAAATATCCTCCTTAGTAGCTGACTACCAGAACATTTTAATAAAACTAACTATTCTAGTACTTAAATATGTACACCTTTGCATTTATTATGTAACATTCCATGCATAATTTTCATAAATTTTAAATCCTTCTTTTAAAACAAGTTCTGGTCAAAATAAAACTTGATCCAGAACAAATAAATGTAATATAATTATATCAAAAACTTTACACCCGTGAGTTAGTTCAGTGTATTTTAACACTTGTTAATCTTATTAGTCTTGTTAAATATCTATGGGTATATTTATAACTATCACACCACAGTACACATCATTACCCTAGACACATCACGTAGCTACATTCAATAAAAAAAATTAAGTGTGAGGTCGTAGTGGTAGCAAGAAAGGCCTTCTGACAATTCTCCATTACATTTTATCTCAGGAGCCTTCACAGCTGGCCTCATACAATTTACATGTAGTACCATCATCATCATACAATACCATCAATACCACTACACATATCATAATGTGATTACAAGAAGGCACTTCGTACGTGATGATGTAATAAGAGAAATACTCGCTTGATGTTATAACATTTCTAACCACATGATAAGAGACTCTGTATTGCGCGATATAACAGCAAGGAATCTGGTCATCAGAAACAGTCCCCTCGTTGGACAAGTGTCAATATTTATTAACATTACAAACGGCCTGATAACATCATCATCATCATCACCATTAACCCTTAACTCCCCAAGAACCATACGTCTTCAAAGAACACATGCCAAGTTCTTCTATCACGTGCCATCAGCTCAAGTTATTTCCATGTCTTCCTTCTAATTTTCACTTGTGTCACCAGCTCTCTTCTTCGCGTGTTTTTGCCCTACCTCCGCGTCCCTTTATCTGGGGATTTCAGAACAAAGATTGTCTTGTAATAGTAAAGGGTAAAGGATCCCGTTACACGCCCATTGAGGCATATTGGGAATATGGTGTTAGGCCCATATTTTCTTGATCATTGGCACACTAGGGGTGATGTGGTCAGCATCTTGTCTTGTAATGCTATCAATATATTTCGTCAATGTGTGTCCTATCCTTCGCCAGCATCTTCTTCTCATCCTTGTTCCACTGGCACTTGTCTGCTTGATGTCATAAGTTCCAAACGCTTTAGCAACATATGTATTGGTAACTCTCAACGATCTCTGAAAAATTAAAACATTTTGCGTGGTTATAACTAACACATAACTAATTCTCAAGACATAAAGGTCTTTTATATTTGGACATGCGCCCTAATATAACCGGCTAGGTTGAACGGGACGCGCCTCGCCAAAACGAGACAAAATTTTATATATAAAATAATATGAAACATTTTGCCTTCTGGTACGATCACAAGCCTTCAACGGCGAATTAATATGAAACAAATATAAAGGTATGTTATCAGGCACTCGCAGGAAATAAAGAAGTAGAACACCAGACAACAGAAAAACAACAGACATGAGTGGCTTACCCAGGATTTGAACACTGGACCTTCCGTGCGACAACCCCGCCTAGCCATGCAAGCGAATCACACTATCCGCTCTGCCATCTACGCATCATCAAAAAATGATGTTTCAATGGCAGGTCAATAGTGCGAACCACAATACACGACACCAGAAGTCCTCCATGGGCAGTTCAGCCTATTAATGACGCAATCACTTCTGTTGTATTTCTATCAAGCAGTATAGGCCGAATCCAACAAGACCCTTAGGACCTTAATACTGTGTCCAATAAATGATAGTAGACTAGAACAGTGAGAACAGGATAGTGGGTAGGTTTAGTATTGTACAAACATTTATTACAAATAAGGGAGGCCTCCCTTATTTGTAATAAATGCTTCAACGGCAAATATGTCTTCACAGCAAGGCAACGGAGCCAATTAAGGTGGATGATAGGTGGAAAACATTAAAATCGGTTTCTAAGCTTGCCAGGTAACTAGCACACCTGCCATAGGACATACCACTCCACGACCGTGGGCGGGATCATTAGAAAGGAAATGACAAGGATGAGTAAAGTCAAGCTTAACTCCCCTTAGGCCTAAGAATATTATAATGGTGAAACTAAGATTGTGTCGAGTCGCAAAGTCTAGAATGCTTGCTTTTCAAGGTAATCTTCCTGGTTTAAAACTAGCTGGCGGTACGCTCCAGTCTACCCATCTGTAAATGGGTACCTGACTCTGCTCTTGAGTTAAGGAAGGCAACGGCTGCAAGAAAGGGAATCGGTCATAAAACTACAAAAAGCTGAGACCTAGATTATTCGTCTTCAACACGTTACTCCCTTATGGCAGTATCTGCTGTGGTACTTACTATCTTTACTATGTATTTGTCTGCGTTTTTGTTTGTCTGTCTGTCTGTCTGTCGGTCGGTCGGTCGGTCTGTCTGTTCGTCAGTCTGTCCGTCAATCCGCCTCTCCATCTGTCTGTATGTCTATCTACCTACTCCCTTACCCACTTACCCATCTACCTACCTATCAACCTACATATATATCTACCTATCTATTTACATAAATACCTGCCAGGCTGCTTGCTTGCCGGTATATCTGACTACCTACCTATCTACCTACCTATGAACCTGTCCGCCTGTATGTCTGTCTATCAACACTACAGAAGTCTGAACAGACCAACTGAAAACTGTGTCTTCCATGTCATCAGACTGCAGATTTATTTCTTTTCTGAGCACGATATCCGTCCGTCTGTCTGAGTGTCTGTCTATCAAAACTATATAAACTCAAACAGACCGACTGAAAACGATGTTTCCCATGCCATCAGACTGTAGATTTACTTTTTACCTGAGCGTGATGTCTGTGACATCATTTCGTCATTAATTTACAATCTCGAAAACATCACAATTAATAGTTAACCATGTACACATTACAACCATCAAAGTTCAGCTTCGTTGATTTTGTTTTCATGACGTCATTAATTACCCTCATCTCCACAAGAAGCAGAGCCCTCTTACAAATGTTTACCAGGCCTTCCCGTCCTGTGCCATCTGCTTAAGATCTTTCCATGCCTTCTCTATTCATGTCCTCTCTGCGGTTCTCTATATGTGTTCGGTCTTTCCGCTCTTCTTTTATGCTGGGCATTCCAAAACATTGACTGATTTTTATATAGTGATCGGTTGGTATGTGACGGGGAAAGGGCAGGTCTAGTGGTGTTCTTATGAAACATATTACTTATAACAAAGGAAAATCTATTACATATCAAACTAAACACCCCTGGCTTTAATACCATTCACCCCGTTTTTTGGGGGTCGGAGTGGATAAGAAGTATGGCGTCCGCCTCGAATTCTAGAGGTACCGGGTTTGATTCCCAGTTGAGGGAATATATTCAGAACCAGTGGTCCCAATGATGTCATACTACTCCTTGGTCTCCTAGGTAGTAAGATCGGATGCCTAGACTTCTCGGATTAAGGGCGAAAAAATAGGTCTCGTGTGCAAGTTACGCACATTAAAAATCCCACGGTAGTTGGAAATCGTAAAGAGTAGGCCACAAGGCCCCTGCCATGGGAAAACTTAAAAATTAGAAACCTACCCACCATAAAAATATTTATCGAATGTTAGATTCCTATACACACACATTGGAATTCTCGCCGGTGCTACGGAGTTCGTGCACTGTGCTGATATCTTCCTTGTGTGATCTAAGAGAGGAGATCGGAGCACTGATGGAGTTGTCCGTGTGCAATGAAGATAGTCCTTAAAACCAAACCAAACCCCGTTTTGTTTTTGTTTATTTGTTTTGTTTTGGGGTTTTGTCCGGTTTATTTCTTTTGTTTTGTTTCTGGTTAGTTTATATTAGTTCCTTTGTTTTGTTTCTGATTATATTATATTATTTACTGTTGTGTTTTACAGCATACAAAGTATGATTGAAAATACTAATATTTCAGAGTAATAAACAGACACACACACAATTTTGTAATTCTGATTTGCTCTATTCACAATAATTGGACAGTAGATATCATGCTACTTTTCGCATAACGGCCAAACTTGAACATATTAACTGGACTTAAAAACACCACATATCCTAATTATAACCCTTCAGAGGTTGAACGGGATTTTCTTTTCATCATCAATAAAAAAAAAAAAAAAAAACTGCAATCATTAGGTATTCTCAGTGTGTGTCCTTTCCATCGCCAGCTTCTTCCTCTTATCTCCTATTCCATAGGAACTGTAAATTTTTGCTTTTTCATCTGTTGGAAAGGAGGAAGGTGGCTCTGTATATACCGCTCCACCTATGTCCATTCTTGACATATGGATGCTGAGTCATGAGCAATGACTACAAACCCACAAAAGTCAGCTCCAAACCTCAGAAATGAGGTACCTGAGGAAGGTGGTTGAAGTAACAAGAGACATGGTCCGGAACCTGACGATAACATCATGGCCTAAAAACCAACCCCTGCAGACCAAGTAGAACAGTCAAATGAGATGGTTTTGACCATGTCTGCAGAATGGGAGAACATCAGTACAACAACAATGAATTGGAAAACTAAGAGCCAAGGATCCAGACCCCGAGGACGACCCAGGGTCCGTTGGGAGGACAACAGTAGACAATCTCTGAAGGAGCGAGGACTAGAATGGAACCAGGCCAGGAGAAAGACAGCCGACAGGATGGTATGGCGCTCTCTCATCCAAATCTCTACACCTCACGGTAGATGAAGAAATACTAAGTAAGTAACGGAAAGGGAAAAAACAGGATTTATTTATCATGTTAATCAGTAATATTTTTATGTCAAATGTGTTAATTCCTGCATATCTTTTTCTTAGGAAATTCCCATGCGCAGAAAAACTGCACCAGAATTGATTAAGCGCGAAGGAAACACTAATGGTCGCATGTTCCCAAAGAGGTTCAGCAAGTGGGGACCTGATGGTTCACTTGGAATTTAAAGATATTCTTTCCAAGGTTAGTACATCGATGAATTATAGAACAAGTCTGTAAGCATGTGTCTCAATTTTGGAATAAGTGGCGGTAATTAGCAAGAACAGTAGACAAAGTTAACCATATTAGGAAATGCGTTGTATTATGTTTTTACTAGACACTCCGCCCAGTAAGGTTCTTCTGTTCTGAAATATCCCATTCCTAGTTGCAGTCTGTCTAAAAAGTTTCTTATTTGCTAGGGATTTTTATAGCACGTTTCACTAGCTTTGCCCTCAAACAAATGTAATTATCTGATTAACCGTCCAACGTATTAATGCCATTTTTTGCATACGATGTTATATTGGGCTAGACCCAACAAATATATACTTTATATCTATGCATCTTGTCTAGTTCCCATAAACGAATGAAATCCTTTGATCTTTGTCGGCATACTAATTATTGTGTATCTAGAAAAGAAATTTTACCACTTCAGTCACAGATTCTATGAATTGATTAGGCATAGGCGTGTTTACTATTACAATAATGTGGCCATCACGTTTGCATGTGAATACCTGTTGAAGATGATTTCTTAAATGATCTGCATGCGAGATACTCGTGACATTGTTTGTCATTGACATTTAGTGCGCTACCAAACTGGACCTTCATTGATCTAATTATTTCAATAGGTATCACCACTTTGCGGTTCATAAATATCATAATGGAACATTGCTCCTCTACTGTGCTTGTAAATAACGGTAAGGTCATCTTTAAAGAAATTAAACTTCATCCGAATCATAATCAGATGTCTCTGAGAAATTGATAATCAATCTCGGCTGAATGAAGGACAAACCATCATTCGTCCAATATTCCTCTTCCTCTTGTAATACATGGTTCTCACATTTCTTCCAATAATCCCTGGCTATATTGGAGATGGCGGCTTTTGTAAGTATTTCAACATCTTTTAATTTGAACGTTCTATTTTCTGTTGCTACCTGTTCCTTAATTTTAGCCTAGACTAATCCTATTGGGTTTAAGTGAGAATGGTAAGGAGGCAATCTTAAACATCTGTGACCATGTTCATGGATTGCCTTGTCTATGTGAAATATCTTTGTATGCTGTGTCTTTTTTACAATTCCAAGTAATTCAGGCTTCAGGGACATTTCGTTGAATGGAATGTTGTTTTTGGTCAGCCAGATCTTTATTACATCTTTAGTACTTGATGAATTAGGAACTTTATCTTCTGGTGCCACAACGTTGTGATATGAAGCATTGTCCATTATCAAACACGACGGTCTATCCAATTAAGGAAGTACATGATTCACAATCCAATCTTGAAATATCTTGCCATTCATCTCTGTATGATAATCCCTATTATCTGTGGATTTTGAAACAAATATGAGTTCAGTATTATTTAGAAGCCCATGATGGCTGCTTCCTGCATGTGCATTTATAAGGCGCTGTCCTTTGCTGCTTGGTACTAGTCTCTTAGTTGTCCCATCAGATGATTGCCATTCTCGTTCATTACTGTGGTGCGCATTGATTCAAGTTTCATCTAAATACACAAAATCATAACAATCTCTTCTCATTTCTCTGACCTCGCGTAAATATTTGCTTCTCATTGCAACTATATGAGGCTTCTGACAAATAAGGTTTCTACCACCAACATATTCTCTAAAGGTGAATCCCAAACTCCTAATAGTCCTCCATAGCGTAGATTTGGAAATATCAATGTCATTATTCTTTCTTAACCAAATTTTCAATTTCCTTAAAGTCACTGCCTCATTATTGTGAAACATATTGCAAATTTCTCTGCGGATCAATTATCTGTCAAAATTATCCACCACTCTTGGCCTAATTTTCGTTTGTAAAACACTGGAATTAGAAATTTCAGATGTCGCTATCCAGCGGTGCAGTGATCGTTTGCTTATCCCCAAGGCATGAATAGTCCTCTTTTGTGGGTTTGAAATAGAATGATATAGTTTTCCTCGAGTAGCTTCATTGCAGGAATACTTTAAAATCCTATTTGTGATTTGCTGTAATGTCATAAAATGTACTCGCAGACTTATTTTTCCTACTTAACCACACAATACTTTTTGTAGACACGCCACTGATTGACAATGTGTGCGTAACACCGGATATAAATTGTTTTATGTTCAAGAAGTGCAATTTCACGCAATTTCACGCTAAAATCATGCTAATTGTTTGTTAAACCTATCATGTGCAAATGAGGTCGTATAATTTACTGTAGACATTTCAATATGTGTGTGTGTGTGATGTGTGTTGGCAAGTAGAATTTTGATATTATATCGCAAAGAAACGAAAATTGAAACCAATGGCAGCATTTTAATGAAAAATTTAATTCATAGGGTCTATACCATTTCAAATTCACACACAAAATTTCACTTATATGCGTTATATATTCGCTGAGATATAGCATTTTAAAGTTGGGCAAAGCTAGTGAAACGTGCTATAGTTCTCTAGATACCTTACACGCTCTTGTTGCAGTCTTGAACAATTTATATGCATGTCTGCCCTTAAGGTTTCCAACCCACTCTACTGCCCCTTCCTCAGTTATTATCCTGCTAATTAAGCTCTTGATCTCTGTTATACGCATCCCCACATTTTTTTGGTTTCTATTAATTCTACTTTTCTGAGCTTCTGTATCCGCCTTTTCATTTCATAAATTGTACGAAGTATGAACAACAGTGAAAACCAATATTAGATTATTTAGACATGCAATTCATTCATAATTGTGGAAAAGGTGCTGAGAATAGATAGACCTAGAGAATTGCACAATTTAGTATAACAGTATTTAACAAGAACTAAAATTAATATACGAGGGACGGTCAAAAAGTAATGCTTCGTTATTTTTTATTTCATTCAATAGGCAAGAAAACAGATAAAATTCACATTGAAATGTAGCCCCAAGTCTGAACTTCAAAAATTTATTTCTCCTGTAGTCTCCGTTATTTGTTACAGTTTTTGTCCATCTTCTCACAGGGGCATGTATCCCCGCACGGTAAAAATTTGTGTCCTTTTTCCTAAACCACTGGCGTACGGCGCGTCTAAGGGTCTCGGTGTCCTCAAAGTGATGTCCGCGAAGATCTTCTTTCAGTGGTCCAAACAGATGGAAGTCAAAAGGTGCAAGATCGGGACTGTAAGGGGGATGTGGTAATAATGTCCAGCCAAATCCTGCAATCGCATCAATGGTGCGTTTAGCGGTGTGTGGCGTGGCATTATCGTGCAACAGTAGTGCAGTTCTCTGATCTTTTAATGGGTAAAGTCGCCGAAGACCACTTCTAAGCTTCTTCAAAGTTTCAATGTAACGGTCTGCATTCACCGTGTTTCCCTGTTCCAAGAAGTCGAGAAGAATCACACCCTTCTCATTCCAAAACACGGAGGCCATAACTTTCCCTACAGATGGTGAACTTTTGAACTTCTTTCTTGTCGGCGATTATTGTGTGATGCCATTCCTTTGACTGCCTCTTGGATTCAGGTTCAAAAAAATGAAACCAAGTCTCATCACCTGTCACAATATTCGATAAAAAACTCTTCTCCTTCAGTTTCGTAACGGTGAAGGAGGTTGATGGCTATGGTTTTCCTTGTTTCTTTATGTCTGTCTGTCAACATTCTGGGTACCGAGCGTGCACAAACTTTTGAATAACCCAGGTCTTTAATGATGTTCTGGACACTGCCTTTACTAATGGACAACATGGAAGAAAGTTCATCCAGTGTTACCCGACGGTCACCACGAATGATGCCATCAACTTGATGAATGTTGTGTGGAGTTACTGCGGTAGACGGACGGCCAGTCTGCTTTGCGTCAGCCATTGAAGATTGACCTACTTCAGCTTCGTCACAACGTTGTACCCAACGTCGGACAGTGCTAACATCCACTGTTGAATCTCCATAAACATTCTTCAAACGTTCGTGGATGCGAATTGTGGTCTCGCCTTCAGCACTGAAAAATTCTATGACATAACGTTATTTTAACCGAACGTCTTTGGCAGCCATTTTTAAACTGTTACAGTGGTGCCACCTGTTACTAAAACAGGTTGGTAATGCTATACAGTGCAGAAGAGTGTTTGAGGAATCCTGCTAAATTTACAAATTGCACACCGATGCAGTATTTACATACATAAAAAATAGGAGGCATTACTTTTTGACCTTCCCTCGTATAAGGATAACAAATTGGTGTGAGGATAAGGTGTAGTCTGAAGGGATGCTCATATGGCATATGGCAGATACTTGGTGGATTGGGTGTGATCCCGGACACCCCAGGGCTTTCTCGCTCCTTTTCACATTGTAACAACAGGGCAGTTATGGGAGAATTTACTTTTTCTTTTTCTGTTTTTCTTCTTGTGTTTGTTTTGTATTTTTTTTGTTTTGTATTTTTTTTAATCATTTTTTTTTCGAAAAGGGAGGGCACACACTCATACATTCACACAATTTTACAGTTTTGATTTACTATATTTTGACAGAGTTGAGGGAGTAGAAGATACCATATTTATATATCTGGGAAATCAGATTTTATTATCTCTAATGTACTACATTGTATATCCAAATTAAAACGCATTAAAGGTTGAACGGTATACTTTGTCTTTAAAAAAAAAGAAAATTCGCTATATTGTCCCATATTTCCAAACTGGCTGTCCGTATTTATAATACAGCTAGCCTTAACCTAACACCAACCCTATTTCGAGCTTCCTAAAAATTAATAACGCCTGTCACGGACTGCCTCCCCTGCTTTGCAGTAGTGGTCCAGCAATGGCCAAAACTCAAGTATCGAAACTGGGTCGTCAAAGGTGTTTACCTTCGCACAAGATTACTCTTGGCAGAGATGTAGATAGAAGAGTAATGACGCTTCTACCTTCAGGGATATTCACAAGATAATTCAGAAGTCAAGAACCAGGCGGCATAGCGGTTAACTTATATCTGTCCGTCGTCTTTTGTGAAGGATTTAAGCAATGGTTTAAGCCCATTCAAGCCCCCAGCTGAGTTAATTCAGCGAATTTCCTCTTATAATGGTATAGCTCTGTTTAGAGGTAAATATATGTCTAGATGTGTATATATATATATATATATATATATATATATATATATATATACATATATATATATATATATATATATATATATATATATATGAGAAATATTCTGGCTCATATGTTTCCTTTCATTCATGTAATAACTGAATCAACTATGTTTGTTTAGTTTTAAAATAACATATAACAAATTTAATAATCAATTAATATTAACAGTTAAAAATAAATAAAATGCTGGTGACTTTTATATTGGAATCAAATTTTCTCCTCACAGAGATTTTGGGTGGGGGTATAGTGAGAAAATTTTGTCCCTTTTGCTGGTGCCTTTTTATAAGCACTTAACTGCTATAAGGGAGTCCTGCAGCTATGGTTTTCGTCACTTCTTGGTGATGAGTGTACTACTCTCACACGATTGGAGTAGTAACTTCAGTACTTCGAACCGTCTGATAGCTTGTAACCACGAACCTTTGGAAAGATAGGACACACATGTCTCTGCTAAGTACATTTGTGGCTGCCAATTAACAGGCGCATTCTTGCTGTCCACCCACCAATGTTAATCTATCAGAAGAATTAAATTCCCGAGTACACAGTGTAGCTCAGGGAAGTTGATTAAAAATCACCATATTACTCTGGGTATTAACTGGGGAAATGTGTCTGGACGGCGCGAATAATGAGTTGCCTGAGTTACAATTAACAAAGTGCATATATCTCACAAAATATTATACACTTTAGGCACATGTGATGTAATCATCAGTCATCACTGTTCCATTCGGAGTCTGGGGTCACCTCTACTGTCGGTTTTCCGCACGACTACTTAGAAGAAATCACCATCGCTTGCTGTAGTGGTTTATGAATATACTAGTTTCATATGTTGAGGTTGCCAGCCTCATATATAACCACTTAACAAGAAAACATGCCAAATTTATATTTGTAAAATAATTGTTACACTTACCCCAAAGTTTTGGGAATACACAATCTCCTCGCGCAGAGTAGAATGGACACGAGCAATTTAGGTTATATTTTCTCGAACCACTTGGTCTGGAAATTTTGAATCCCTTTTATGACGGGGGAATCTGCGAAACATTTGGTCTGGTGGAAAGTTTCTTTTATGACGGGTGATCCAATTCTTAGGTTCCCAGTCTTCGTATTTTAAGTCCTGGTCTCTTAAGTTTTTCAGTCTCTGTATTTATAAAGGCGGGCTTACTTTTTAAGGATTTAAGTTTCCCAAATACTTCGATCTGTCACTTATAATATAGGAATTCTGTCCGATTTCTTTCTGGCTTCTGAGAGTCGCTCATATGACGTGTGCTGCAGTCTCTCTGTTCTGTGTTTCTGATTTCACTACATTATATGTGCAGTTCTCAGTTCACATCACAGAAGGTCTTTCCGCCGAGTTTTCTAATGAAATTCAATTTATATTCCAGAGCTCACTTCAAACCAATGGAATCTCTTTTTTCACTATGTGAGTTGGGGTGTTTAAATTCATAATCTCCCCCGCGTGTTTAAAATATTAGATTTAGCATTCCAACGCGTGACCTCTTTATAATACGACTTAATGTTTCCGGTGACATCTTGTGCACTCTCACAAACAAATCTGTGAAATCTTTTGATGGTCAGATGCTACCTTCAAATATTGTCTTCCCCAGACAGGTTATCGGTAATAATCTTACACCGGGATGGTCCTGTGAAACAATTATCTCATTATCGTCCGTGTTTTCGTGCTTTCTCCAGACAGTCAAACAAAAGGGTTGCCGGATGCTCAGAAAAACAATATTAGCTTCCTATTCATCCTCGTACCAGACCATATTGTGTCTATCGAGGATCGTCTTCTATCAAAGGTGGCAGGCGACTCAAAGCGATAAACGTATTACCGCTGACCGGGGATAATGACCGGATATTGTTACGATAATACCACAGTTCACCTAGCGGAACGTAAATAAGTCTGAGGAGGGGCCACAGCTTAAGAATGTAAGGGCAATAAATATGCCAAATAATAGCGGTTGGTGAGAAAAATGAAGAAAAAGAAATGATACTGCCATAGGGCTGATGGTGTAAGAGATCAAACTAAAGAGCATGTTCAGACATTTTGTGACAACGCCCTTAAACAAATGTCATCATGAAGCGGTATAGCGACACGAGCAAGACACTCTGGAATGGCCACGTGAACTACTGATAAATTATGAATCGCACACCAGTAATTCTGATTTAACTTTATGATTAATGCCCCGAAAGAGATAATTATTTTTGGTAATTGAACAGTACCCACAAATACATGCAATTGTGGCAGCGGAAAATCATTATCTTTGGTATTTGACGAGGACATCAGGATTTTGTAGGAAAATTAGCACAATAGCCTTGAAATCTCCCGAAAGTTACACGCGAAAAATGTGTTCTCAAACGCGGACCTCCTCGAGGGAAAAGGTTAGATTTAGGTTGAGGTTGGTATATAAGCGACTCAGATTCAGTTCTGGACTCTCAAAATTTCACTCATAGCTGAAAAAACGTCTATAGGACTGACACACGCTTGTCGAAGCCACCATCCACAGCCCGTAGCTGAGAACAGAAACGCTGTCCTGCTTGTGAGCAGACTTGCGTAAGTAATACGCTTAGATCCAAATTACTGTTTCTTCTTCGTACACTCTCAAATGTTTACTTCAATGTTTTCAAAGAAAGCAGTCGTTAGCTTGAGGCTATTTGCATCTCCGAAGAGCTTTTCCACGAATGATACTGGTGACGTCCATATGCGCTTTCTCTATTCTAAATATGTTGGGCATCTTTGAAGCAGATGATCAGCGGCCATTTTATTAGTCCCTCAGTTACACTCACCGGTAGCTCCTATCTTTAGCTTGTTGAATAGATGGTATCCCAATCTTTTGTGGCCCATGCGGAGTCAGAAGATTACTATTTGTTCTCTTCTGCTGCCTGTCGTGTATGATTTATCAGATAGGTAATAGATGTTATAGCCCTGTCTGAGCAGAGGTGATAGTGATGACAATGTGAAAGTAAGGGGTAAGATATAGTTTTTTTTTTACGAGGGTGATCGTGTAAGAGAAAGGACAGTCTCTGGATAGAATAATTTATTTAATCCAGCCTATCTGGACGACGATATTTAAATCAGACGCTCTTTCTCTCCTTGTACGACAATACAAATTACACTGCACTCACATGCACACAATTCGGTGACAAATACGCACGAACGTGAAAACAAACTATGTATAACATATAATAGATTGGGGATGACCGACACAATATTTAAAGGTTTAATAAAGTTTATTATAAATAGAAAATCACAACATAAATCATATGCATCAAGAGATCATGGTTTACAGACAAAATGAAAATTAATCAAATAGGTTCTCCCCTCTGGTAAAGGAAAAGAATGGACGATCCCAACAGAGGTTAATTAACCCAAAAGATCAAATGTTAACAATAAGTTATGAAATAGTCAGTATGGGAAAAGATTAGGTTCCTAATGTAAACTATCCCGTGAGTAATCAGATTATTGAGATTAAAAAGAAAGAAGAAACCATATAAGTATATGATGTTAACAAAAGACAAAAGTTTCTTTCTCTGTGCATTCAATTCACATATACTCAGTGGCCACTTTCAGATACACTTACCCCAGAGTTGTCGCAGGCATTCCAAGGAAATACACTAATAAGTAATATATATATTAAGTGTCAAATTTAAGTTTGCCAAATCCAGCCCCAGACTCTCCGTAGTTGCTGACTGCCAATTTCACAGGAGTCGCTAGAGTCGGTGTTAAATTTGTACTGGATACAATATGTTATCTATGCCTTCAGATGGTTGGAGTAAGGTTCATGCGTGGTGATCGCCGATGTAGAATAAATAGAACATATACAGTTTCCTAGGTTTTGTAGCCTCAGGTGGGTGAAACGCGATGTTTAATTTACACAAATGTTGCTGACAATACATTGCTACAGTTGTCTGATGATATATATATATATATATATATATATATATATATATATATATATATATATTTATATATATATATATATATATATATATATACTATATATATATATATATATATATATATATATATATATCTATATATATATAAGTAAATCTGGTAATTGTTCTGGCCCAGGTAATATTATAATTCAATGGTTCTATTCTGGTTTCTTATATAAAAATGGAGAATATAAACATTTAACCAAATTATCAATATTGTCGCGAGAGGTTCAGATGTTATTAAATGAAAGATATCCTGTACAAAAAAAGATGTATCAGATGATACCAGGATAGTGCCAGGTAAGAGACTGGTCTTAGAAGAAATACCCCCTTCTCTGAAAAGAGTAAGGGTGTATCGACAATCAAGGGTAGGGTCAAGCTGTATAAACCTTCAGGTATGTTGATAGTGTTGTTCCTGAATGTCTATGTGCTATCTCTCCAGATCATCCCTTGGATAATGGTTAATATTATTTGTATTGACTCTGCTAGGGGATTAATTAATTAATTAAATATGTAACTATATATCAACCAGAAACTTTTTAACACTCAATTTAAATAATTCAGGCAAGAACTGATTGTACATATTTACAATTTATTCATCCTATACCGTTTTTCTTAATCTTTTCGGTTAGGTAACTTTATAAAGAATTCAAATGTTTTTTTACAAAAATAAAATAAATAAAACATGGAATGTCAATTTCCAAAATATTCAATATGATAAAATTTATCTTTCAAATAATCAATTATTATATACGAGGTGCTTTTCAGAAAAGTATGCACCACATCGTTTTTTCTCAGGATCTGTTTATTTCAAAAATCATGAAATTTATATACATTATTCATGAATATGTCATGTAAACATCGGTATTATTCAACATAATCCCCATCAACTTGTACGGCTTTATGCCAGCGCGAAACAAGTGCATGTATTCCTAGCCCGTACCAGATTTTGTCTTGATCATGTAGCCATTTCTTGCTGCATGAATCACTCCTTCATCATCTTCAAACCTTGTCCCACGGAGTGCATCTTTAAGTGGACCAAATAGATGAAAATCAGAGGGTGCCAAATCGGGACGATAGGGTGGATGGGGTAGTACAGTGCAACCCAATTTGGTGATTGCTTCCCGTGTTGCCAGACTTGTGTGAGGTGCGCATCCTCTTGGCATAACGTCCACAAGAATCACACCTTCAATGTCCCAAAAGACAGTGATCATGACCTTTCCAGCTGAAGGAATTGTCTTGAATTTCTTTCTTCTTGGTGATTGCGGATGATGCCACTCCATTGACTGTCTTTTTGTCTCAGGTTCAAAATGATGTGCCCAGGTTTCGTCGCCTGTAACGATCTTAGCCAAAATGTTCTCTCCATCAGCATTGAAACGCTCCAACAATTCAGAAGAAATTGCTTTCCTTTGCAATCGGTGGTCATTTGTGAGACTTCGAGGAACCCATCTTGCGCAAACCTTAGAAAATCCGAGAGTTTTTATAACAGCTGTAAGGCCAATTGTTGAGTAGTGATTCGCCTATCAGTAAGAATAATGCCCTCAGCGCATTTCAACATTTCTGCGTTGGTGGCTGTGGCAGGACGTCCACAGCGCGGCCGATCAAGCAGCTCCGTATCTCCACTTCCTGATTCTTTGATTCTCTGAACCCAGCGACTGACTGTACTCCTGTCGACTGCAAAACTTCCATACACATCACATAGACGCTTGTGAATGTTCACAACAGTTATCCTTCTCTGCCACGAGAAATTCAATCACAATTCACTGCTTTATAAAACGCAAGTTGCTAACCACGCTCCATGTTCAACACGGTTTAGGGCAGCAGTATTATTTTGCCGGTTGCGGGTGCAATTTGGTCCACACAAATGGGCACATGCCATATTTGACAGGTGTGCAAAAATTTCATGCTTTATTCTTCAATTATTAGCTGACAATCTTTATCACTTTAGCTGGGACTGCTGGAGTTAGTATCATTTTTAATAATGGTCCATAAGGAGTTCATCACTCACTAGGTTTGTGTTAGTGGTATTTTATTTATTAAATAAATGTCTCTGGATTAGGCTGACCAGTGGAATTGCATTTTCCCATTTATCTGTTATGTTGAGATGCATTCGGACTCTAGCCATGATCACACAATGTTGGATCTCTAGCTGATAAACAGGGTAACTAGTTTCTTAGAAACTCAAGAACTTTCGCACCACAGTTGTCCCACAGGAATTGGCTGTCTCGTACAATCTTGGTAGTTGAGGATAAAACTGGACATACAAATGATCAAACAATGTATGGTCAGCACTATTCTGTCTTAATACAATGGACGGAACAACAGTGTCAGAAATTGTGCTACATTTTCACAGGACCGCATTTACCTCTAGTACCACTCACAGCAGTTCAAGTGATTACATTTTCCTTATAAATCCTAAAATTAGATCATTGTCATGATCTCTTCCATACAATGATTGGTTATTAAGTATAACTAAAAGTAACATCTTGATCGATTTCATTAAAATAATTCCTGCCTCTTTTTTATAATCCTGATACTGTGTCGTTCTATACGAATTACTCC
>JAMPIV010014575.1:0-199919 GCA_024509875.1 Oreohelix idahoensis
AACACACCAGAAAACAAAAATGTAGACATAGACCTAACCCAGCACCTCCCCCTCTCAGCGCCAGTGCTGCCTTTCACCCCCCGAACCCTTACTGACACCCTCCCCACTTAAAATGCCATCCAGAAATGAACTGAAAATGCAGATATTGACCCAACCCCTTCCCCTCTCTGCCCCAGTGCTGCCACCCCCCACCCCTAAATGCCTGTAACTATATACCTTCACTTTTACATATATCCCGTAACTGTATAACGCCGTAAGAATATACATTGTATGTAATTATAGTCACCTGACCAAATGGCGGCCTCCAGTCTATGGTCATTCTCAATGTCCGACCACGCTATCTTTGAACATATGTATGGTGCGGTAGCGCTTACACCAACATGTACTAAGCTTACATGGTACTTTAAAGGACATGGGCCGGAAACATGATCGAACAGACCATTGTGCGTGTTCGCATAATTTTTGCATACCACGCAGGCGCCAAGACACAAAAACTTTTTTTTTTTTTTTTTAAACAAAAAACTTTCAATTTTCAGAGTACATCAGTTTTCGGGTGTACAGATAAAAGGATATTGACCTATGTGTGTGTGTGTATTTATGTATGTATATCCTTCTTGTTGTATAATTTCAGATCATTGTAGTTATCTTTGTTTATCAGATCTGTGTATGTTTTTTTAAATGTGTCAGGTCTGTATTATTCTTTTATGTGTGTAACTTATATTATTTTTGATATTTCTCAAATATGTCACTTCATATTTCTATCTTATTAAGTTTTGTTTTACATACCCATATTATTTGTTTCTGACCACTTGGTCTTGATTTTTTGCTTGACCCAGAAAAGGTCATCGTATCTACGACCAGCTTCAAAAGCTTGGAGGCTCATACGACTGGGACCGTGTCAGTTTTACAATGGATGAAGTAAGTTGCCGTTCATATTCTTCAACATCATTATCATAATCATTATCTTGTGTCTCTTTCTGTCCCAGTTCTATGCACTCACCTACTGATCCTTCAGTGTTCTTTACGTTATCATCGTCAGACCTGAACATTGAGCAAAGAACAAGAAAGTGAAAAATATATTGAAAAATGGTACTGGAGTTTTTGTTGTTGTTATTGCCATATCTCTCTCCTGCAATGATGGCCATTAGTTTTGAGCAGTAAGTGCATTGTGTCGTAGTTTACAGCTAGGTTGTGATATCTGCGCCTTTCGGCCCTACACATCCAATTGGCGAGCAGTTTTTACGGATTTGCTTCCCTTATACCTCATGTCCATCCAATAATGCAGTGAGGTGTACTGGAGTCATTTGTACAAATGAACCACACACTAGAAATGCAGGACATTTTGGGATCACCATTTGTTAGCCACAGCTTCACCATGTAAAAGGAATTGCCACAGTAACCATCACTACAAGAGTATGTAAATGCTTGATGTAGGTTTCTTGCAAGGGGACTAACTTTAGTGGTGACTGCATGCTCCGTATGGAGCGCAAAAAAAAAAAAGGAATGACTCTGTCAACATAGCATAGATGAGAAATATATGGGAAATGCAAATAAATTACTAGCACAATGTTTAAATACTCGGGGGAGAAGACTAAGATAATGAGAATAAATACAGGGAATGATAACGGCATTACACTTGAAGAAACACCAGTACAAGATATAGAATCATATTCACACCTTGACAGCAATATAGACAAAGTTGGACGATCAGACAAGGATATCAAAATTAGAATACGAAAGGCTAAAGGAACTTTCATTGCATAGGGAAATATATGGAAATCAAGAGAAATCAAGTCTCGAACAGAAATCAGAATTTTCAGTTCAGATGTCAAGTCAGTCCTATTGTATGGCTCTCAAACATGGAGAAAAACAATAACCAAGAAGTTACAGACTTTCATAAATATGTGATAGTGTAGAAGAGAAGGATTAAAGTGGTATGTGATAGTGTAGAATAGAAGGATTAAAGTGGTATGTGATAGTGTAGAATAGAAGGATTAAAGTGGTATGTGATAGTGTAGAATAGAAGGATTAAAGTGGTATGTGATAGTGTAGAATAGAAGGATTAAAGTGGTATGTGATAGTGTAGAATAGAAGGATTAAAGTGGTATGTGATAGTGTAGAATAGAAGGATTAAAGTGGTATGTGATAGTGTAGAATAGAAGGATTAAAGTGGTATGTGATAGTGTAGAATAGAAGGATTAAAGTGGTATGTGATAGTGTAGAATAGAAGGATTAAAGTGGTATGTGATAGTGTGGAATAGAAGGATTAAAGTGGTATGTGATAGTGTAGAATAGAAGGATTAAAGTGGTATGTGATAGTGTAGAATAGAAGGATTAAAGTGGTATGTGATAGTGTAGAAGAGAAGGATTAAAGTGGTATGTGATAGTGTAGAATAGAAGGATTAAAGTGGTATGTGATAGTGTGGAAGAAAAGGATTAAAGTGGTATGTGATAGTGTAGAATAGAAGGATTAAAGTGGTATGTGATAGTGTAGAATAGAAGGATTAAAGTGGTATGTGATAGTGTAGAATAGAAGGATTAAAGTGGTATGTGATAGTGTAGAATAGAAGGATTAAAGTGGTATGTGATAGTGTAGAATAGAAGGATTAAAGTGGTATGTGATAGTGTAGAATAGAAGGATTAAAGTGGTATGTGATAGTGTAGAATAGAAGGATTAAAGTGGTATGTGATAGTGTAGAAGAGAAGGATTAAAGTGGTATGTGATAGTGTAGAATAGAAGGATTAAAGTGGTATGTGATAGTGTAGAATAGAAGGATTAAAGTGGTATGACAAGATTACATATGTGGATCTGATGACAAAAACCAAACATGCCAGCGGAAATAGAGATTAGAAGATGATGCTGGCCATAGATGGAACAGTAATTGAGGAAACCTGTTGATAGCATTACAAGGTGGTCACTGTTCTGGAACCCCCCCCCCCCCGCTAAGAGAGGTAGAAAAGTTGCAGAAAACATGTGCCAAAGCATTTTGTATGCTCCTGCAAAGGTGCTTTCTGTAACGCTTAGTTCTGTATTATGAGATTGCCAGCCCTTGCACAGTCTGACAGTGAATGCCTGTTGTGATGTGTGTGGGAGCAGTGGTACTTTTCTTACTATGTTTCCCCAGAAACTTCTGGAACCCACCAGGGGTGAATCTATGTACGGTAGCATTTCCATATAAAAGGTAAAGGTAATGGATCACGTTACACGCCCATTGAGGCATATTGGGAATATGGTGTTAGGCCCATATTCTCTTGACCATCGGCACACTAGGGGTGATGTGGTCAGCATCACGCCGGCCGCCTTAAACCTTCCCAGAGTTGCTCTTGTACCCAATTAATGAGGCTGGGTCGACGCCAGAGCCGTGTGCAGTCTAAAAAATCCCACCTCAACTGGGGATCGAACCATGGACCACCGAACTAGGAAGCCAGTGCACTAACCACTGCACTACTGCGGCTCCCTTAAGGTTGCTTCATAATCATTGCATTTGTAGTGGTGGTTTCTGTAGCAAATTATTTTACATGGTGAGGTTGCCATCCCTCATACACAACCTCATACACAACCTCATATTTGACACGTCTTTTGTCATGCCTGAAGGAACAGAAAGCCCTGTACTTTTTCTGTCTCATCAGAGACGTGCCCCTCCCCCAGGAACTAACATGGAACCAAATAAGATTGTACGTACGTATTAGAAATTTTCTGTGATATCTTTATCTAGACATTATCATTATGTGCAGTTGTCATGGAAATGTTTTGCAGAAACTGTGTCGAGCTGTGACAGAGGCGTTTTGTCGTCTGCATGAAATGGGCCTGATCTACAGGAGTGTCCGTCTCGTCAACTGGTCCTGCACGTTGAGATCTGCCATTTCTGACATTGAGGTATGTTTTTGTTGCCAGTTCTATTTGAGTATCATATCTTTATGCATGGAGGCATATCTGGAGTCATCCTTATATGGCCACCACCTATGCACAGTGCTATAGTGTGTAGTTTTGGATGTGAACCTCTGTGAGGCTAATTACACCCTCATTAACTCCTGAATCATCCACACAGGAATTCCCCATGTGGTGAAACATGTTGAGAATGCAGCATTGCACACTAAGCTTGGATGAGTCACCTGAGCCCCAGACGTAACTCTGGCTTTTACCTGGTTGCCTGCATGCATGATGATCTCATGATAGGCAGGGGGAGCTGAAAAGTGCTCTGTGTAGGACATGAAAATTCTTTGTGAGAGCCCAGAACCAGAGCACAGTATTTTAGCTCTGCATAGTTGGAGAGCCCATTGGATGGCAGAGAATGCACAGTATGCCACACATTTCTTACCCCTAACTTACCAGTTATGCACAATGCTACAATATATATATATATATGTAGAAGTGAACCTCTGTCTGTGAGGCTAATCACACCCTCATTGACACTTGAAATCATCCACACACTTCCAGGGATTCCCCCTGTGGTGAAACATGTTGAGATCCCAGCATTGCACACTAAGCGTGGAGAAGTCATGTGAGCCCCTACGTGATTCTTTGGCATTGACCTGGTTGACTACATTCAGGAGGGTCTCACTGTGGACCAAGTGATAGACAGGGGGAGCTGAGAAGTGGCTCTGTGCAGGACGTGACAATTCCTTGAGAGGGCCCAGAACCAGAGCACAGTATTTTAGCTCTGCATAGTTGGAGAACCCCCTTGGATGGCGGGGAATGCACAGTATGCCACACGCTTCTTTCACCTAGCTTGGGACCAGATGTGATGATCCTTTAAATGCAAGCCAGGCTGGAGAAACTGGAGCTCATGGCGTCAACTCAGCATGTTTCGGAATGGCAGAAAAGCCACAGGAAAAGCCTAGATCTACAGTGTAGATAATACCAAGGACTCTTCAGTGTGGTAGTGCTGCACAAAAGCAAAAATCTCAGCAGCTCTAGTTAAACAACAACAGTACCATATCTTTGTTGTTTTCAGCATAGGAGAGAGAAGGTTATAACATTAGGGCATATTTATTTACATAATACAGGTACACCACCAATTCTCATGGAATGGATGGTCCAGCACCTGTTTATCTTAATCAACATCATTTTCTGTATGGAGCATGGAACCACTATTACAGCTGGTCCCCTTGCAGAAAGGCTGCACAGTCACATGCTCTTTCAGCGGTTGTTTCTGTAGGGATCCCGTTACACCCCTATTGAGGCATACTGGGAATATGGTGTTAGGCCTGTATTTTCGTGACCATCGGCACACTAGGGCTGATGTGGTCAGCATCACGCCAGCCGCCTTAAACCTTCCCAGAGTTGCTCTGGTACCCAGTTCATGAGGCTGGGTCGACCCCGGAGCCGTTTGTGGTCTAAAAAATCCCACCTCAACTGGGGATCGAACCATGGACCACCAAGCTAGGATGCCAGTGCACTAACCACTGCGCTACCGCTGCTCCTTTGTTTCTGTAGCAGTTTGTTTTACTTGATGAAGTTTCCAGCCCCATGCACAACTTTTTATTTTTTAAAATAAAATTTTGCCTCGTTTTGGCGAGACGCGTTCCGTTCAACCCAGTCGGTTATATTAAGGCACTTGTCCAAACATCAAAGACCATTTAAGTCTGATAAAAGAATTATATTAAAAATTGTAATTATCAGTCAAATGCACAACCTTATACTAGACACCTTATACTAGACACCTTATACTAGACACCTTATACTAGACACCTTATACTAGACATGCTTGAGGGAATGGTAGACTTATTCTTTATTTGTCTTCATATCCCTTGCACAGTCTTGAATCAAAACAACTTGCGAGTTCTTCATTGTTATGTATAACCAATCCTGACATATGGGAGTGGGTCATGAGCAATTAGTAAAGAAGTAGAAAAGGCACTAGAGGCCACAGAGATGTGGTTTTACAGAAGAATGTTAAAAATACCATGGACAGCCAAAAAGAGTAATGAGGATGTCTTGAAAGAGGCCAATGTGCAAAGGAAAGTTATTTCACAAGTTAGAAAGAATTTTCCACGTTATTTGAGGCATGTTATGAGAAGAGGAAAGCTAGAATATATCGTAACAATGGGTAAGACTGAACGACAATAGATACAGAGGAAGAAAAAGAGAGCAAATACTGGACATTGTGGCATGGAAGTAGGTCAACAACAGAATTGATAAATTGTATTGGAGACAGGAAGTTGTGGAGAGACAAGATCTCCGACACCACTAGGCATGGTACTTGAAGAAGTTTTCATAGAGAGGCCTAGGAACTGTACATGTTTTATGACTAGTCATCATCAGCCTTTCGCTCCCCAAGGTGCATAGGCCTTCAACAAACTTATGCCATATCTTCCTGTCCTGTGCCATCAGCTCAAGGTCTTCTTCATGTCTGTCTCCAGTTCTCTTCTCCATGTGTTCTTTGGTCTTCCTACCACCTCTCTTGTCCTGGAGATTCTAGAACAAGGACTGCCTGGCAGTGCATACATCAGGTTTCTTTACTGTGTGTCCTAAATACGTTCGTGTGCATGTGTATGAGTATGTTATGCATACATTACAGACATATCATCATCACCATTCACCTGTGTGTTACCGGGGCCCGAAAGGGGAGCAAAGAATAGTAACACTGTTCCCTGCCATGCATGTCGTAGAAAGCGACTAAGGAGGGTTGGGCATGGGGCCGGTTACCCCATCCTGTAAAAATATTTAAACCACAAAAAACTTCAACAAACATGGACAAGTCAATTAAGGAAAATAAAACACAGCCATCCAAGACAGGGGAAGGTCCTCTCGCAGGGAGGTGTATGATGCAACACAGAGAAAGCCGAAAGGAGTCTGTGTTACTGACTAACCTTCTTTCTTCTAGGAGAACTTCCAGATTTGGCACCTGGAATGTTCGTACATTAAACGAACAAGGGAAAGTGAATGATAAGGAGAACGTGGAAAGAACTTGAGATGATGGCACGTGACAGGAGGACTTGGCGTGTGTTTGTTGAAGGCCTATGCTCCTTTGGGAGTGGAGGGTTATAGATAGATAGATCATCATCACCCTTGAGCTCCGCAAAGAGTACATGTCTTCAACAAACTTATGTCAAGTCCCCTGTCCCGTGCCATCCCCGTCATGTCTGTCTCCAGCTGTCTTCTCCATGTGTTCCTTGGTCTTCCTCTATCACTTCAGGGCTGCATTGTAATGCTATTGAGAGGTTTCCTTAATGTGTGTCCTATCTATCTCCAGCATCTTCTTCTTATCTCTTGTTCCACTGACCCTTGTCTGGTTCTTGTCATCTGTTCCACATTAGTGATCTTGTTATACCACTTCAATCCTTCTATTCTATACAGCACCCATTTAGGAAAGTCTAGCCACTGTAGCGCAATGGTTAGTGCACTGGCTTCCCAGCTCGACGGTCCTGGTTTGATCCCCTGTTGAGGTGGGATATTTTTAGACCGCAAACGGCACTGGGGTTGACCCAGCCTCATGAATTGGGTACCAGAGCAACTCTGAGAAGATTAAGGTGGCCGGCGTGATGCTGACCACATCACCCCTAGTGTGCCGATGGTCAAGAAAATATGGGCCTAACACCATTGAGCATTTTTGCTTGTTGCTGAAGAGATTCTGAATTTCCTTTTTTTGTATCCTTGCACAAGGTGGACAAGACAGAGATAGAAGGAAGAACTTTGTTGTCAGTCCCTGGCTATGATCAGAAGGTGGAATTTGGTGTGCTGGTCTCGTTTGCATACAAAGTCTGTGACTCAGGTTAGTCATCTCGATGGTGTTTGTCACTGTGTCTTTGTTGAATTTTGTCAAGTGTGTGGGATTTATCTCATCAAATGTGGGATTTACATTGGGCCATCCTTGTGGTTCATGTCATCATCCATGTGATTCATGACATAACCCATGTAATCTGTGGCATCACTTATGTCATTTATGATATCATTGTGGTACATGACATCACCCGTTTGATTAATAATATCATCCATTTGATTTATGACATTTTGTGTGGGTGTGGCTTATGACATGGCCCATGTGATTTATTACACCATCCCTGTGATACATGACAAAGATGTGATTAAAAACATCATCCATGTGATTTGTCACATCCATTTGATTTATGTAATCATCCACATGATTTATGTCATCACCCTTGTGATTCAAATGGCAAGAGGAGCTTGCATTGCATGAGGAAATATGTGGAGATAAAGAGAAATCAAGTCTAATACAAAATAAGAATCTACAACTCAAATGTCAAATCATTCCTATTGTATGGCTCAGAAATATGGAAAAAACAAAAACCGAAACGCTTGAGACATTCATAAATGGGTGCTTGCATAGAATAGAAGGGTTGAAGTGGTATTACAAGATCACTGTTGTGGAAATGATGATAAATACCAGACAAGTGCCAGTGGAAACGTAGATGAGAAGAAGATGATGGCGATGAATAGGACACACATTGAGGAAACCTGTGGGTAGCATTACAAAGCAGTCCTTCAGTTGAAAATCTATTTTTGTGTTGGATTTGATTCCCCAGTCGTATGCTGTTCAATTGGCATTTTTTCGATATAATGCTGTTTCTATTTTATGCCATAAGCCCGTAATAAACTTAACAATTTGATCTTACACAATGCGCAAAATTCTGTGGGAAGCAGGAATATATCTTTCAAGTTCATTCAGGGTGGTGGATGGCCAAGAAGCATTGTCAGTGCTAGCATAATGAATCGTAACCCCATAATTAAATGCAGTTCTGTGGTATTCCATAACATAGAACAAAATCTAATGGGTACAAGCTGCTTCTTGAAGAGAAAAAGGTGGGAAAGCAAAGCAAGCGCTTGATTAGTTTTTTTTTTTTTAAAGTCTCCTCCAATATCTTCTGCCCCATTGACCAAGTAGCTGTGCCGCCTTCTTCTTCTTCTGCCTTTCTTCCTCGTTTGTCCTGAAATGGACAATGGTTGCGTTGTGTCACCGTTTACAGCTAAGCTGCGATATTTGCTCCTTTCGGCCCAACACATCTGACTTCAGCATGGCATTTTTGGGACCGGGTTTGCCTTCCCTCTTCGATCTCTACTCTCTCGGCCAGACTGCAGGGATGCAACCTGTTTCCAGGACTACCACTTGGAGGTGGAGTAGGGTCTTGGTCAGCTCTGGTTCGCTGAACCCTGACGCAAGCAGTCAAGCTATGAGTCGCTAACTGCATTCATCTCTTTTGCTGCGTCTTCAGTCCCGCTGTGCCTTCTACATCTGGAGCCAGAAAAACTTTTTCACACCTGCAAAACCTTCTGCTAACTGGTAGTCTGATGATGAAGACTAGCTCCATGACAATTTATCCACAAGTGACAGAAGTAGTAGTGATTAAAAGCCTATAAATTTTTTTAAATATTTTGTGTAAGTATAACACATACATAATATTTTGTTTGTGCTTAATATATTTAATAATTGTATGTAGTTCATAACTGTTGTTAACTATTTAGTTTTTGTTGTGCATCACTTTTTACTTAATTTTTATACAGCTTTCTG
The DNA here is from genome assembly GCA_024509875.1 of Oreohelix idahoensis. Classification (NCBI taxonomy): domain Eukaryota; kingdom Metazoa; phylum Mollusca; class Gastropoda; order Stylommatophora; family Oreohelicidae; genus Oreohelix; species Oreohelix idahoensis. The sequence continues at coordinate 9,471 of JAMPIV010014575.1, forward strand.
GACCTTGGGAAAGATTTAATTTGTTATCTAATATTTTTATGGGAAATTAGTTTTTGTTTAACACTTTTTTGGTTAGCGCTCGATTGAAAAAAAAAAAAGAATTAACAGCGCTAATCGGGATAGCTGCATTGCCAAATGATATGTAAGCTCCTCTTGCTTTTTTATATCCTTATATCATTGACCCTCCAACCCTGTCTATATTGCCAACAAGATGTATGCATGATCCTCTTTTGTTCTGTAACAGTTTTCTTGTTTTTTATCACTGCGTTTAACTGATGTTTGTTTAATGACTACATGTCCCTCTCTTCTTGAAGATGAAGAAATTGTCGTGGCCACGACTCGAATCGAGACCATGTTGGGAGACTCGGGTGTTGCTGTCCATCCTGATGATGCCCGGTACAAACACCTCCATGGCAAGTTTGTGAAGCATCCGTTCGTTGAGAGCCGTAAGATGCCTATTGTCTTGGACGAGTTTGTGGACATGAATTTTGGAACAGGTAGGTTTGGTGTTGTATTTTACGTTTGTTTTTAACCATGTCTCACCTACATAGGTCAAGCTGCACCCCATTTGCAGGAAATCTGTGTCACAGCACTGTTTTTTGTTTTTAAGGACATGCAAGGTACTGAGAACTGGATTTTACGTACAAAATATCAATTTTTTTACTTTTGAGCTTATTTTATTAAATAATCATCGTTGAATCGATTGAGCAAGGTTTTATGACATAAAAAATGCATTTGATGTGTCAAAAAGCATATTTTCGGCACTATCCCCAAGCTATGATTTGCAAATTTGTGCAGAAAATGCACGATTTCTCTCTCAATAATACCTTAGTTATGCAGAGCGCATCGCGAAGTATTTGGTATTGCGAAAAAGGAATTTCTTAGTGTCCTGGATTATAGCAAATTCAAAACCTTTATTTCACATACCTCTGCGTGATTTGGCATTCAAAATTTTCCATCATTTTACGCTAACTTCCTTATAAGGAGAGGTCACGCAGTGACCCCATTCTCTCAGTCAAGGCCCATTCATGAGGCATTGGTGTTTATCTTTCTGATTGGTTGCAACAACACGCGCTTTGTCTGCGCAAATCCGGAACATAACGACAGGCACTTCCTGCCGTAAACAAATAACGCGTAGTACGTAGTACGACATGTTTCTCTTGATTACAGTCTAAATCTCATTAAATTGTGTTATATTACTTCAAAATGGGAAGAAAAGGTAAGAAAGCTAAAGCAACTTTTACTTCAAAATGGGAAGAAAATGTAAGAAAGCTAAAGCAACTTTCTGCCATTAGAGCACGTCGAAAGTGTGTAATTTCCAGCAATGTTACGACCGAATCAGCGATAGGCCTATAGTTCAAATCGCTGATCCAATAGTGCCTTTCACCACTGGCCCAAGTCGATCTGATATAAAAATGAACTTGAGCGTGAGCAAGAATGGTGCTTCTCATAACACTGTCTGTGCTAAACCTACATACAGAAATATGCAGATCAAATTTTTGATCATTTGGATACCATGCACAACTCCACAGTATATCAACGTGCCGTCAGCATCGTCCGAGCTGAACATGGTAAGAGTCAGCATTGTACCATTAATAAAAAAAGAAGTCATTGACATTGCTGTCAGCTTTGATGCAACATGGCTAACTAGAGGTCATAAGTCACTGATAGGTGTTGGCAGTGTTATAGATATCTTGACTGGCATGGTCATCGATGCGCACATTATGTCTTCCTTCTGTCACACCTGTGCGAATACTGGACAGTGGCAACTGAAAAATCAGCCTGACAAATTTGAACAATGGACAGCAGAGCATCAGAAGGACTGCTGCCGTAATTACGAAGGTCAGCCAGAATGATGGAAGTAAAAGCCTGTGAGGTTCTCTGGCTTCGTTCAGTGGCAAATCACAAGCTACGCTACACTGTTTTGCTATCAGATGGCGATTCCAAGGCCTACAACAGACTCTGCAACATCAAACCGTATGGTCCAGAAGTTGACATAACCAAAGAAGAGTGTGTCAACCATGTCACAAAGCGATTAGGCACTACACTGAGGACACTCATTACTGACTGCAGGAAACAAAAAGTCACTCTTGGGGGAAATGGCCATGGTCGTCTGACCCAAAATGCCATATGAAAACTGTGTATTTACTACACCAGGGCCATCCGCCAGCATAGTACAGCCCCAGAGATGAAACAAGCCATCATGGCTTCTCTCTACCATGGGTATTTGACAAACGACAAACCCCAACATAACTTTTGTCCGCCAGACAAAAACTCTTGGTGTTTTTCTCAGGCTTCCGTGGCCAAAGGAGAAGCTGCCTGACCCCACGAGACCCAAGTTCATACTCCGCTAGACTACAACCTGCTCCATAAGCACTTAGCCCCTATTTATGAGCGTCTTACTGATCAGCATCTGCTCAAGCAGTGTGAGCTAGGTGCAACTCAAAATGCAAATGAAAGCCTCCACAATGTTTTATGGAGTCGTTGCAGCAAGCGGAAATTTGTGTCATTGAAAAAAGTCAAATTCAGTGTCCTTGTGGCTATTGGAGAGTTCAACTTTGGTCCATCAGCCAGTGCAGAAATAAAAAAGCTGTATGGCCAAGCATCTCGAACAAACTCGAAACGCCTTGGACAGGTGCGATTAAGGAAACGTCTGGCCAACAGCCAGAAATATGAGGCTGACAAACTTGTACAAAGAAGAAAAGGCAAGAGGCAAGACAAAGGCGAGAGGAGGAGCTGCAGGAAGCTGAAGGAGGTGCAGCATATAGTGCTGGACAATGTTAAACACATTCAGCCCCCCCCAGAATGGAGTATATTGGACAAGTCAAGGCACTCGGTGAGTAAAAAGCATTTTTCTTAAAATTAACATTTTATTAACAAAAATTTTTAAAATTAACATCCTATGTAACAGATCAGTCTCATATTTGGCATGCATGTAGTACACATATATATCTTTAAATGATCACATGCTTTTTTTGGTAATTTGCTTTGATATATTATTTTAAATTTTTTTCATACATAGTGTATTTTTTAAAAATCATTAAAAATAGAATTTTAAACTTATCAAAAAAAGCATGTGATCAATTTTTTTTCAATTGTCAGTCACAACATGTGTGTGCAATTTGATAAAATTTGGTCAATGGGAAACATGTTTTTTTCTCTTGAAAATCGGTTAAAAATCTAATATGACGGATGTTTTTTTGTTTGTTACCATGGTAACCACATGTTTTTTAACAAAGTAAACTGTAGAATTTGTTTCATGGACATGCACTGTGTCCATTGATTATATAAAAAGTGGGAAAATGTTATTAGAATAAAAGTTAGTTTTCACTGTAGTGCCATCCCCCTTAAGGACCTTCTTCATTGCACATGAACAACTACAACTCCATCAGTGCGCTGATCTCCTCCCTTAGATCACACACAAGGTGAATCTCAGCACAGTGCACGAGCTCCAAAGCAACGGCGAGGATCTTAATGTGTGTATACAGAAATCACAAATGCTATAAATATTTGTGTGGTGGGTAGGTTTCGCAAATTTTTAAATTTTGCCAGGGCAGTGGCTTCATGGCCTACTCTTTAAAATTTCCAACTGGTGAGGGATTTTTAACATGCACACCTTGCACATGGGGCCTATTTTGCGCCCTTATCCAAGAAGGCTAGGCATCTGATCTCACTACCCATGAGATCGGGGGGGGGGGGTATGACATCATTAGGACCCACTGGTTCTGAAAAAATGTCAATAAAGTATATTTCCAGTACTGGGAACCGAACCCGGTACTGTTAGAATTAGAGGCGGACGCCTTACCTCCTAGCCACCCCAACCAGCGATCTGAAGGGTAGCTTGGGGTATTTTGTATCAGTATTTACATTGCTTCAATAGTCAGAGGCTTTTATTTTTGAACAGTGATTTAGGCTCTAGATACATACACATAACAGTGCATTCATATTTTAGGTGAGATTCAGTGACTACATTTTCTATTTCTACTTAAATGGGTTAACAATCCAGTCAGATGCATGCATTTTCTCTAGTTACTCGAAATGTACTTCAAAGTCCATTATTTTTTTTCAAGGTGATTTATTTGTCATACGGTCGGCATCTGAAAGGTTATGAGCTTCTTTTTCTTCAAGTTGCTTTAAGTCTGAAAATACTGGAAATCTCTCTGTACCAGTGAAAATTTGAACAGGCCAATTTTGACTTGGAAGCCTAATGGAATAAATAGCCTGGGCTCGCATAATTGTAACATCTTTACCTTACAGGTGGACCTGTACTGCATTAAATATTAAATACAAATCTACCAAAAAGAATGTAACATTGAGTCACAGCAGGCATTTTTATTTCTTACTTTATTGTCAACTTTCAACCCCCAAAGTTTAATCGACCCCCCAATTGACCCTGTTAAGGTTTTATCAACCCTCTGGATCACTCTGGGGACCCCTGGATTAAATTGATTAGATTACTTTTAGGGTGATGAAATGAATTAGGGTGATGGTGACATAAGATGAAATGAATTAGACTGACTTGTTGAAGGCAAAAAAAAAAAAGAATTAGAAAAAAAACCAGTAAAGCAAAATTTCCTAACTAAAATGTATATGTGAGAAACTTAAAATCAGGGCCAAAAAAACACCAGCTGCATATGACCGGTAAAATACTATTTTAACGATTTCTTGTTTAGTTACTTCCCTTTGGAATGACCTTTCATTGTTGTTACGTTCATCGGAGTACACAATTGGCTCAGTATAACCCAAACCCTACCCCCTAATACTAACACTAACCCTAACAACAATGAACGGTCATTGCAAAGGGAAGTAACTCTAAACAAGAAATTGCTAAAATAGTATTTTGCCAGTTCTCCTAGTCTTTTGTCATTATTTTCTCAGGTGCCGTGAAGATCACACCAGCTCACGACGCCAATGATTACGAAGTTGGCAAACGATTTAATCTTCCATTCATCACAATCATTGACGAGAACGGGCTGATCACGGGAGACTGTGGACCTTTTACGGTAAGCATTTTGATTGGTTGATCAGAGTAGGTCCTGAGGGGTCAAAGAACGAATAGAACTACTGCTCCCTCAGGCATGTCTTGAAAAATGGCTTTATATGAGGTTGTGCCTGGGACTGGCAACTTCATTACGTAAAACAAGTTGCTACAGAAAAACTACGCTGCTGGAGCATGTGAGTGCTTAGCGCAGGCTTCCCACAAGGGGACCAGCAACAGCGGTGGTGGCATGCTTCGTCAGGAGCGCGTAGGAAAGGAGAATGTTAATTGGATACTTTTTTTATCCTTGGGTCTTCTTGACTGCTGTGGTTTTGTTTTACATCATGACTACCCTTCAGCTCCCACAGGAGCATAGGCCTTTGTGTCCTGTACCAGCCGTTGAAGGCTTTTTTCCCCCCCACATCGTACACAAGATCTAAAACGCACACTCAGTCCCTACACGTTCAGCTGTAGACTTTTCTAATTCTTTATGAGTGCTGATTACATGCCCCCCCATAAACTGATTATGTTTCCAAATATATATATATATATATATATATAAACAGTCAGTCCTTGCTATTAGTATGGTCCGTATTCTCGTGTTTGCTTATTTGCGTGAGATAAATGCGTAACCCATCTTTTGCCATTTGCGGGCACCTCGCAGGTTTTTGCGGCCACCTCGCAGGTTTTTGCAGCCATGAGCAGTAGGCAGATATTTTGAGATGCCTACCACGCAGCAAGGAGAGGCTGGCTCCTTGTTCTTGCGGCTTTCATTGTGTTTACACATGTCTTTGTCTAGCATCTTTTCATCCACGTTTTTGCAGGTTTGCAGTGTTTTTTGATTATTTTTGGAATTAATAATGGCATCCAAGCATAGTTCAAGTGTGTTGGCGAGTGTGCCTAAGCACAAGAAGGCTGTGATGAGCGTCAATGGTAAAGCATGTATGTTAGATAAACTTCATTCTGGGATATCTGTATGAAATTTTCTTTATTTCTTAATTTTAAATGTTTGTGTAAATGTTTTAAATTTTTGTTTTCCAGGGATTTTGTAATAATGTGTGTGGTGTGTTTACTTGTGGATGTGTGAATGAGTAGTGACAGTGTGAGTGAATGGGTGAGTGCGTGAGTATTGGTACACCAAAAGATTGTACATACTGTACAGTTACAAAGTGCTAGCACACTGGTTAGTGCACTGGCTTCCCAGCTCGGCGGTCCACGGTTCGATCCCCAATTGAGGTGGGATTTTTTTTAGACCGCAAACGGCTACGGGGTTGACCCAGCCTCATGAATTGGGTACTAGAGCAACTCTAGGAAGGTTAAGGCGGCCAGTGTGATGCTGACCACATCATCCCTAGTTTGCCGATGGTCAAGAAAATATGCGCCTAACACCATATTCCCAATATGCCTCAATGGGTGTGTTACGGGATCCTTTACCTTTACCCTTTACAGTTACAAAAAAAACAGTGTATCAAATTCATTTATAAAAGGAACAATGTATAAATAAGCTGTTTTTTTTTTTTTAATCAAAGAAGAGTACACGAAATGATGAGTTTATGGTGATCGGGAGCAACAGTACAAGGGGATTGACATAAGTCTTGGGCCTGACCATGAAGGACATGTCACAGAGAGCTGAAATTTTGTATAGTGTTTATTCCTTTTCTATATAGCCACCGTCTGAATTGACACACTTCTGCCATCTCTGCTTGACCTTGAAAAGACCTTGGGAGTAGAACACCCTATTTTTCAAACTAAACCAGTCATCACATGCCAGTATAACCTCTTCATCGCTGTCAAAATGATTTCCTTTTAGCTGTTTTTTAAGATTTGGGAATAGAAAAAAGTCTGATGGAGCCAAATCTGGAGAATATGGTGGGTGTGGAAGAATTTCAATATTCAAATCGTTGGCTGCTAGCTGCACAAGCTGTGCTTTGTGAGAGGGCGCGTTGTCTTGAAGCAAAGGAAGATTTTGAGTGCGCGTTATCCCTCGTTTCCTGGTCGCAACCTTTCTTAGTTTGGTGAGAAGATCTGCATAGTACTGTCCATTAACTGTGTTGCCACGAGGCAGATAATCTTTCAAAAGGACACCTTTGCTGTCCCAAAAAACAGTCAGCATCACTTTTCCTGCAGATTTCTGCGCTCTCGGCTTGACAGGTGTTGGGGAGCCCGGGGTTTTCCATTGCATGCTGGCAATTTTGGATTCGGGGTCATAATGGTGTACCCAAGTCTCATCTACTGTCACCATGGTCTCCAAAAATTTTTTTGACTGACACTTTTTGAGCAACTGTTGACAGCAATTTACCCTCGTTTGCTTCTGTTCACGTGTCAACAGTCGCGGAACCCAGCGTGCACACACTTTTCTCATGTTCAGTCTGTTGTGTGAAATTCTATAAACTGTTCTTTCATTTAGTTTTACTCTACTAGCTATCTCCACAGTTGTCATTTTTCGATCCTGGTCAATGATTTTCTTCACTCTTGTTGCATTTTCATCGTTGCACTCTGAGGCTGGTCTACCAGATCTTGGCAGATCAGCAACATTTGAGCGGCCGCACTTAAACTGTTGACACCAGTTTTTTACCGAAGTATATGAAGGACAAGAATCACGAAACACTGGTTCCATCTCCCTGTGTATTTCTGTAGGTGTTTTTCCCTGAAACATCAGAAATTTTATCACAGCTCTGGCCTCCTTCTTTTCCATTGTTTTGTCAAATCTTTGGAGCAGCAGATCCGGTCAATAGGGTACATTGCGCCGTGCACCGTAGCGGGAAAACCCATTGAAGAAACAAAGGCATACTTCACACATTCAGTGCAAATATGATGAACTTTAAATGTGCCAAGTTTCATCTTCCTCCTATGACTCCTTCATGGTCAGGCCCAAGACTTGTAAACCGGGCACCACAGGAAAATAACCCCCTATTTCCCATAGGATCAATGGTTATGTGTTCTCGGGGTTTTCTAGGAACCTAAACTTCATGAATAGTGAGGATTGACTGTATAATATTGAATGTAAGTTTCAATGATGATTTGTGTACTTTTCAACATATTTTTTTTTTTTTTCATTTTAACTTAATGTTGTGAATGTGAGCATGCTATTTTTTTTATTTACTTTACAACATTCCATTACTTGAAATTAATTTGTAAAATGCATATGTGAATAAATGAAATCAGTATAACAAAATGAGAGAAAGGAAGGGCAGAATAGACAGGCCTGCATGCCCAATTCTCAACACTTTGAAAATAAAGTTCATTCGTTCCTTCTGCGTGTGTTTTTCTGTCTCCTACCTCTCTCACCCTGAGGGTTCCAGAACAAGGATTGCCTTGTAATGCTCCCAGCAGTTTTCCTTAATGTGTGTCTTGTCTAAAACCAGCACCGCCTTCTCACCTCTTGGATCACTGGCACTTGTCTGGTTCTTATCATCAGTTCCCCCCCACACATAGACAGACACTCAAAATAAAAAAAATAAAAATTATCACATAAGAAGAGTTCTTGGTCATATTGTCACCAGGGGACAGAACTCTTTGTTGTCCTTCCCGTCTTTCCATGGCCCCCAGGCTTTTTTGACTGGCGGAACATATTCGTTGATGGGATAGCATGGAGGAACAGACGTCACATAGAATTCTTGTAGTTTGTCGAGCATTGTTTTAACAATGTCAGGCAGTTTTTGCGACAGATCGTATTTTTCGAGAGGATCTCGACGAACATTGTAAAGCTGAATTAATTTGGCCGAGTCAAGGAGCAGTTTCTTCCCAACTGCTGGTTTTTTTACTTTCATCGTGCGTTGTTGATGTTTCCACTTGCGTCTTAGCTTTGCTTTTTGCTGCCGTCTTTTCTTTTGCTTTTGCTGCCACCTGTGCTGTTGTCTACTCCTGTTCCTATCTATTCTGTACTTGTTTGGTTTGTTTACCCTGCGTTTGCATTTTCTCTCTGAAATAGCAGAAAACAGGATGAATGTGAGTTTTAAATTGAGTTATTGCAGTCTTCTTGTTTATTAAAGTATTCTAGATATATACATGGTAAGGCCCCAGTCTGTTCCACAATCTCTAGCCCGTATTATTTTCTTTGCCCCCATACGCTTGTAGTTTGCCACAAACTTTGGTGTTGTGCTTCATGAGCTGTTGATCATTTTAGATTCTTCCACCTCACTCACTATCTCATGGTAGGGAAATACTGATTGTGGTCAAAGTTAGACAGTTCATATATTTTGGTCATATAAAAAGACATAACACCTTGCTGAAAACCATAATGGAAGTAAGAGTGTTGGCAAGCGTACAAAAGTAAGACTAATGCTACACGTAGCTACAAATGGGAAGATAACATCAAGAGACGGACAGGAACAAATCTATCTGATTATACCATCATGGCAAGAGACAGAAGATGTTAGAGGAGATCCATTGTGGCCGACCTTTGGTGTGAAGAGGGTAGCTGATCTGGTTTTGTTTATTTTCCTTGGGAGGAAACAAATTCTTTGTTAAAAAGCTGAAATGTAAATCAACGTTTAGCTTTCAGTTGAGGTTAAAAGCTTTCTCCATCTTGTTAGAAAGTATCCCAGCTTACCTTCTGATGAGGTAAATCCTACTACATCGTTTTATGAGGTCAACCCTAATACCGTTTTGTGAGGTAAATCCTACATGACCTTTTCATGAGGTAAAACCTACCACACCTTCATGTGAGGTAAATCCTAACTTCTTGAGGTAAATCTTATTATATCTTCTCATGCAGTAAATCCCGCTATATTACTTTATAAGGTAAAACCAAACAACACCGTTTTGTGAGGTAAATCCTACAGCACCTTGTCATAAGGTAAATCCTAATACTAATTCTCATAAGGTAAATCTACTACATCTTCTCGTAAGGCAAATTCCTACAGTACCTTCTTCTGAGGTAAATCCTGCTACACCTTCTTATAAGGTAAATCCTGCTACACCTTCTCATAAGGTAAATCCTGCTACACCTTCTTATAAGGTAAACCCTGCTACACCTTCTTATAAGGTAAATCCTGCTACACCTTCTCGTAAGGTAAATCCTGCTACACCTTCTCGTAAGGTAAATCCTGCTACACCTCACAAAGTAAATCCTATTACACCTCATGAGAGGAATCCAACTTCTTGTGAAGTAAATCCTATGAAACGCGTCTTGAGGTAAATCCTGTTACGCCTTCCTATGAGGTAAACTATTACACCTAATGAGGTAAATCCTACAACAACTCATGAATTAAACTACTAAAGCTTTGGCTGTATTTATTGATACTGTGGTGGCCGCACATTTTGGATTTCTCATCGCCTTCTTCTTCTTCTTCCGTCCTTAGCCAAAGACCGACCAAGCAGTCAGAGGCCATCACGCCTTGTGGCGTCTTAAGGGCAACAGCAGATTGATTTTCTCTGTTGTAGTTTCCCATCACGCCTAGCGGCGTCTTTAGGGCAACAACAAATAGATCCATCTGCCGTTGTTTCCGTAATCGGTGTGACAAGCCAACGGGTGATCAGCCCATTGGGCCATCGCCTTCTTGTTGTTAGTATTAGCATGTAATATTCATCATTGTAATTGTCATCATCATCAAGAGATCAGTGAGCTTAGAGATTACTATTACCTGCACAGGGTCCAGTGACCAGCTTGTAGTCCCCTATTCTGATGGCGGCACTGATTCTCACGTCAAATAAGCTGGGGTATCTGTGGACATACACAGATGTATACATGTATAATTCATGTGTCATTCTAATCTTAGTGCAAAGTTTGTTTCATACCAGGCTGGTATACACACATACATACACATCCCTATATATATAGAGCTTTCTTAAGAAAATGTATGTAACCAAAAATGAAATAATCCCAGCAGCTTTGTTTTTTGTTTGGGAAATATGAAAACGGGGCACGTTGCGCTTGAAACTAAATTGAAAACTCATTAAAAGAACATGCTTACTTACTTAGTCGTTCGCTTTCTACTGTGAGGTGTAGAGGTTTGGAAGAGAGAGCGCCAGACTATCCTATCAGCTGTCTTCCTCCTGGCCTGGTTCCATTCTTCTTCTTCCTCGTTCGTCCTGAAAAGGACGTTGGTTGCGTTGTGTCTGTTTACGCCGGAGCTGTGATATCTGCACCTTTCGGTTGACACATCCGACTTCAGCACGGCATGTTTTGGGACCGGGTTTGCCTTCCCTCTGCGATCCCTATTCACTCAGCCAGTTGCAGTGATGCAGCCTGTTTCCAGGACCACCATGTGGAGGTGGAGTAGGGTCTTGGTCAGCTCTGGTTCGCTGACCCTGATGCAAGCAGTCAAGCTATGGGTCGCTGACTGCATTCTCTATTGCTGCATCTTTGGGTCCCATTTCCATTCTAGTCCTCGTAAAAAGAACATGCATGCCTTGTAATCCTTTTCATCCTACATTTTTTGCGATTATACTGAAACGGCGCACATTGCCCCATAGAGCTAAATTGAACACCAATTAAAAGAACATACAGGCCTCTCAGTTTTTTTCACGGTGCATTGGCCATAAATCGTGGTACATGTGACTAAAAAGATCCAATGAAATTGAATGGGAATAGAAGTGAGTGAAATGATCAGTAGAATTAATGCCATCACCATAATTCACTTCCGTAATTTTATTGATGGGTTACCTGCTCAAGTACATACAATTCATCTGTCATAGTTATTATACATATACCATTCATGTATCACACACAGTTCACTTCATGCCAGACAGGCACACGTGCACAAATACATACTATTTATGTATCATAATAATCTTAATGCACAGTTCACTTCATGCCAGCACGTGTCCGTGTGCATGCTTACACATTTACTTACTTTCTTACTTGCTTCCCTCCTTCTCTTCCCTTTCCTTCCATTACCTTCCCTCCCTTCATGCATGGAGGCATATCTGGAGTCATCCTTATATGACCACCAGCTGTGCACAATGCTAAAATATATGTCCGTAGAAATGAACCTATGTCTGTGAGGCTAATTACATCCTCATTGACTCTTGAAATCATCCGCACACTTCCAGGGATTCCCCCTGTGGTGAAACTTGTTGAGAACCCAGCATTGCACACTAAGCTTGGAGAAGTCACTTGAGCCCCAGACGTAATTCTTTGGCTTTGATTAGGTTGACATCATGCAGAAGAATCTCACTATGGACCCAGTGATAGGGGAAGCTGACAAGTGGCTCTGTGTAGGACATGACAATTCCTTGGGAGAGCCTAGAACCAGAGCACTGTATTTTAGCTCTGCACATTTGAAAAGCCCCCTTGGATGGCAGGGAATGCACAGTATTCCACGCACTTCTTACTCCTAGCTTGGGACCAGATGTGATGATCCTTTAAATGCAAGCCAAGCTGGAGAAACTGGATCTCATGACTTCAACTCAACACGTTTCGGAATGGCAGAAAAGCCACAGGAAAAGCCTAGATCTACAGTGTAGATAATACCAAGGGGTCTTCAACTTGGTATTGGCTGCTAAAGAGCGAGAAGCTCAGTAGCTCTAGTTAAACAACTTCCCTCCCTTCCTTCTTTCCTTCCTTCATCATACTAATCTCAATGCACAGTTCACTTCATGCCAGGCATATACACACATACAATTCACATATGATACTAATCATAGTGCACAATTCACTTTATACTTACTTACTTACTGTATATACTCGAGTAGAAGTCAAGAATTTTTTTTCCAATTTTAGACCTTAAAACTTATCCCAACTTATATACGAGTCAAAAATAATAAAACATTCATGAAACCGGTCAGTGTTGGCCCCTCCCTCTTACCGCGTCACACTGGTATCCTTCAGATATAAACGTGCTGCTTCATTAAATGTTATTATCAAAATATCTTAAGTAATGCACTTTTGAACTCCTCTTAACTCTTTCAGGACGTAGGGGTTTTCCCATGTTTTACGCAAGGAATTTTTTGTGACTCAGATTTTTCATATAGTGTTACCATGTAAGTGTCAGTTATTTCAAAGTTTTTAACAAATATAGTCATGTTATATATATTTAAAAAGGAAAATGGATGAGGATTCTGAATATGTTCAATTTATAATTTAAAAAAAAATTTTATGAGTATAAAATAGTTGGAGACTGGGAAAATAAATTTGACAAAAAAAAACAAAAAAAAAAAAACATATCAGAATTACCCACTCAAGATAGCTAATGCATCACTTATGTTATCCAAGATACAAATATTTGTAAACTACATTCATTTTGGAAATAAAATACATATGGCTCAAGTTTATACACTAACTACTTTTCAATTGGCTTCAAGAAAAGGAAAGACACTCTTTTGTCACAAATTTTCTGCGGCACAGGTTTTTCATATACTGTTACCATATAAGTGTCAGTTATTTCAAAGTTTTTAACAAATATAGTCATGTTATATATATTTATAAAGGAAAATGGATGAGAATTCTGAATATGTTCAGTTTATAATTTAAAAAAAAATTTTATGAGTATAAAATAGTTGGAGACTGGGAAAATAAATTTGACCAAAAAAAAAAAAAAAAAAAAATCAGAATTACCCACTCAAGATAGCTAATGCATCACTTATGTTATCCAAGATACAAATATTTGTAAACTACATTCATTTTGGAAATAAAATACATATGGCTCAAGTTTATACACTAACTACTTTTCAATTGGCTTCAAGAAAAGGAAAGACACTCTTTTGTCACAAATTTTCTGCGGCACAGGTTTTTCATATAGGCCTACTGTTACCATATGAGTGTCAGTTATTTCAAAGTTTTTAACAAATATAGTCATGTTATATATATTTAAAAAGGAAAATGGATGAGGATTCTGAATATGTTCAGTTTATAATTTAAAAAAAAATTTTATGAGTATAAAATAGTTGGAGACTGGGAAAATAAATTTGACAAAAAAAAAAAAAAAAACATATCAGAATTACCCACTCAAGATAGCTAATGCATCATTTATGTTATCCAAGATACAAATATTTGTAAACTACATTCATTTTGGAAATAAAATACATATGGCTCAAGTTTATACACTAACTACTTTTCAATTGGCTTCAAGAAAAGGAAAGACACTCTTTTGTCACAAATTTTCTGCGGCACAGGTTTTTCATATAGGCCTACTGTTACCATATAAAAAAAGGTAAAGGAACCCGTTACACGCCCATTGAGGCATATTGGGAATATGGTGTTAGGCCCATATTATCTTGACTGTCGGCACACTAGGGGTGATGTGGTCGGCATCACGCCGGCCACCTTAACCTTCCCAGAGTTGCTCTGGTACCCATTTGGGCTGGGTCGACCCAGGAGCCGTTTGTGGCCTAAAAAATTCCCGCCTCATCCGGGGATCGAACCATAGATGTTACCATATAAGTGTCAGTTATTTCAAAGTTTTTAACAAATATAGTCATGTTATATATATTTAAAAAGGAAAATGGATGAGGATTCTGAATATGTTCAGTTTATAATTTAAAAAAAATTGTTATGAGTATTAAATAGTTGGAGACTGGGAAAATAAATTTGACAAAAAAAAAAAAAAAACATATCAGAATTACCCACTCAAGATAGCTAATGCATCAGTTATGTTATCCAAGATACAAATATTTGTAAACTACATTCATTTTGAAAATAAAATACATATGGCTCAAGTTTATACTCTAACTACTTTTCAATTGGCTTCAAGAAAAGGAAAGACACTCTTTTGTCACAAATTTTCTGCGGCACAGGTTTTGCATATAGTGTTACCATGTAAGAGTCAGTTATTTCAAAGTTTTTAACTGAATATAGTCATGTTATAGATATTTAAAAAGGAAAATGAATGAAGATTGTGAAAATTTTTATGAATATAAAGTAGTTAAAGACGAGACAGAAAAATATTTTACTAAACAAAAAACAAAATAAACATATCAGACTTACCAATTGAAGCTAATCCACCATCCAATATAGAAATCACTGTAAACTATATCCATTTTGGAAATAAACTACACATCAAGTTTATACTCTAACTACTTTCCATGTATGCTTCTGTACTTCAATTTCTGCAAAGCAGTTTATGCTTTTTAAAATTTCCTCCCTTACAGCTGATGATACAAGGCTTTCAAAACACTGGATCGGGGTAGATGATTCATTTAGGCCTAAATTTGCGGACACACCTACTGCTCTTCCGTCTTTAGGTTGAAATCTAAAGCTATTCGTAGTACACCCAAGTTTGCTTCGTGCCATTCTATATTTCTGACACACTCCTGTTTTCGTCTTTCCCCTTCTTGTAAAACTAAATTAGGTCCTACTGGGTCTGATGTTGAAGAATCAAAGTTAGGTGATAGAACCACGCCCACTCTTTCTAACATAATAGGCCTACCTTCATTCTCTGAATCGACATCACTGAAAGATGAATTATTCATCGAATTAGCACTAAAATCACTACTGCTATAGCCGTCCTCATCTTCGCTGAAATTTTCTAGCAAACTAAGGGCCTGCTGAGCACTTAAACGAGCAGGTCGCTTTCGAGAAGATGAGGTAGATGCCTTCGAAAATATGTATCGAAAATAGGTAACCCAAATTTCATTAAAAAAAACACGAGGATGCAATCGGAATCGTTTTGAATTTAATAGAAAGAGTGACGCTATAACTCTCCCGCTTTTGAAATCATAATAAAAATGGCTATACTTCCGCTTCCCAGTCATCGAAAACTTCTAACTGGGATGAAACGAAACAAAAACTTAGTTCAAACCCATGAGCCAAGATTACTGGTCTCCCGTCTTTAGAAGCTAGAAATATCGACCAGTATAACTGGCTTGTCGTCCTGTAAGAGTTAAGTCACAAATTTCATCTTTAGTACACCTTGTTAACAACCCTCCTTCATTTGATCTATTGGCAATACCTTTACTTCTTTCACTAGATTCAAATTCATCAGTGTCACTATCAGTCTAAATCGGGCCCTTATTAAATATCCACACCTGATTCTGCCGCACTGTTAACATCCTGATCAAATAACAAGTCACATCTCGGGTCCCAAAGCAAATATTCAGCCGCCCGGAAAGCCTTGGTTAAAAATAAATCATGAAAAATAATATCGATCACCTAGAAAAAAATTCAGAAAAACGGAAGCATTTTATTGTAAGGGAAGTCTGATTATAACTAAGGTTTCGCTAAATATCGAGATTTTGTTTGCTAATTTATAACAACCGACAACAGTAATCAGACTCTTCAGCAAATGAATGAATGAACTTTATTTTCAAAGTGTTGAGAATTGGGCACGGTATTTAGTCTGACATTCTGCCCTTCCTCTAATCTTTTATACTGAAGTCCTTTATTCTCGCAAGCATTTTGTATGTTAATGGGGTGATCTCAGGCATATTAAACGGGAAAGGGCTACGCTGAAAGTGGACAAAATTTGCAGAAAGCCAAGGAAATTCCAATGCAATGCAAGAATTCGGAATCGATGAAAAACTCATTCGGCTTATAATCAGTACTTAATTTTGAACGTTTTTTTTTAAGTCCTAAAGTGTAGACGTCGAATCGACAGATACTTGAGTATATACAGCAGTCGTTCCTCTTCTACCCTGAGAGAGAGCTATACTATCCTATCAGCTGTCTTCCTCCTGGCGTGGTTCCAATCAAGTCCTCAGTCCTTCAGAGACTGTCTAATGTTGTTCTCCTAGCAAACTCTGGGTCATCCTGGAGGTCTGGATCCCTATAATTCACTTTATGCCAGGCATATACACACATACAATACTAATCTTAATGCACAATTTACTTCATGCCAGGCAGGACACATTCATACAACTCACTTCATGCCAGGCAGGACACATCACACACCATAGTTCATATTTAGTACTAATCTTAATGCAGAATTCAGTTGATATGTCATAAGAATCTTAATGCACAACTCACTTCATGTCAGGCAGGACACACACACACAAGTCACTTCATGCCAGACAGGACACACTCACACACCACAGTTCATATGTAGTACTAATCTTAATGCAGAATTCACTTCATGCTAGGCAGGACACACTCACACACCACATTTCATGTGTCTTACTAATCTTAACTCTTGCAGGCCGGAATTTTTTCATCAGTTTTGCCAGAATTATTTTTTACCTTAAAGCAGTACCTTTATAAATTCTAAAGTTTCTGAGTTATTACACAACAAAGACACACATATTATACATCACAGTAAAGATAAATGAATGTAGAATTAGAATATGAAGGACTTTTAGTGATATTCTACATATAGTATTCAGTTATGAGTCATAATATAGACCACTTTCAAGAAAAGACTCATTTTAGTGAATGAAAAATGTACTCACCAACCCATGCATAAACACTGAAATATTATCCAGAGAGCTCCAGCATCTTTTAAAATATCACTAATCCATATATGAATATTATTTACAAGTGTCAGCTTCCTGTGATATTTTGTTTATGTTTTACAGACCATCCAGTGAACAATATAAACATTATAGACATTTGGAAAGAAAAAGGACATTAGAGGCCGCGTGAAGCTTTTAAATTAAACCATACATTGTATTGTTATTATACAACAAATACACACATATTATACATCACAGTAAAGATAAATGAATGTAGAGTTAGAATATGAAGGACTTTTAGTGAAATTCCACATATAGTAATCAGTGATGAGTAATAATATAGACCACTTTCAAGAAAAAAATAATTTTAGTCTATTAAAAATGTATTTACCAACCCATGCAATAGACTGAAATATTATCCAGAGTGCTCTAGGGTCTTTTAAAATATCACTAATCCATATATGAATATTATTTACAAGTGTCAGCTCCCTGTGATATCTAGTTAATGTTTTACAGACCATCCAGCGAACCATATAAACATTATAGACATTTGGAAAGAAAAAGGACATTAGAGGCCGCGTGAAGCTGTTAAATTAAATCATACATTGTATTGTTGTTATACAACAAAGACACACATATTATACATCACAGTAAAGATAAATGAATGTAGAGTTAGTATATGAAGGACTTTTAGTGATATTCTACTTATAGTAATCAGTTATGAGTAATAATATAGAAAACTTTCAAGAAAAAAATAATTTTAGTCTATCAAAAATGTATTTACCAACCCATGCAATAGACTGAAATATTATCCAGAGTGCTCTAGGGTCTTTTAAAATATCACTAATCCATACATGAATATTACTTACAAGTGTCAGCTTTCTGTGATATTTTGTTAATGTTTTACAGATCATCCAGCGAACCATAAAAACATTATAGACATTTGGAAAGAAATAGGACATTATAAGCCGCGTGAAGCTTTTAAATTAAATCATATATTGTATTGTTTTTATACAACAAAGACACACATATTATACATCACAGTAAAGATAAATGAGTCTAGAATTAGAATATGAAGGATGTTAGTGATATTCTACATATTTTATAGACTACTTTTTAATAAAAACTCATTTTAGTTAATGAAAAATGTACTCACCAACCCATGCATAAAAACTGAAACATTATCCAGAGTGCTCCAGCATATTTTAGAATAACACTAATCCATATATGAATATTATTTACAAGTGTCAGCTTTCTGTGATATTTTGTTAAATTTGTACAGACCATCCAGCAGACCGTACCATCATCATTAAAATAAAAAAGAAGATATTCAAGGCCGCGTGAACTTTTAAATTAAATCATATATTGTGTTGATATTACACAACAAAAGACACACAAATTATGTTTCACAGTAAAGATAAATATATTTAGAATTATAATATTGGGGCTTTTAAGTGCTATTCTTCATATTATATTCAATTATCAGTAATAATGTAAACAATTTTTTTTTTAAATTCATTTTAGTGAATGAAAAATGTACCCACCAACAGATGCATAAAGACTGAAATATTATCCAAAGTGCTCCATAGTTTTTTTTAAATAACACTAATCCATATATGAATATTAATTACAAGTTTCAGCTTTCTGTGATGTTTTGTTAATGTTTAAGAGACTCTCCAGCGGACCGTACTATCATTATTAAAATTTGGAAACAAAAAGGTCATATTCAAAGTAAATCATATATTGTATTGTACTTACATTATTATGCATAAACAATATGTACACAATTTTATCTGAAAGGATATTTACATTTTAGTCAATGGTGGCTTGCGTATGCCATATCTTGAAGCAGTGTTTTGGGTGGAGGTGAGGATAATCATCGCAACCCTCGCAAATAAAATTTGTTCTTTTTGGAGAATCTGGTTTGCTGCAGACTCTACATCTTCTGTCTTTTTCTGTGTAAGCTATCATATGCTTAGCTCCTTCAAGCCTCTGAATTGGGTTGGCTGTCCTTGGTCTTCCCGGGGTTGTCTTGATACTCTTCTGTGGCTCGGGCATTAGATCTGCGGCCCACTGAAGCAAAGCATCAATCAGAGATATTTTGAACTGTTTTAATGTCATTTTTCTACTGCCTGTGAGCCTATAGAGGATGAAAGCATTGGTACAAGTAATTTCCATTATCCAGTAGAATATTTTTTTCCACCACTTGTTGCTGCGTCGTTTGTGAATGCCATAATACCCAAGCATTTGATCAGCACGGTCGCATCCATTCATGCTCTGATTATAGTCATGGACTGTTATTGGCTTTGGTTTTGTCGTGGTAGTCATTCCTGTATTTGTTTTGGTGGAAACAATGAATACTGGCTTTTTTGCTTTCTTATCCCTCCATCCAATACAAAGCAAAGATGAATCTTTAGTTTGCCAGCATTTCCGTTCCATGTGTGGTATGGAAAGTGCTTTTATTTCTAATGGAAAGCCAATTCGGTTTGACTGGAGGGTGCCAGTATAGTATTGCTTTTGCTGAAGCAAATAGTCAATGAGTGCCCTGGTGGTGTAGAACCTGTCTGCAAATATATGATAACCAGTTCCAATTTGCTGTAATAGAGTTCCAAAGACTTTTATTGCCATCCCACTATTGGTGTCTGTGCTTGGATCATATGAGGTATTCGCTCCATAATACGTAAGCAGGGATAAAACATACCCAGTGGTACTGTCAACAAGACCAAAACTCTTTATATGATACTTACTAGGCTTAGTTGCATTAAATTGCTTGTATTTCCATCTCCCTTTAAATCCTACAATCATTTCATCAACCGAAACATTTTCAAAGGGCGTAAAGGCATTATTGAAATTTTCAATCAAAGAGTTGATGAATGGCTCCACTTTACTTTTTCCCTCAGCATCAGGCTGTCCCACATGCAACATTGTTTGATAGATAGACAAAAATCTATCTCTTTCAAAGTTTTTGTGATAAAATGGAGCATAAAGGCAATCAGTTTCTGATGAATAATAGTCTCTAATAGAAGGTCTGGGATCAATGCCCATAGCATTTATTGTAGCCATAAATTTTAACAACTCATAGTTTGATAGTGCTGTCCAGCTGGAAAATCTAGATCTTTTTAGGGATGGATTATTTTTAAGAACTTTAAGATTTGCATACTCATTTACAGAATGTACTATTGAATTTGCAATGTCATCAGTAAACAATGTCCTATAGCAGTCAAAAGGAGTTGATGCCTCACTAAGACCTAAGTCATCGTGTACTCCTGGTTTACGACCATATTTGGGAAGAAATCTGAATGCGTTTTTGGTCTCTGTAATACTGATGTTTGGTACTGAAATCCATTCATTACTAATTGCCCCTTGTTGCTCCTTGGTACTGATGCTTTTCCCCCTTTTTGTCGATGATTTGGTCAAAACTTTTTGTCGTTTTGTAGCACTAGGGCCTGGCTGTGACCACGCCCACTCCTCATTAGAACTAGCTTCTTCGTTAAGTTCTAATTCGAAATCATCATTTTGACTTTCAAAATCATCATTATCGCTAAATTTGTCAAAGATACACAGATCCCTAGCTTTTTCTACAGATAAAAAAGACTTACGTTTTGATAAACATGATGTGGTTGGTTCGCTAGACATTGTCTGTATAAACAACAATAATCGCCGATCGAAAGCTGACAGATTTACCGTTTTTTCACAGTGAAATTAGCTAGAACAAGCGTGTTTCCGAATCACAACTCAAAGATAGCGCTCTTCTGAATAAAAAAATAGTAACTTCCGTTATGTTAAAATACCAAATTACTAAAATACGGAACACATTTCACAGAACACAAAAACGACGCTGGGATCGTCGTTTTGGCTTCTACGGGATTTGCGGATGTACGCTGGTAGCGTCGTTTCGGCCTGTAAGAGTTAAAGCACAATTCACCTCATGCCAGGCAGGACACGCTCACACACCACAGTTCATGTCTCGTACTAATATTAATGCACAATTCACTTCATGACCAGGCAGGACACACTCACATACCACAGTTCATGTGTCATACTAATCTTAATGCACAATTCACTTCATGCCAGGCTGGCAAACGTATATACAGTTCATGTGCCATACTATTCTTAGAGGTAGTTTGTATACTCACTGTCCTACGGGAGAACTTGATCTCGTCAGTGGGTCAATGCCGTGCAAGATCATAATCTTCTTAGAGTGAGCATTTTTGCTAATCACATCCCATTGGTCAGTACCGGCCATGTGATTTATACCGCTCATGTTCCCTTTAGCTAATCTGATAAAAGTTGGAAACCAGTCGGCGATATGGATGAGTGCTTTGTTTGTGTATCTCTGGGAGAAGAAAACAAATTCTGCAATAATCATCATCATCATCCATCAATCAGCCATCAATCATCATCCATCCTCATCCTCCTCCCCCTCCACAAAGGTCACAGGCCCTCCAACAAAAAACTTATGCCAAAGTCCTCATGTCCCACGTCATCAGCTCAAGGTCGTTCCATGCCGTCATCATCCCCTTCATGTCTGTCTCCTGTTCTCGTCTCCATGTTGAAGCACATTAGCTCATACACAAATACAGACATGCATAATGTGTGACTATTTGAGTCAATAATAAAGGGGGCTGTTGTAAAAAAAACTGGAAGGTAAAGTTGCGTGGCGCTGATGAAGGGCATAACCTGAAGCACCCTGGGTTTTTAGTCCATTGTTCATTTGTTAAACTAGGACCGAAGACGCAGCTAACGAGATAAATGCAGTCATAGCTTGGCTGCTTGCATCAGGGTCAGTGAACCAGAACTGACCAAGACCCTACTCCACCTCCAAGTAGTGGTCCTGGAAACAGGCTGCATCACTGCAGTGTGGCCGAGAGAGTAGGGATCGAAGAGGGAAGGCTAACCCGGTCCCAAAAATGCCATGCTGAAACCAGATGTGCCAGGCCAAAAGGCGCAAATATCGCAGCTTTGCTGAAAACGGCGACACAGCGTAACAAACATCCTTTTCAGGACGAATGCAGAAGAAGATTTGTTAAACTGATTCCAAACAGTTTTTTTTGTTTTTGGTGCTTTATAATTTTTGCTCCTTATGTAACATGGAACCACCACTACAGCTCCCCCTCCCCCCCTTACAGGAAGCCTGCACTATAACAACATGCACATGCTCTAGTAGCTGTGGTTTCTGAAGTCATGTGTTGTACATGATGCTCAACCTTATGTTGGTTAGCTTTTGTGACATGCCTGAGGAAGCAGTAGGCTAGTTCTGTCTCTGTCTCCCCAGAAACTTAAAAGGCAAACATAGCCCCATAGCAGATCCTTCAGATATAAACTTGCTGCGTCATTAAATGTTTTTATCAAAATATCTGAAGTAATGCACTTTTGAACTCCTCTTAAGTCACAAATTTCATCTTTAGTACACCTTGTTAACAACCCTCCTTCATTTGATCTATAGGCAATACCATTACTTCTTTCACTAGATTCAAATTCGTCAGGTTCACTATCAGTCTAAATTGGGCCCTTATTCAATATCCACATCTGATTCAGCCGCACAGTTAGCATCCTGATCAAATAACAAGTCACTTTTCTGGTCCCAAAGCAAATATTCAGCCGCAGTGAGTGGAGTCTTAGAGACTTGACTATTCTAGGTCCAGCATCAAAAAGGTGGGGGTAACAAGTTCTCTTCCTCTCTGCCTTTTTCCTTTCCTAAGTCAAGCGCAGAGTTAGATATCCATTCACAGCTGGGTAGACTGAACGTCCGTGTTTTGAACCCGACACCTTTGCCATGAGAGACCAGCGGTGTAACCACTCTGCCAATTGGATGCCCCACTCCTGGGGACTACAGATGGCATGTTAATTGGAGACTTGACGTTCTTGACTGCTTATATGCAGTACAGTCCTCTGCAATTCAGCATCCTTGTTAGAATGGAAACTTGTATCTAGTCATGCAAGAGGGAGTTCATTTTTAACATACATCGCTTGTCCTCGCCTGCCAGGCTCACACAGATTTGCGTAACATCTGTAACATGGGCAACTGACAACAGTATTCACTTTTAAAGTGGTGTCCTGGATCATTAGTATATCAAAATCATAGATGATTGTTTGAATAATGGCTGCCTGTTGGTAGGCACTTTGATATTTCCAGTATCCAATACATATGTATTTCATAGAGAGTCTGCACAATCCCTCTAGCTCCCGCGATAATTCTGGTTTATTGCATAATCCATATTACGAGTATATTTGCAAGATATGGTGGAAATATCCGGTGGAAATATCAAGGATATCACCTTGTCTTATACCAGTGGTGGTCCTGAACTCTGACTTATGGTTTGCTGTCTTCACATAATTTGACAGCTAAAAAAAAAACTCACATAATAATTACAAGGTTGAATTTCTTGAAATTGATATGTAAAATGCATATGAGAATAAATGAATTTCGTATGAAAGGTGAGCGAAAGGAAGGGCAGAATGTTAGACGGGCCTGTGTGCCCAATTCTCAACCCTTTGAAAATAAAAGTTCGTTCGTTCGTTCACATCACATTAATGTGTCAGACTCTTGGGCTGGAAGAAGAAAATAGATTCAGGGAGATAAATATCTGAAAGAGTCTTATCTGTACATATGCTCCTTCTTCTTCTTCTTCTTTCAACTCCCAATGGAGCATAAGCCTTCAACAAACCTATGCCAAGTCCTCCTATCCTGTGCCATCAACCCAAGTTCCCCCCGCTTCCATGACCTCCCCATCCCTCTCATGTCGGTCTCCAGTGCTTTTGGTCTTCCTCTACCTCTCTAACCCGGGGATTCCAGAACAGGGATTGTCTGGTAATGAGGTCAACATGTTTTCTCAGTGTGTGTCATAGCCATCTCCAGCATCTTCTCATTTCTTGTTGCACTGGCACTTGTCTAGTTCTTGTCATTGGTTCCACATTAGTGATCTTGTTATGCCACTTCAACCCTTCTATTCTACGCAAGAATCCAGTTAAGAAAGTCTGTAGGTTTTTTTGTTTTTTTTTTCTACATGTTTCAAAGCCATACAAAAGGATTGACTTGACATTTGAATTTCTTCTTCTTCTTCCTCGTTCGCCCTGAAAAGGACGGTGGTTGCGTTGTGTCTGTTATCGTCTAAGCTGTGATATCTGCACCTTTCGGTCAACACATCCGACTTCTGCACGGCATTTTTTAGGGACCGGGTTTGCTTTCCCATTTCGATTCGTACTCGCTCAGCCAGACTGCAGTGATGCAGACTGTTTCCAGGACCACCATGTGGAGGTGGAGTACGGTCTTGATCAGCTCTGGTTCGCTGATCCTGATGCAAGCAGTCAAGCTATGGGTCGCTGACTGCATTCTCTATTGCTGCATCTTGGGGGTCCCTGACATTTGAATTGAAGATTAGGATTTTTGTGTTGGGCTTGATTTCTCGGGTGTGTGCCCTTAATACTGCATCAAGATCCAAGGGAAATAAACAACATTCAGTGATTGCTTGATATTTTAGATGCTTTTGTAAACTCACCTTTTTCTCCAATAATGGGCTGGCCACAAACCCAACAGCCCTGATTCCACCCTCAAACCATTCACCTTTCCTCCCACGGAATGGCCAGTTGGATCCACCGTTTCTTGGGTCAGCCCCGTTGTCGGTGGAGAAGACCAGAACTGGAAGATCAGAATATTTAAACATTGCTAGAACACGGCTTTTTTGCAGAACTTGCATACATAATGATGGGCTTCAGATGCGGTATCTTGCTTTGATTAATAGAAGAGAAAATGCCTGGTTCAGTCTTTGATGACCAATGATGATTATTCTGTATAGTGTATGGCTCGTGTAGTTCCCATGGGTC
The DNA here is from genome assembly GCA_024509875.1 of Oreohelix idahoensis. Classification (NCBI taxonomy): domain Eukaryota; kingdom Metazoa; phylum Mollusca; class Gastropoda; order Stylommatophora; family Oreohelicidae; genus Oreohelix; species Oreohelix idahoensis. The sequence goes on from JAMPIV010014575.1 coordinate 34,540, forward strand.
TCTCACAAGACAAAGAAAGCATATTCCTACTGTCCCTTTAGGCATGTCATACCAGGCAACTAGTCTGAGGTTGTGCCATGAGCCTGGCAACCATATCATGTAAAGCATATTGCTACATTAAACACAACTGCAAGAGCTTTGTGCAGCCTTCTTGTGAAGGGGCCGGCTGCAGGGATAGCTCCATTCTCTGTTGGCAGCAAAAGGGAAAATGATGATGATGTATATAGTGTCTGTTATTATCAACATTGGAACAAGAGATGAGAAGAAGACGATGGCGATGGATGGGACACACACACTGAGGAAACCTGTTGATAGCTTTACCAGGCAGTCCTTTTTCTGGAATCCCCAGGGGAAAAAAGAGAGGTAGAGGTAAGCTAAAGAACATGGAGAAGAGAACTGGATACAGAGGTGAAAATGATGAGAAAAACATGGAAAGAACTTGAGCGGATGGCACATGACAGGAGGACTTGGCGTGTGTTTGTTGAAGGCCTATGCTCCTTAGGGAGCTAAAGGGTATTGATTGACTGGAGATAGAATTTGCGGAGAGACATGATCCCATATACCTCCAGACACTGATCCTGCTGGAGATGGATAGGACAAGCACTGAGGGAACCTGTTGGCAGCATTACCATGCAGTCTCTGTTTTGGAATCCCCAGGGTAAGGAAACCAGAGGGTGACCAAAAACATATGGGAAAGAGAACTGGAGACAGACATGAAGAAGACATGGGAAAAACCTTTGGGTTTTGATTGATTATCATCTCCTTTTTTCTCTCCCTATGGAGTCATCTTGATGAAGCCTATGCCAGAGCACAAACTGGGTGTGTATAGGGCGGCTTCATCTTCTTCAAGTATTATGCCTAGTGGCGGGGCAAAGTCTTTTACAGACAGGGGGTATGATGTGCTGGTGTTGTGGGTAGTGGGTTTCCCCCCTTGCTTCACCCTAGGCCTAGTGAATTCTTGTTCATGAAAGGAGCGACCATTGCGGTGTTAGTCTCTTGGCCTAGCAAAACCTCTCATACCCCAAGATCGTTGTGCGTGGTGAAGAGCCACACCCTCCTCGAGGTAGTCCTGGTAACTGAGGGTGCGAATCCTCAGGCTAAACACAACGGATCTAGAGGAGCAAACCTCGATAATAAAACCGGTGCACTACACCGTACACGCCCTCTGAGGGTGGGAAGGAGCCAGATGGATACTGAACAAGTCTTGGGAGTGGGAACGAGTGTGGACTGCTCCCTGAAGATCGGAACCCATCGTACAGGCACAGAGACTCAGGACTTGACGATCCTATTGCCTTCAACTCTTGGTCACATGCCTAGAGCCTCGGAGAACTCGGTGTAACCAGCAGGCAATTTGGTGGCGGGGAAAGAGCACTATGAGCCTTACCTTGGCTACGTATCACAAGGAGACGCAGAAACACCCCCTTTATCTCCCCCAGAGCTGGCACAGTACACTTCTGACTTCTACCCGGGGCGGTAGGAAATCCACATCAAACCTGGCAGAGCAAGTCCTCCATCAGATGCGGCCGATGCTGGGCCCACTGGCGCGTGGACACGTCCCGATCCCCATCGAGACTTGCCCGGGGAGCCCACCCCGGCTCAAAAAAGCAGAGAAGGCCACTCTCCAAACCTCCGATGTCTTGCGGGCAGTGTTAGGATGTGCAAGAACATGGACAGGAAGACTCCACAACTTCCCCACTGAAGACACGCCCACGGCGACCGTTGCCTCAATTGGCTGTGTGTGATGTACCCGGAAACGGGGCCTCCCAGTACTGAGGCACAGTTAAGTCCACGATGTCACTTATCGGTGCAGAGTTGAGAGAGATGGCTGAGCATCACAATCCCCCCTGTGTTGCAGCATGATGAGAACCCAGCATTGCACACTGAGCTTGGGGGGATCACTTGGGCACCAGACTTAATACTGGCTCTTGACTGGATGGCCGCATGCAGGAGATTTCTACAATGGAGGGTTGGCAGGTGGTGGGTATCTGGAAGTGGCTCTGTGCAGGACGTGAGGATTCCTTGGGAGAGCCCAGAACCAGAGCACAGCATTGTGCAAGCTCTGCATAGTTGGAGAGCCCCCTGGATGACGGGGAATGCACAGTGTGCTACCCCACCTATCCCCAGCTGCTAACTTAGAACCAGAAGTGGGGTCCTCTGTATGCGTGCCAGGCCAGGATAAAATGCCTGGGAAAGAGACTGGAGCTCAGAACTCCCTAACTCAAAGTTGCAGGATGGCAGAAAAGCCACGGGAAAGACAGGGCTATTTTGAAGATAACGCAACCATATTTTCACCATACGAGCTCGGACGCCGCCTCGGTAAACAAGGTCCGCGCAGAGCAGTGACACCCCCAGGCTGCTTGCGAATAGTCTACTACTGGGAACATAAACAGATTAGGGATGAGCCCACTCTCCCGTTGAACAGGTGCTAAAGTCATAGATACTGGGCCAGAAGGCGCACCGGAAACCACAGTATCACGCAACTCGCTTTTTTTTTTCTATGGAGGGTACACCGTCAAATAAATCTCGTACTGGTGCTCGCCCTGTGGAGCTCCACCAGGCAGGTGCAGTGCCGGGCTCTGAGCCTCGACAGAGCCCACCCTCAGCTACTGGAGGACCCTCTAGACCGTCTTGTGGAGTCAGCAGACGGCGGAGGAGAACTACTGACCAAAACAAAACAGAAAAAGAGAAACCCAGAGTGCCACTTGTCATGATGCACTGGAATGCAGAGGGAGTGAACAGCAAGCAGGCTGGATACAGCAAAAAGACAGAGCTGGAAAACATCTTGTATGAGAAGCAAGTCAGTGTTTGCTGTATCCAAGAGACTCACTTGAAAGCAGATCAAACCTTTAAAATAAGGGGATATCAATGCTTCAGATCCGACAGAAAAGATAGACGAAAAGGAGGAGTACTTACTCTTGTAAGGAATAACATTCCTGCACACGAAAGGAAAACCTTCATGGATGGAGCAGAATATCAGCTGTTGCAGATAAAGGTAGACAAGATGGAAATAGAACTCCTGAACTATTACTGTCCGAACAACAAACCCCTGAGTCTCAGCTCTATACAGGTACCAGCCACCAACTTTATAGCAGTTGGAGACTTTAATAGCCACTCCCAGAGCTGGGGCTATAACCATCTGGATCACAGAGGTGAAGAGGTTGAAACTTGGCAAGATGATCACTCCCTAATCCTAGTCAATAATGCCACAGATACTCCTACCTTCTACTCCAGAGGATGGCACACAACTTCAACACCAGATCTTGCCTTCTCCACACCAGATATAGCTGGATCTATTAGTAGAGAAGTAGGAGACCAACTAGGGGGAAGCGACCATCGCCCAATCTTTCTTACTGTCCAGAGTGCAACTCTCAGTACAGGCCCAGCCATTACAAGATGGAACTACAAAAAAGCCAACTGGGGTTTATTCAGGCATCAGGTGAACACGCTGCTGTCTACCCTCAAGGTACAGAACAGAGACATTAATGAAGTGGTAAAAGACTTCAACAGATGCATACTACAAGCTGCAAAAGAAACCATTCCCAAAGGATGCCGGCGTAACTACATACCATACTGGTCCAGCACACTCCAAGAACGTCAGGAAGCTATGGACAGGGCTAGAAAGGACGCAGAGTCTCAGCCTTCACTTGAAACTCACAACAAATGGAAAAAGGCTGTAGCAGAGTTTCAGAGAACAAAGCTAGAAGAAAAACGGAAAAGCTGGAGAACTAAAACGGCATCGCTGAACCTTGAGAAAGACGGCAGGAAACTTTGGAGATTAGTCAAGTCTCTAAATGAAGAGCGTTCCTCACCTAGGCAGACTATCACATTGGATGAAGGTGGCAAACTTTTCAGAGGAAAACAAGCTGCAGACTTGTTTGCTAGAAGATACAGTTCAGAAAGCAACTTACCCATTAACATAGATCATCAGAGAGAGATAAGAAAAGAAATACTGGCAACCATGGGACAGACAGATACTCCTGCCCCAATGAGGGAACCCATCACACTAGGAGAACTACAGAAGGCTATTTCCAAGCTTAAGTTTCAAAAGTCACCCGGCCCAGACAAAATCAGCAACGAAATGCTAGTAAATCTGAGCTCAGCAGCAAAGACAAAACTGCTTGAGATATTCAACCACAGCTGGTTGAAAGGAACGGTACCCCAAGTATGGAGAGAAGCCATCACAATACCCATACTAAAGAAAGGGAAATGTAAGACCGAGGCTGCAAGTTACCGGCCAATCAGTCTCACAAGCTGTGTTGGGAAGACTATGGAGCGAATAGTCAACCACAGATTGAAATGGTATTTAGAGTCTGAGCAGATCCTGGTGCCGGAACAAGCTGGATTTAGAGAATGCTACAGTATAGAAGACCAAGTTACTTACTTGTCTCAAGCAATAGAAGATGCCTTCCAGGAGAAGAAAAAGGTCCTAACGATCTGGGTCGACTTCAAGCAGGCCTTTGACAAGGTGTGGAAAGATGGCCTCATTGCAAAACTTAGGAGAAGTGGAATCCAAGGCAACATGATGAAATGGATCCAGTCATACTTGCATAACAGGAGAACTAGAGTCACTCTTGACGGTCTGCAGAGCAGAAAAGTGTTGCTCCATCAGGGGGTACCTCAAGGAGGAGTAATTTCCCCAACACTCTTCCTTGTTTACATCAATGACCTGGTGAAAGATCTCCCTGCAGGAGTTAAAGCTGCCTTATATGCAGATGACCTAGTACTCTGGTGCGCTGATGAAAATGTCACCACAGCAAATTATAGAATGCAGCGGGCAGCAGACATGCTAGTGTCATGGGCAGAGAAATGGCTTATCACAATAAACACAGACAAAACCTCCACAACACTGTTCTCCCTCGCCCCCAAGGACAAATCAGCTAACATACACCTAGGGACAACCGTGATCAAGGAAGAAAGCTACCCCACCTATCTTGGGGTGACATTTGACCAAAGGCTTACATGGAATAAGCATATTGAAAATGCAGAAGGAAAGGCCCGAAGACGACTAGGCATACTCAGAAAATTAGCAGGTACCAACTGGGGAGCAAATGAACGAAATCTAAAGAAGATTTATAATGGAGTAATAAGACCACACTTAGAGTTTAGCTCAGCAGCATGGTCATCAGCTGCTAACTCACATCTGCAGTCTTTGGACAAGGTGCAAAATCAAGCTCTCAGGCTCATTACAGGAGCCATGAAAACTACACCAATAACAGAGATGCAGAAGGTTGCTGGATTACAGACATTGTCCCATAGAAGAGACACAAAAACCATGATCCAGATGGAAAAGTACAACAGTATGCCAATGCACCCAATGAAGGCAAGACTAGATGATCTGGCATTGGGACGTCTAAAGCGTAGCAGCTTTGTGCATCGGGGGAAAAGACTTATAAGACAGCATCAAGAAGACCTATCCATGAAGACAACACCACTGAAGCCCACCCTATACCCTGTACCATGGGAGCAGGCCAGCAGTGCCCTCCAAATTAATACATCAGTCAGTGGTCTCACAAGTGGATGTGAGTATAATGATCTGCAAAAACGAACTGCTACATTGAGTATGATCCAAGAAAGCTATCCCGATCAATCATGGATACATGCCTATACAGATGGATCAGCAACTAATGCTGTTAGGAATGGAGGTGCCGGTATCTTTATCTCATATCCTGACAACCACTATGAGACTAGGCACATTCCCACTGGTAAATTCTGTTCCAACTATACAGCTGAGGTTCAAGCTCTAGAGCAAGCTGCAAATATGATTTATAACACCAACTCTGACTGCCACCAGGTAGTCATCCTCACAGATGCACTGTCTGTCCTGCAAGCTCTCAAGGGTGGTAAACTCCCGCATCTGAGAAATGAACTAAACAAGGTAGCTGCCAAAAAGAGAACCATACTTCAGTGGGTACCATCTCATTGTGGTGTACCCGGAAATGAAAAGGCAGATAAACTTGCAAAAAAGGGAGGAGAATGTGAACAAGAAGATAATGAAGTCACATACTTTGAGAAAAAGAGAGCTATCCAGACTATCAGAAGAGAACAGAACCAACCCAAAGACGACTATCACACTCTCGACCGGCAGGGACAGATAACTATTTTTCGACTCAGGACAGGGCATAACAAACTGAATAAACACATGCACAAGCTACGATTGTCTGCTTCACCACTGTGCACATGTGGATTAAACGAACAAACTGCTGAGCATGTTCTACAGGACTGTCCTCTGTATGACCAGTTAAGAAAGATATACTGGCCCAATGACTGAACACTAAACTCAAAGCTATATGGAGTTAAAGAGGAACTTCAAACAACAGTCGAATTCATCATGAGAACTCGTCTGACGGTGTAATCATCAAAGATGCGATCGCAAGAAGAAGAAGAAGATGCCTAGTGGCGTAGATCATGTCTCTCCACAACTTCCTGTCTCTCAGTATCCTATATCAATTCTGTTGTTGACCTGCCTCCATGCCATGGTGTCAAACTGCCCATTATATGCTCTCTCTGTGTTCTCCTATCTCTTTTTTCTTCAATCTTACCTGTTGTTATGATATATTCCAGCTTTCCTCTTCTCATAACATGGCCAAAAAAAAAGTGGATTGCCTCTTTCTAACTTGTGAAATAAGTTTCCTAAGTGCATTGGCCTTTTTCAGGACATCCTCATTACTCTTTTTGGCTGTCCATGGTATTTTTAACATTCTTCTGTAAAACCACATCTCTGTGGCCTTTAGTACTTTTCCTGCTTGTTTACTGTCCATGACTCACTCTCACACGTCAGGAGCGGTTCTATATAACACTGAAGAACTCTCTTTTTTGCTTCCGTTGACAAAGAACTGTTGCATAAAATACTCTTACTTTTATAGAATACTTTTGCCTGAGCTATTCTGCTCTTCACTTCTGAGATGCATCTTCCATCCGTTGTTATTAATGTGCTTCAGTTTACTCAGATGTAAAATTGGGTACATGACTGTGCTGTGATTCAAATGAGGCAAAAGCAGTGAGGAGGAGATCTTGTGACACCCCCACCTCTTAAAGCTGAGACCAAGTAGAGGTGAAGTCTCTAACACTTCACTCCTCTTCAGCAGTATCTGCTATGGAACAACCCTTACCTTCTTTGACACATTACTTTGTCCCATATATTTCTGCTCTTTACTTCTGAGATGCATCTTCCATCCATTGTTATTAATGTGCCCAGCATCGGGCTAGCATCCTCAGAATGTAAAACTGATTGCTACAGAAGCTACTGCTATGAGAGCACATGGATGCTCTACCGCAGGCTTCCTAGTTAGGAGGCCAGCTCCAGTGTCGATCTTGAAGGAGAGGGGGAATGTAACCATCACTAATGAAACACACACACCTGTCACTGACACAATACGTCCAGATTTTACCTGTGTTATTCCAGACACCTTTTCTCTTTAGAGCATTCACAACCTGGCCCACCCCTTCATCCATGGCTGACGTCATGGCAGCAAAGAGCCTCCTGGCGGGGTCTGGTATATGCAGATACTTTTCTTTGTAGCTGAGGGGCACCTGCAGTAGAGGTGTGGGGGAAGGGGCATACAGTGGGTGGTGATGCACATAAACACACATATTTGTAGGTAGATATTTTTGCTTGTAACTATGGTTACAAGCTGTATGGTTACTTTATGGGTGGGAGTCCGCCTCAAATTCTAGAGGTACCAGGTATGATTCCCAGTTGAGGGAAAATAATTTGTGGAAATTTTGTTCAGAACCAGTGGTCCTAATCATGTCATACTTCCGCTGGTCTTCTGGGCAGTGAGACCGGATGCCTAGCCTTCTCGGATAAGGGCGAAGAAATAGGAGGTCCAACGTGCAAGTTGCGCGTGTAAGAAATCCCTCGCCAGTTTGGAAATCGTAAAGAGTAGACTATAAGGCCGCTGCCATGGAAAATTTAAAAATTAGGAAACCTACCCACCGCAAAAATAGTTATAGCATGTGTGATTCCTATATACACACATTTGGATTCTTGCCGGTGCTACGGAGTTTGTGCACTGTGCTGAGGTCCTCCTTGTATGATCTAAGGGAGGAGGTTGGAGCACTGATGGAGTTATCCGTGTGCAATGAAGATAGTCCTTCAAACCAAACTAAGTGTATATGTATGGTACCTGCATGAAAGGTGGGACATACTGTGGGAGTGAGGCACATAAACACGCACACATATACACAGATGCTTTTTCTTATAGTCCGTTCGGAAATTCGTGCCCACAGAAAGTGTCAATTTTCTCCAAAACTGTTTGTTGTATGGACATGAGTTTTTGCATGCAGTCTTAGATTTTCCATGCAGTTAAGATTTTGCGATCTTTACATCCACAGCTGTCGCGAAATTTGCAAAACAGCGATTTTCTTTGATCTTCTTGGAACGTTTGCCTAAATCTGCCCGTAACATTAATTCTTACAGTAAATCACAACATTTGTGCGACAAGACGGTTCAAAGGGGTGTCCTAAATGTGTGATTGGTTGTTCACGTGATTTTGATACGAGGAATGATGTTCTGATAATGAACCATGATAGCAGTAAATCATCAGGAAGCTATGACGAATTGTAACTGTTTATGTGTTATTATAGATGGCATATGAAATTACTTTATCACAAACGAAGGAATGCGATCGACGTGCCTCATTCCGAATCGGACGACTCCAATAAGTTCATAACAGTTATTGGGTTGGTTGGATAAACTGCAAACCATCTCGCTGCCAGTAATCTTCTTCCTGTAGCACGTGTTCTTCACATTTAGCCCAGTACTCTGTGTCTATTCGTGAAAGGGCCTCACGAGTCATGTCTTTAACATCGCACATTTTAAAAGTGGTGTTCTGGGCGGCCACTTGCCCTTTAACTCTAGCCCAAACCAGCTCTATTGGGTTAAGGTGAGAATGGTAAGGTGGGAGTCGAAGAGAAACATGACCCTGCTCTTGGATGATTTTATCAATCAGATACACTTTTGTATTATTCCTCTGTCTCACAAGCTGCAACAACTCTGGTTTTAAATAGCTGTTGTCAGCGAAGATATTTTCATTCACAAGCCACCTCCTGATTTCGTCTTTCGTGCTTGCCGAAGTGGGAGCTTTATCCTCCTGCGCTAGAACATTATGATAGGACGCATTATCCATCACCAGGCAAGACGGCCTATCTAGAGTCGGGAGGAGTGTATTCACTATCCAATCTCGAAAAATTTGCCCATTCATTTCACTGTGGTAGTCCCTACCATCTACAGACTTTGATAGAAAAATAAGCTCTGCATCACGGACAAGCCCATTCTGTCTGCTGCCAGCATGTGCTAATATAATGCGTTGACCTTTGCTGCTGGGAATTTTCCTTCTATGGTCTCCGTCAACAGATTGCCATTCTTTCTCGTTCGTATGATGAGCATTAACCCAAGATTCGTCCAAATAAACTATATACTTGCCTTCTCTCATGAATCTGCCTAAGGTATTTACTTAGAGCTGCAATCAGATGTGGTTTTTCACATAAAAAATTCCTTCCGCCAGACGTTTTTCTAAAAGTGAAGCCGACACTTCTTACAAGTTGCCAAAGAGTTGTTTTTGAGACGTTAATATCGCATTCTGCTTGCAGCCGACTTTTCAGCATGCGGAGAGTAACAAGTTTAGTTTATTAATAAATTATACGCATACGCCGCTGAAATAATTACTCACGACTGTGTGCAATAGGTGTGGACATGTAGTCACTACACTAATTCATACCTGTCAACCTGTACGAATTTTTCGTACAATGTACGGATTTTTGATACTTTTAGCATTGTACGGCCGTACAGACTCGTACGGATTTTTATCCCCCTCCCAAAACCAAAAAAAAATTATTTTTTTTTAAATTCTAAAAATATTTTCCAATATAGATAAGTTTTTTTTAAATTTTAAATCAGAAAATATTTTCTAGCCCAGGTTTTTTTTAAAAACAAATTTTTAAAATTTTTAATTCCGGGAATCTCAGCGTCCGTTTTTAAACAGGTCTCTCCCAGCAACTAATCAAATCCTTTTATACCCAACAATTCAGCAAAAACTTTGAATTCGGCCTCAAACGCTTTCGGTTTTCAGCGTGACATGACGTATTTTTAAAGTTACCTGTTATCAACGACCACGCTTGCTTGCCACCACACTTCGGCCCCATTTTGTTTAAAAAAGCTAAGTACTTATAACTTGGTTAAATGTTGCTGTTGTTTTGCTTTGTTGCAATTTAATCGCTGTCTTAATCTTTCCAGTTATATCTTGCCCTTCAATATATTTCCGATAAATTGTCATAATATTCTGTGTAGGCCCTACATAACTAGAAAAAAAAGTTTGTTTGCGTTGAGTAGGCCTACTTTATTCCAGCGCTCGAGATTCGCTTTATTTTTTTTAATAAAGTGGCAATCTGTTATACTTGTCTAGGCTACCAACTCTTAAATAATAATTTTGTAAATTTTTGGTGGTACGTTTTTTCTTCCTAGATTTGATATTCTGTTTATTTTTGTGACAATTTTGTTTATTTTGTTGTTGTTGTTGCTGTTAGCCATTTGCTTTGTTCGTTGTATTTTTTAATCATTCTCTTCGTCTACAAAGATTATTAGTTTAAATATTTCATCCACTGAATGAAGGCTGAGCCTAATTCAAAGAAACAAAAGCTTGCCGGTTATGGTAAGAGCATTTATCGAATAAATGGAGCTTGATAGTGGAGTAAAGAGTTCATTTTTTGAGGATGTCAGAAATTTTTACACATCAGTGGTTTAAAAAAATTACTGATAAATTTCCCTTTGACAACCAGGTTCTAAAGGACTTAAAAGTGCTAGATCCAAGCACTAAAGATAATCTCAGGTATCCAAACATCTGCAGATTGGCAGATGCTTTTGCCCAAGATCTTATCAGGAAGCACTGAAAGATGAGTTCTTCTTCGTTCATCCTGAAAAGGACGGTGGTTGCGTTGTGTCTCTTTACGCCTAAGCTGTGATATCTGCACCTTTCGGTCGATACATCCGACTTCTGCACGGCATTTTTTAGAACCGGGTTTGCCTTCCCATTTCGATCCACACTCGCTCAGCCAGACTGCACAGCTGCAGACTGTTTCCAGGACCACCACGTGGAGGTGGAGTGCGGTCTTGACCAGCTCTGGTTCGCTGGTCCTGACGCAGGCAGTCAAGCTATGAGTCGCTGACTGCGGTCTCTATTGCTGCGTCTTGAGGTCCTGAAAGATGAGTTCGATGACTACTGTATGTTGTCTGATGTGTGTGTGCTTCTACTGACAGATAGTGGTCAGAAAAAGAGCTTCTGTAGCTATTGGCTGGAAGCTGTTGACCAGAAAATTAGTACTGGTGCCATCCGCTTCCCTAATTTGAAAGTCATCATTCAGCGACTGCTGATACTCCCTCACAGCAATGTTGACTGCGAAAGATCATTTTCAATGAGGAAAAAAATCCACACAGACTGCAGGAGGTCCATGAATGCGGACACACTCACTTCTATTTTACAGTGTAAGATTAACATTGATACATGCTGTGCAGACTTTAAGCCCACAAATGCAATTCTGCAAAGTGCTAAAAGTGCATGTGTTGATTATAATACAAAACACTGTACATCGAAATAATAGTGTACCTCATGATCACTTAGTTTTTTTACATGTAAAGAACAGCATGAGACTATTAGCATGTTTTATTTCACAATAATTCAAATGCTAATAGATTTGTATATGTCATTTCTCATTTTAAAACTGTATTGCGTATAATTTATTAATATATTTTTTGCGTAAGGATTTTTGGGTGTTTGTAAGGATTTTTTGGATCCGGCGTACAGATTTTTGTCTCAGGAGGTTGACAGGTATGCTAATTCAAACAAAAAAAATTTTGAATAGCACATTTCATCGCTTGTGCTGTGTTGCAACAAAAATTAAGTGCGCATTTTTTGAACGGATCTTGTAACTTTCCTGTAAAACTAATAAAAATTAACCCAGACAACGGTAAGAGTTTTTTATATAACTTAAAGAAGAAAATTCGAACATGACATGAGTTTTGTAAGGGCAAAAAATATATTAATAACTGCATTGATATCAGTAGGGCACGTAGCAAATTTCAATAACATCCGTCAAGGGGTTGCAAAGTTACAACGTTCAATGTGTGGGCACGAATTTCTGAACAGACTATACTTTAGTTTCGTTTTGGTTTTAAGGCTAGATAATCTAGTCTGATTACGTGAAGTATGCATAATCAGGTGATGTGTAAATTACAGAAATCTTACGTGAAGTACATATAATCTTGCGGCATGTAAAGCACTAAAGTCATGTAAAGCATGTACAGTCTCACAGACTTGGGTCTTACCTGTAGAGGGCTGTGTACGGCCTGATACGCCAGGTACAGGAAGAAAGGTTTGTGTATATTGTGAGCATGGATTAAGTTGATGGCTTTCTTTGTGTACAGGTGAGTTGAATATGTTCCGCTTTCATTGTACACATTTGTGAAAGTGTAGCGTGTGTCGTCATGTAGATCCACACCACAGCCGCCCTTCACGCACCGGCTGAATGGGAAAATGAAGAATTAGAAAGTAGAATCAGCATCTTTTGTATGCCTCTTTATAAATAACAGAAGGTTATCCTGTGTCTAATATTTGATTGCATAATGGGATTTGATCTACAATTCTTGGCACTTCATTCATCATCATCAGCTGCCATTTCCACAGGGAAGGTCGGCTGCAATGGATCTCCGTCTTCTGTCTCTTGTCTTGATGGTGCTCTCTGATAGACTCTTTCTTGCTCATTTCTTGATGTTATCTTCCCATTTGAGTTATGGAAGGCAAAGGCAGCGAGGAAGAAAACTGGTCATCCCCACCTCATAAAGCAGGACTTAGTATAGAAGTCTTTAATACTTCACTCCCCCCCCCCCCCCCCCCCCCCCTCCCCCCCATGGCAGTATCTTCTCTGGGATTACCTTTAAGTGGTTCACACTACCTAAGGAACTCTGCGGCAGTAGGTTGTTTTACATTTATACATGACAAATGTGTGTATTGTGTGGGAGGTCTTACTTGTGTTTAAAGTGGTCGCTGGCTCCGCTGTAGAAACCAAAGAAGCGGTCAAAGCCACGTCTGGTTGGCAGGTACTTCTTCTTGTAGAATCCCAGGTGCCACTTGCCCACGGCATAGGTGGAGTAGCCTACCTGGCTGAGCTTGTCTGCCATGGTGGGTGATCCCAAGGGCAAAGCTGTTGCTTGGCTAGGACGAATCACTCCATGTTGTAAGCCTTGGTGGGGATGTAGGAGAACATGTGGCTGATTTATAACCACATTTATGGAATCAGTGTGGAACTGATGACAAGAAGCAGACAAGCGACAGTGAAGCAAGAGATGAGAAGAAGACGCTGGAGATGGATAGGGCGCACATTGAGGAAACTTGTTGATAGTATTACCTGGCAGGTCCTTGTGCTAGAATCCCTAGGGTAATGGAAGACAAGGTAGACTGAAAAAATACATGGAGAAAAGAACTGGAGACAGAAGTGAAATGGTAAAGAAAAGGAAAAGCCTTTAGCTGATGGCATGGGAGAGGAAGACTTGGCATGCATTTTTTGCAAGTCTGTGTTCTTTGGGTAACTCAAGGGCAGTGAATGATTGAGTAAATGAGTTTATGAGTAAATGAGTAATCCTATTATTTCTTTGCCTCATCAGAGATCCCCCCCCCCCCCGGAACTACATGAGATAATTTATGGAACGGTTCACTCTAGGAAGGTTAAGTCGGCCGGCGTGATGCTGACCACATCCCCCCTAGTGTGCTGATGGTCAAGAAAATATGGGCCTAACACCATATTCCCAATATGCCTTAATGGGCGTGTAACGGGATCCTTTGACATATACTAGAGTGTAGAATGTTAGCATTCAAGCAAAGTGGGTCTTTATTATCCTTATCTTTCAGTAGCATGTGTAAATGTCAAACTCATTTACTGTAGGTTGACACGCCATGTGCATTTTTTTGGTATCAGTTTGAACCAGCACAGAGATAGGAATCTTCAACTCAAATGTCAAGTCAACCCTATTGCATGGCTCTGAAACATGAAGAACAGCAGAAATAACCAAAAAGCTACAGGCTTTCATAAATGGGTGCTTGTGTAAGATAGAAGGATTGAAGTGATGTGACTAGGTCACCAACGTGAAACTGATGACAAGAACCAGACAAGTGCTAGTGGAACAAGAGTTGAGAAGAAGACGCTGGCGATGGATAGGACACACATTGAGGAAACCTGTTGATAGCATTACAAGGCAGTCCTTGTTCTGGAATACCCAGGGTAAGAGAGGCAGAGGTAGACCAAAAACACACGGAGAAGAGAACTGGAGACAAAAGTGAAAATAATCAGGAAGACATGGAAAGAACGTGAGCTGCTGGCACACGACAGGAGGACTTGGCACGTGTTTGTTGAAGGCCTATGCTCCTTGGGGAAAGGTAAAAGGTAGGATCCCGTTACACACACAATGATGCATATTGAGAATATGGTGTTAGGCGGATATTTTCTCGACCATCGGTACACTAGGGGTGATGTGGTCAGCATCACGCCGGGCGCCTTAACCTTCCCAGAGTTGCTCCAGTGCCAAATTCATGAGGTTGGGTCGACCCCGGAGCTGTTTGCGGTCTTCTTCCTTCCTCGTTCGTCCTGAAAAGGACGTTGGTTGCGTTGTGTCCGTTTACAGTGAAGCTGCGGTATTTGCGCCTTTCGGCCGACACATCCGACTTCCGCACAGCATTTTTTGGGACCAGGTTAGCCTTCCCTCTTCGATCCCTACTCCTCAGCCAGACTGCAGTGATGCAGCCTGTTTCCAGGACCACCACTTGGAGGTGGAGTAGGGTCTTGGTCAGCTCTGGTCCGCTGACGCAGGCAGTCAAGCTATGGGTCGCTTACGGCATTCCTCACTTTTGATGCGTCTTGGGTCCCGTTTGCGGTCTAAAAAATCCCACCCCAATTTTTAAATGTACTCTGGCAGCAGTGGTTTTCTCTAGCAGGTTGTGTTGCATAATGAAGATGTGCAGTCTCGTCCTAGTCGCCTTATACAACATGCCTGAGGAAACAAGTGTTGTTATTCTTTGTTTGTATTTTCAGGGGGGGGGGGGAAGAACACAGGGCTTAGCATGTTTGTCTGTTATCTTTATACTGATATTTTCTAACCATGACCGTTTCAGCATGTACTGCTCACTTGCCCAGGACTCTCCACATAAAGACAACAGTTATTGCCGGGCTCCCCAACAATCACAAACACTCTATACAGCATCACTCATCAGCTGTCAGAACACATGTAAATTCTTCAGCTTGGCATTGACTGCTAAAGAGCAACGAGCTCAGCAGCTCAAGTTAATCAACAATAACCATGACCGTCATTATCCTCAGTCATTTTTGTTGCATGTAAATTGCGTTGCAACCCCCCCCCCCCCATTTTCTGCACGCAGCGAAAATGAGGGATGCAGTTGTTGCTAGCTAGCAGTTATTTACAGAGTGAACTAGAAGCACCTGACCCATTTTACACATGCTGTAAGTGTACACTGAATTACAAGTAGATAGTTGTCGGAACTAAAGTAGTTTGCCAGCATGCCTGGTTGGACTGATGTGTGTCTTTATGCCATGGTGGCACATGTTTTAAAAGAAAAAAAAAAGAATTATGGTGTGTTATTTCTGTCTTATGTCTAAGGATGGCACCATTTCTCCTTTATTAGTATCTTAAGTGTGGTAACAACATGTTTGTCTGTTCCAGCATCACTTCAATGCCTACAGCAGTGCCAGTTTGACATCTTTAAAAATGATACTTTGGTTTAAATGGTATTGTGAAATACTTTTATTTGTGGGTTGTTTATATTGTTAATCAGAATCGACCTCACTGCACTCAGGGCAAACCCATAGGTGCTCAGTCTCCCGCAGCAAATGTCGAGTATGAATGCTAATTGTACCTGTAGCACACTGGTTGTACATGCGACGGATGCATCCTCTCTCACGTCCATCTCTGCTAGTCCCACGTTTGTTGCCAAACTTCAACAGTTGTTTATATACTGACTTGTAACCCGTAAGAAATGATGGCAAAGAATTATGGTGTGTGATATCTGTCTCAGGAGAGGACTATTTCTCCTGCATTCAGTTCATTCCTTTCTATTTCCTTCAACTTTTTACTATCCACTGAGTAAGTAAACTAGTCAATATGCACACAGTCACTCAGAAACTGTAATTAACAAAAATAAACACAAGAATTGGACAGATTACTGAATTAAAAAGGAAAATCTGCCGAGAATCGAGCGCAGAATGTTTACTTAGAGAAGGCAAATGTTCTAACCACTGAAATGCCTTGGTATATATGGTTTAATAAAAAAAATAATCATTAACTATCTTAATGATGTTAGTTAGTGTCAGCAGTTCAAAAGAGTTGTGATACTGTGGATCCCATCTCACAGCAACATCCCCTGAAATGAAGAGACTGACAGATTGGCAAGGGAAGGGGGAAAGCTACCCCAACTTGACACAAGCATAACTTGTGAAGAGGCCAAGAGTTTTATCAAGAGCAGATATATAAGCGAGTGGGAAGCAGGGCATTTAGGCCACCAAACATATGATGTATGTTACCAGCTCAGCAGAAGTGAACTAGTGGTAATCTTCAGAATTCGCACAGGCCGTAACAGATTGGGATACCATCTATACCAGTGCTCCGCAACTTTTTCTCTTCGCGGCACACTTAAAGTGCCTTTCAAAATTCCATGGTACACTACATTATTTAAATACAAGGGTAAGACAAATATTTTAAAATTCGATGCAATCATAAGACAATGGTCCCTAATTTTTTAATAATGGATTTGTGGATGATGAAAACTCAACTTATTGTTTGTAAAATTGTGTGTATGAGCTTCTTTCGTAATAATTTACCACAACATATAATTTTGTATATCATTATATGGTGTTGTCTGCCTGGTGTCACGGCACGCCAGGCAGACATCAGTGGGCCACAGCACACTGGTTGCGGAGCAGTGATCTGTTCTACAAGCTGAAGGTAGGAACTACTGATGAGTGTAACTGTGGCACAGATAAAATGACTGCTGAATATCTACTTCAAAGGTGTCCAGCATATGAGGAACAGAGAAAACACATATGGCCATCACAAGTACCATTCCTGGAAAAACAATATGGAGATACCAACAGCCTCAGGCTGACCACTGCTTTATTTTAACATACTCAAGTTGACGTCTGAAAGTGAACGCAGAAGGAGAAGATAATATTTGATTGTTATAGTGTCGGTTTTTTGCTAAGTGGTGTCTGATTGTTATCATCTCGGTTTTTGTGCTAGATGGTGTTTGATTGTTATGAGCTTGGTAATCTGCTGGCTGGTGTTGTATTGTTATGATGTGGGTTAATCATCATGTGGATGTTCTCACCTGTGTGGATCTGGTAGCGCCCAGACATGAGCACACTTCTGGTGGGCGTACAGATTGGCTGCACATAATAGTTGTTTAGTCGAACACCTTCTTTCGAGAGCTTGTCAATCTGTGGGGTCCTGCACAGAGATTAAGACAAAACATTGGTTTAGCTGTCACTATTAGGTGGGGCCCCATGTAGTTCTCAGGGGTCTCAGCAGAGACAGAATAAGACTGATGCACCCTTAGGCATGTTGTACAAACGTCAAGGATCCCGTTACACGCGACCATTGAGGCATATTGGGAATATGGTGTTAGGCCCATATTTTCTTGACCATCGGCACACTAGGGGTGATGTGGTCAGCATCACGCCGGCCGCCTTAACCTTCCCAGAGCTGCTCTGGGAACCTTGTGTGTTGTACAGGGTGACTATTATAAGGTTTGCATGGGCCCGGCAACCTCATCATGTAAAACAAGTAGTCACAGAAACCATAACTGCGAGAGCATGTACCTGCTGTGTGCAGGCTTCCTGCATGACCAGCTGATATAAGACCACTGGCTAATGCTAGGAGACTTGAAGATGCTGGGATATTAAGAAGGGTATAGAAATTGTTACTACGAGAAGATTTAAGAAAGCTAGGAGATTAAGAAGATTAGGGAAATTGTTACTATGAGAAGATTTGAGAATGTTGGGAGATTAAGAAGGTTAGGGAAATTGTTACTACGAGAAGAGTTGAGAATGCTTGGAGATTAAGAAGGTTAGGAAAAATGTTACTATGAGAGGATTTGAGAATGCTGGGAGATTAAGAATGTTGGGGAAATTGTTACTATGAGAAGATTTGAGAATGCTGGGAGATTAAGAATGTTAGGGAAATTGATGGTACAAGACAATCTGCGAATGCTGGTAGATTAAGAAGGGTAGAGAAAAACAGATAAGCAAATGTATATAGAAAAGGGTGCCACGAGGGTAAGAAACAAGAGACAAATTGAAAGATGTCAGGAGAAAATGGCGCAAGGAGAGTAAGAATGGCATACAAAATAGAAAGTGAATGTCTGGAGGAAAGGATGCCAGGAGAGTAAGAAATTGAGACAAATTAGAGTTGATGTGGAGAAAAGGATGCCAGGAAAGTAAGAAAATGAAGGGAAAAAAAAAAACTAGATGTCTAGAGAAAGGAAACCGAGATAACCAAAAAGGGAAAGAAATGGAGACTGACCGATGACTTCTAAGAAGAATATGAAATTGAAAGAAATAAAGACTGAAGTAAATCTGGAAGAGACCAGAAACGAAGCAAAGAATGTGTATCTAAGATGGTGTGGCTGAAATTCAAGCACATCGTCCACATTATTATGTTAATTATAGACAATTGATGAAAAGAGATGAGAAGGAACCACATATATGCTTGTGGATTTTTGTGCCGGTGTTTTTGTGTGTAGGCCTAATGAGACAAGCTACTCTAACTTTACGTACTGTATGACTTGGTGCAAGTTCATGCCTTCTAGTTATACTAAAACGAATGAAGGGGAAGAGAGACAGTGGGAGGAGCCATGTCAATGTGAAAGCTCCGCCCCTATTCTGAGCGTACCTGATATGAGACATGTGATAGCCAACATCGTTGTAGCCCAAGTCGTCCGCCATGATGAACACGATATTTGGTTGGTTAGCCACAGAGCACGGGGTGGAGCCAAGAAGTAGGAGGGCGGTGCTTGAGATGAGTGACAGGACTGACATCGTGGTCTAGGAGATCTGCGTTGTAGGTAAATGACAGAATTATGTACTCATGTTATTTCATCGTTGCTTGATTACTTACTTGCACTCTACCAGTCAATCAAATTTTATAACAGCTCGTATAATATTGGTGCAGATGGACTATTTCCTGATTCTGAAATTTTGCAAGCGGTTGTCCAGGAATCCTCATTGGATCCGCAACACGGCACGGCCGTATAAATCCCCTTTAATAGAAGTGTCTTCGTGAAATACGTGAAACCCAACGAACAGTGACACATTCTCATCAACTTTTCGGGAAAAGGCGTACGTTACACCTATAATACTAAATTAACATCTGTTGATAGCAATGGCGCACTAAGGTGGATGCGAGGGGTGGTCCGCCCCAGGTGACACCCAGTATGCATGCCATTGGACACTCATGAAAGTACTGTACCGTTTAAAAACAAAAATACCCAACAAGCATAATATGCTTTTCTGTGTTTTATGGGCGGTGCCAGAGGAAGGATCAGACCTAAAAGTCTTTTACATTTGAACATGCGCCCTAATATAACCGGAGCCGCGGTAGCATAGTGGTTAGTGCACTGGCTTCCTAGCGCAGTGGTCTATGGTTCGATCCCCAGATGAGGCGGAAAATTTTTAGGCCACAAACGGCTCCTGGGTCGACCCAGCCCCGAATGGGTACCAGAGCTACTCTGGGAAGGTTAAGGCGGCCGGCGTGATGCCGACCACATCACCCCTCGTGTGCCGACGGTCAAGATAATATGGGCCTAACACCATATTCCCAATATGCCTCAATGGGCGTGTAACGGGTTCCTTTACCTAATATAACCACCAATACGAGGCAAAATTTTATTTTTTTAATAAAAAAGGATCTGCTCCGGGTGCCCAATAATAATTTAAGTACACCCCAGATTGATAGAATGCGCAGGCCTTACAATAAGTCATGATACATTTTACTACAAAGATGCAATGAAGTTGGAACGGAAAGGAATAAAGTGACCACATGAGAAATATTGCCGTCATTAGGGCATGCAGTAGAAGGCGCGTACTTTCATTAGTTTCCATCATTTTATTGGCAAGTTACCTTCTCCTGTCCTGCATTTCTAAAGGCCCAACGCTACTTTTAAGTACGCATACATTTGTGACGTCACCATATAAGCAGTATGGGAGATAAGCCAGATCAAGGAAAAAAAATTTCGTCACACGTTCTGTTGTCTGGCGTTAATTTTGAAACTGTCAAGTTAGCTTTTTTTCATAACCACTTGGTAGCAATTAACAGCGAAACTGCCAAGATACCTTGTCATAACCACGTTGTATTAGTTAACACTGAATATGTCAGGTTACTTTGTCATAACCACATTTGGTTAACAGTGAATATGTCAAGTTACCTTGTCATAACCACATTATTTAGTTAACAGTGAATATGTCAAGTTACCTTGTCATAACCACATTATTTAGTTAACAGTGAATATGTCATGTTATCTTATCATAACCACATGGTATTATGTAACAGCAAAACTGTTAGTTTACGCCTTTTCATAACCACCATGATATTTAGTTAACAGAATAACAGTGAATATATCGTTACCTTGTCATAACCACTTCTTCTTCTTCTTCTTCTTCGATCTTTAGCCGCCGACCGTCTAAGCAGTCAGTGGCCATCACGCCTAGTGGCGTCTTGTATTGCAACAACAAATTGATTCCACTTTGCTCGGTCGGTGGCCATCCTTCGTACAGTGCCCCAACTCTGGTTCATTCCCTGCATCTCAGCCTCCACAGTCCTCCGCCAGGTTGTTTTTGGTCGGCCTCTCTTTCGTTTTCCTTCAGGGGTCCAAAGCATAGCTGTTCTTGTGATGGCATCGGGGTCTCTTCTGAGGACATGACCAACCCAGCTCCAGCGTCTGCCAGCTATGATGGTGTGCATGTCCTCTTGCTTGCTACGAGTAAGCAGATCTTGGTTAGTGATGGTATTCGGCCAAAAGATTCGGTGAATTTTTCTTAGGCATGTTGTGTGAAAGGAGGACAATTTCGACATTTCCTTCTCTGTAACTCTCCAGCATTCCGCACCATAGAGAAGCACAGAAAGCACACAGCTCTGATATAATCTTAATTTTGTGCTTGTACTGTATAGGGAGGACTTTTAGATGTTGTTTAGGCTAAAGAAGGCTGTTCTTGCCTTATTCATTCTGATGTTGATGTCTTTGCCTGCCCCGCCGTCTGGTGTTACTATGCTTCCTAGGGATGTGAAGGTATCTGTCTGTACCAATTGCTGATTCCTTACTGATATGGGCTCAGGGTTGCTCACATTGAGCGTCATGACCTCAGACTTCTTTAAATTGATGTTCAAGCCCACCTGCTGGCTAAACTTGTTGAGTCTATCCGTTTTTTCCTGGATGTGTTGATGTGAATGTGCTAGTAGTGCAATGTCATCTGCATATTCCAGATCTTCCAGTGTAGAAAATATTGTCCATCTTATTCCTCTTGGACTGCCCTCTGTTGTCTGGCGCATCACCCAGTCTATGACTGTTAAAAATAGAGTGGTTGACAAGGGGCATCCCTGTCGTACTCCTGTCTTCACCTCAAAGGTTAGGTTGCTCTGCCCAACACTACACGTAAAGTTGGCATAGAGGCTTTTTTATGATTGACACTATGCAGCTTGGAATTCCATAAGCCCTCAGTATTTTCCATAAACTGTCCCTATGTATGCTGTCAAAAGCATTTTCAAAATCAACGAAATTAATGTAAAGCTGTCTTTGCCATTCTGAGCACTGCTCTATAATGTTCCTGAGAGTGAATATATGATCTACACATCTTCTATTCTTTCTAAATCCTGCTTGTTCCTTCCTCAGTTTGTGGTCTACTGCCTTTGAAATTCTCTGTATAATTATCCTGCCTAGTATTTTGCTGGGAACTGAGAAAAGAGTGATTCCTCTCCAATTATTGCAGTCTGCAAGATCTCCCTTCTTGGGCAACTTGACAATTATTCCTTTGTTCCACTCTGATGGTGTTGTCCCCATTTTCCAGACTTGTGCAAATAGTGGTTCTAATAGTTCTGCTGCTAGCTCAGGGTCTGTCTTAAATAGCTCTGCATTTAAGTTATCATGGCCCGGAGCTTTGCCGTTCTTTAACCCTTTGATTGCTGTGATGATTTCTTCTTTTCGTGGAATGTCTGTATTCACATCTAGATCGTTTTCAGCTTCAGGAACATTCAGTTGTGTCTGGTGGTTCCTTGTTCAGAATTTCTCTGAAGTGCTCTGCCCATCTTGTTTCCTGTCCCTCTGCTGTCGTGATGAGATTACCTTGCTTATCTCTTACTAATGTAATATTGTTTGCACCTCGTTTTCCGCTCATAACCACTTGGTATTAGGTAACAGTGAAATTGTCAATTTACACCTTTTCATAACCACATGGTTTTTAGTTAACAATGAAACTGTCACCTTTCATAACCGCATGGTATTTAATTAATAATGAAACTGTCAAGTTATATCTTTTCATAACCATATGATGTTCAATTAATAGTGAAACTGTAAAGTTACACATTTTCATAACTACATGGTATAAGTTAACATTGAAACTATCGTTACACCTTTTCATAACCACATTGTATTAGTTAACAGTGAAAACTATCAAGTTTGTCACGGATTGCCTCCCCTGCTTTGCAGTAGTGGTCCAACAGTGACCAAAACTCAAGAGTATCTAATATTGGCTTCCAAGTTATCTACATGCATGCAAGATTACTCTTGGCAGAGATGTAGATAGAAGATTAATGACATTTCTACCTTAAGGGAGCCTTCACAAGATATGTCCAGAAGTCACGAACAAGGTTGCATTGGGCTGAACAATTGTTAACGCATTTTATCTGGTCCGTCGCCTTTTGTGAAGGATTTAAGCAATGGTTTAGTCAGTTCAAGCCCCCAGTTGGTGTAATCCAACGAAATTCCTTTTTTAGAGGAATAGCTCTGTTTAGAGGTAAATATATATCTAGGTATTTATATACTGAAGCACATTAAAAATGCACCACCTGTATAATCCAGGAACAGAGTGTGAAATGTAAATATAAGTGTTTACAAGTTTACATATTTGGAATCTTTATTCATTTTCCTATGAATCCATGCTGGTCATTAATTTGTGCATTTGATTGTTATGAAATTCATTGCATTCTGTGCAGGCAAGGGAGAAAACCAAAAATGCAACCAATAAAAAAATTCATTCACACTATCCTCAGTATCTGGTATGTCCACCGCGTGCTTGCAAACAAGCTTGGCAGCGG
The DNA here is from genome assembly GCA_024509875.1 of Oreohelix idahoensis. Taxonomy (NCBI): domain Eukaryota; kingdom Metazoa; phylum Mollusca; class Gastropoda; order Stylommatophora; family Oreohelicidae; genus Oreohelix; species Oreohelix idahoensis. The sequence goes on from JAMPIV010014575.1 coordinate 57,896, forward strand.
CTCCGCATGGAACGCACAAATCTCTGAAGGAAATTCCGGGGAATCAAGTCCCATTCACGTGTAAGAGCAGCTTCGAGCTGTTGCAGATTAGCTGGAGAACCTTGCCTGTAGACTCTGCGTCCAAGCTCGTCCCACAGATGTTCTATAGGGGACATGTCTGGTGATAGGGCAGGCCAATCAATCGTCACAATGTTCTGCTGCTGTAGATATTGCTGCGTAATGCATTGTCCTGCTGGAAAAGCTGCAAGTCTGGATAATTTGTGAAAGCAGGAGCAACCAATGCATCCAGAACCTCATCTCAATATGTTACAGCATTAACATTTCCACAGAAGACGTGAAGAGGCAAGCGATGGTGAAAACTGAATCCTCCCCAAATGTGAATACTGCCACCTCCAAATCGGTTGTGCTGACGAACACAGCAATCTGCAAAGCGCTGTCCACACCGTCGCCAAATCCGCATACATCCATCAGCAAAGGATATGTTGAATCTGCTCTCGTCTGTGAATAGGACAGCATTCCACTGCAGTCTAGTCCATCTGACATGTTGCTCTGCCCATTGCAGGCGCTGCTGACGATGTCTGTGAGTCACGTTTGGCCCAACATAAGGTCGTCTTGCAGTAAGGCCTGTATCTCTGAGTCGTCGTATGACTGTCATTCAAGAGACTTGCCCACGTCTACCCACTATTGCTCTTGCTGTTTGACTTGCCGGGAGAGAACGATTCCTTAGGTGACTCAGCACAATATGACGATCTTGCGCAGGGGTAGTAACTCGTGGTTGGCCACTCCAAAGTCTATCCCGGGCACTGCCAGTGGTTCCGTAACATTCATTGAGACGTACAATAGTGCTGTGGTGGCAATTCATCCTTCTGGCAATGGCCCGCGAGCTCATTCCGGTCTCCAACATACCAATGGCTCATGTGCGGTCGTTTTCAGATAGTCGTGACATTTCAAGCACATGTACTGGGTGTTTTGTCTCAACGGCCTTTTTATACCGAGTATACTGCCACAACACGTACACATTTTCAGGGTCATAGCTGTTGGGAATCGTGTTGCACGTGTAACTTTCATTGTTTTCATGTAGTCTGTACACAAACCCGTGGGTTGAATCATGCACTTTCCATTCCAGCAGCCATTCGCTCTCTACCTCATGACAAACACGGGGAAAATCCATTCCCACACTTTTTTTTCCTCCAGCTTCTCGGCATCAGTATATATAATAGTGGTGCGTTTTTAATGTGCTTCAGTATATATATATATATATATATATATATATATATATATATATATATATATATATATATATGTATATGTATATGTATATGTATGTGTATATATGTATATGTGTATATATGTATATATGTATATATATATGTATATATATATATATATATATATATATATATATATATATATATACACATAATATATATATATATATATATATATATATATATATATATATATTCTGGCTCATGCGTTTGCTTTCATACATATAAAACTGAAGCGACTATGATGGTTTAGTTTTAAAACAACATGTAACAATTTTAATAATGAATTAGTCTTTAACAGTTAAAATAAATATGGAAAGATTGGTGAAATTTAGATAAAAGTTTTCGTCACGGAGATGTTGAGGATTTATCAGAAGTCTGTTGCTTTCGCCTATTTTACAAGAAACTTAACTCTAGCTGAGTCCTGCAGCTGTGGTTCATCAATTCTGTGATGATGAAAGCCTTCTCCACACTCTCTTCCACTGTAGGCGGTTAGGGTGGATGCTTTTCTCTCACACTAGCGGCGTTAGTACCACAAATCGTCTGATGGCTTGTAACCACGAACTTTAGAAAAATAGAAAAACAAATGCCCTCTGCTAAGTACATTTGTTTGGAGCATTCTAACAGGCTCACGTTCCTGTTGTCCGCTCACCAATGTTAAACTCTCAGAAGAATTTAATTCTCGAGCACGCACAACGTAACTCCGAGAAGTTAGTTGCTTATCCTTTACAGGACGTGGCAATCAACCCCAGCTTTTATTGGCTGTTTGTGATTTTTCTAAGCAATTTTTTTCATTCAGTAGTTTGCCATTGCTTTCTGAACGGTACGGCGCTTATACCATTGTTAAAAATCCACACAAAGCGATCTGCTACCAAACCGCCTGCAGCAGGTTTCGAACCTGGTATATCTGGATTATGAAACTGCGTTCATATCCATTAGGCCACAGACGCCGACAACTTCGAGAAGATGGTTAAAATTCACCAATATTACTCTGAGGATTAACGGGTAACATGTGTCTGGACAGTGAGAATATGATTTGTGCCTGAATTAACATTAACAAGTTACATACATCTCAAAAATGATATGCTACACTTGAGGCACACATGATGTAATCATCACTCATTACTGCTCCAGTCGGAGTCCTGGGGTCACCTCTGCTGTCAGGTTTTCCCGCATGACTAGCAAGAAACAATCATCAGTACTTGCTGTAGTGGTCCATGAATATACTGTTTTCATATGTTGAGGTTGCCAGCCTCATATATAACCACTTAGCAAGAAACCTGTCAAATCTGTATTAGATTAGTAAATAAATTGTTTACACTTACCCCAAAATTTTGGGAATACACAATCTACTTGCACAGATTTAGACTGGACATGACTCTGTATTAGATGCTTCGAATACACTTCGAAATCACTTAGGTCTGGAAATTAGAGTTAATTCCTCTGACGGCGGGTGTTCTGCGAAATCCTGGCCTGGGAAAACTTTTTTAAAATGCCTGTTTGACTTCTTCTTTGATCCTTAGCCGCCGACCGTCAAAGCAGCCTGTATGACTTGGTCTGGGAAATTAGAGTTAATTCCTCTGACGGCAGATGTTCTGCAAAATCACTGGCCTGGGAAAACTAAGTTTCCAGTCTTGTATTAAAAAAATGGTGGTTTACTTGTAAATTCCTGAGTTGCCCAATACTCTATCTGTTAGTTATTGTTGTGGAATTTCTAAGTCCAATGTCTCCTATTTCTTTCTGGCTTTCTGAGAGTTGCTCGTATGAAGTTGCGAAGCTGTCTGTGTGGGTACTAACTTCTGATTTCACTACATTATATCTCACAATCCTCAGTTCAAATTCCAGCTGTGTTCCGCTTAATTTTCCAGTGAGATACAATTGTATATTCCGGTCTCTCAAATCAACCAATCCAATCGAATCTCGTTCAGCACTACGTGGGTATGGGTGTTTCAAATTAAAAAAATACCCTCACGTGTTTCAAAATACCCGGTATTAAATTTAATATCCACGCGTGACCTCTTCATATCGTTGCGTCAAACTTCCGCCGGCATCTTGTGCTATCTTTACAAACAAATGTTGTGCACCGATACTGCTCCGATGCTATCGTCTGCAAATCTCGAGTTTCCAGGCAGATTTATCTGTAATCTCGATACAGAACGTACAACGGGAAGCGATTACCTCATTATCTCTCGTCTTGTGCAAACTTAGGGATAGTCGCTCGCCACCTGGACCGTCACGTTCAAAGGGATCAATAGAGATGACCGTCTTTATCAAATGTGGCCAGACGAATGAAGCGAAAACTTATCAGTCGCTGATCGGTCAAATTACATGGCGTTATTACAGTTCTGTCTGTGATCGGCTCAAAGCAAACATGTGAAAATTAAAGATAGTCCTGTGGCCGATACTTCCGTAGGGGTGTGGAGTGTTAGAGACGTCACCCTACTAGATCCAGCATAGAGAGTAAATAATGGTGCATAAAAGATGCCACATAATAATGACGGGATGGAAAAATAAGAAAATATCACTCGCACGGGAATGTAATGCAATCCTGCCGGAGTGGACTTGAGATCGCACAACCGTATCGTCACAAAGTTACACCTTTTCATAACCATATGGTATTAGTTAACAGTGAACATGTCAGGTTACCTTGTCATGACGACAGTATGTTAGTTGTTACTTAAACTTTCAAGTTACCTTTCTCTGATATAACCACTTAATGTTACGTTTCAGTAAAACATACACGCTGCCCCCTGTTAGTATTCTCGCATCGTGTTAGTTGAAAGTGAGTTACCAAGTATTTTGTTGTTAAGTGTGAAACTCCGCGACATTAGCTGACAGTAAAACTACCACTTACCTAGTAAACGGGCCAGTAAAGTTCACACTGACCTGAACGACATAACAGCGAATGTAAGTTTACTCCTCGCACGAAACTAGAACAGGCGGTCAAGCCGAACTGGGGAGGATTGTTCTACTAGTTAGCGCTGCGTTTAAAAATAAAACACGGGGAAAGAAGATGGAATTATGGGAGAAATAGAAAGTGGCTTGTTCCACAGTTGCTGGCGCACGTGAGAATGAAATCAAGCAGATGTATCCGGGAACACGGACTGTGAACCGCGTGTGTATGTGAGTGTGTGTATGAGTTAATTGTGGTTGGGGGTGAATCACCTGCGGTTAGTTTTTTTTTCGGTCGCTGTACCCGCAGGTATTGCCTAATGGGTTCTAGTTGAGTAAAGCTATCGTTAACTTCTCCGTTTTATACCATGCTGAATATGTAAGTGGTTCTCAAAACTGTGTGCTGTCGCGGGTAGGCAGATTTATTTTCCAGTGTGCCAGATGCTGGTGCCATTTTTATGCCATATAATTTTTTTTTTAACTTTTACCGCATATGTTTTTACACAAGGTGCCACAATTTGGTCACAAAGAAAAATATAGTGCAATTAGTTATGTCACCACTTCTCATACATCCAAATATGACGAATGGAAACTAAACAGCTAATGATAAATAATAGAATCTTACCAAATCTTCGCTGTCAGTGTCAAACATGGTCAATGACTACGACGCAGGAGAAGAAAATCACATCATGCTAGCCTAGTTGATGTGCTTGAGAAGAGCCATTAATGTTACCAGAAGACACGGAATGAGAAATGATGATATAATTTTTTTTTTTTAAATGGTAAGAACTACATCCTACATCGAAAATATCTTCTTCTTCAAGTACCATGCCTAGTAGCGTAGGAGATCATGACTCTCCACAACTTCCTGTCTCCAGTACAATTTATCAGTTCTGCTGTCTCCAGTACAATTTATCAGTTCTGCTGTCACTTCTTTCCATGCCACGATGTCAAACTGTCCAGTATTTGCTCTCTTTGTCTTCCCATATCTCTTTTTCCTTCATCCTTACCTGTTGTTACCATATATTCCAGCTTTCCTCTTCTCAAAACATGCCCCCCCCCCAAAAAAAAAAAAAAATAAAATGGATTGATTCTTTCTAACTTGTGAAATCTTCTTCTCCGTTCACCCTCAGATGTCAACTTGAATAAGTTCAAAGTTCACCCTCAGATGTCAACTTGAATAAGTTCAAAGTTCACCCTCAGATGTCAACTTGAATAAGTTCAAAGTTCACCCTCAGATGTCAACTTGAATAAGTTCAAAGTTCACCCTCAGATGTCAACTTGAATAAGTTCAAAGAACGCAGTGGTCAGCCTGAGGATGTTGATATCTCCGTAGATTTTCTCCAGGAATGGTACTGGTGATGGCCATATGCGTTTTCTCTGTTCCTCATATGTTGTGCACCTTTGAAGCAGATGTTCGGCAGTCATTTTATCAGTTCTATTTTATCTTTAATTTGTTGAGTAGATGGTATCTCAATCTGTTATGACCCGTGCGAAGTCTGAAGATTACCACTTGTTCACTTCTGCTGAGCTGGTAATATGGATCATTTTTTTTTTTTAATAGCCTGGATGCTCTGCTTCCCACTTGTGCCTGTATCTGCGCTTGATGAAACTCTTGGCCTCCTCATAAGTTATGTTTGTGTCAAGTTGAGGAAGATTTCCCCCTTCCTTTGCCAAATCTGTCAGCCTCTTCATTTCTAGGGATGTTGCAGTGAGAAGGGATCCACTGTATCACGACTCTTTTGTATTGCTGACATAGTCTGTGAAGTGTTACTCTTAGGTCATCCAGTTCAGCATTACTTTGACTTTTCAGCGTTGTAATTACTGACATCGCATCTGAGAAGATAGCTACTGGTCTCTCTGAGCTTTCTTCTGTCATTATAACTTGTGAAATAAGTTTCCTTTGCGTATTGGCCTCTTTCAGGACATCCTCATCACTGTTTTTGGCTGCCCATGGTATTTGCAACATTCTTCTGTAAAACATCTCTGTGGCCTCAAGTGCCTTTCCCTACGTGTTTACTAATTGTCCATGGCTCACTCCCATATGTCAGAATTGGTTCTGTATAACATTGAAGAACTATCGAAAATATAGAAAGACACAAAAAATGCAGTGGTTTGGCCATCGGAGTCCGCGCAGTTACCACTACGCACTTACAACAGTAGAAGATCTGGTTTGAGAGTACGAGGAAGACTAGGAGACAGATGGATAGACACTTTCCCACATCACGAGCTCACATCGGATATAGCGACACACTTGACCCAAGAACGAAAACTGCACCGCCCCACGCCACTTCATGGCAAGATTGGGCACACTCCCTCCCCCTCCCCAGACCAAAAAAAGGACAGGACAGGACAATGATTGCTCGGCTCCACGTGTGGCAAGACAAGACAGTATATGCAATTACCTGTGTATTATAATGCTGAGTCTTACTTACTTAGTCGTTCCCTTTCTACCGTGAGGTGTAGAGGTGTCGTAAAACGAAGTGTAACCCACTACTTTGTTAATCACTATGTCGAGATACAGATTTGCTTCAACCAATCAACTTGCACCGTTCACCAGTCTCTAAGACAGAATAAATTATACTGTTCACGCAGTTCACGCAAGATGGCGGCTAAAAACTGAATAAAATTAGGCTGTATGAGACCAGGTACAAAACCGGAGGAAACCAATCAACTTGCTCCGCCAGGAACCAACCGAAAGCTTTCCTTAAGTATTTAACTGCCTATATAATCGGGCGGATTTTATGCTAACCACGCAACCCCGAACTTGACGCCAGAGATACTGACTGAAGAGGAAGAACCTGTCACTTTGATTTAGTGCTTACCTGAGGGCATCGACCTGCAACCTACTTCACTAAGTCGCATCAAAACCTGGCCAGTTTAAAATCTTAGGAGGGTAAATATATTTGCGATAACCCTTAGAAAAATAGGCCTTCAGCAGGTATATAATGTTGGTATTTGTTGTGTGTCATTATACTACCTACACCTGTATATATTTAATATATTTTGGGTTCACTATGAATGTATATGATTGATATAGACAAAGACTAATAGGACTCATACCTCAATCTATTGTCTCCTATAACTCAATCTATTGTCTCCTATACTTCAGTCTATTATCTCAGATAAGACCAACTGCAAATATAACCAAAACAGTCCTTGTTAGGACTCAATCTATTGTCAGTCTATAACTTCAGTCTATTGTCTCTGATAACTCCAAACTGCAATATAACCAAAACAGTCCTTGTTAGGACTCAATCTATTGTCAGTCTATAACTTCAGTCTATTGTCTCTGATAACTCCAAACTGCAATATAACCAAAACAGTCCTTGTTAGGACTCAATCTATTGTCTCCTATAACTCCAACCTGATATATCACCAAACAGTCCTCGTCTCATATACTCCTATCATAAGAACATAACAATATTGTTAGGATATATGTTACCAGCTAGTATAGCACTTGACAGAGAGGACGTGGTATAGTATAGGGGGAAGGACATTGTTGTATCACACCTAGGTGTACATATTATTGGATTTATTCATGTATTGATTTATATTATGGGATGTATTCATGTATTAAATGTATTCATGTATTGAATCTATATTATTGAATGTATCCATGTATTAGTTTATCAGAAAGAATGTTTTGCAAGTAGACACCTGTCTTGTCTCGCTATTGCTAGATCATACTGAGCCATGTTGTCATTCATCCCACATGCAGACACTGAGACACGCTCATATCATATACAATAGAAATAGGTGGGCTTGAGGACAGAAATTAGCCCCTATTTTTGCTTTGTTACAGGTTTATTTGTGTCCTAAAAACCTGAGGTCGTATGTTCGAGTCAATCCCGCTGCCTGGAACTTCTCAGGAGCATAGAGATTGTACAGAAGCTACATCTTTAGTCCCCCTCAGTCTTGGGTGGGCTAAAGTAACGAGCCTCAGCAGGAGTTGTGTGAAGCAAACTACGGAGAACAGAACTGTTTAAGAGAGATGAGTACACATTAGTACCATTTCTGTCAGCATTGTGAGCATAGAAACTGTCAGTGATGAGAAAGTGACTTAACATAGCAAGAGACAAAATTAATAGCATAGCTGAGAAGTGTTATATCCTTAATTAACAGCACAGCTGATCCATGTACTATAATTAATTAACAGCACAGCTGATATAAATTTTGTTCCTATAATTGGAAAACTTGTTGTCTATATAACTATAAATATTTGTAAAATATATGTAAACTTACAAATTCATTACGTTCCATTTTTTTCAACATTCACCCTTCAGCACAAGAGTAGATAGTGTATATACTAAATAAAATATAAGGAAAGTGTATTTGAACGACAACTCCGCCTATGCCGGTCCCAAGCCCAGATGAAAAAAAAGGAGGGCGGCCTGCATGGAGGCCGTAAGGAGGCAGCCCCTCCACCATGCAAAGGCACAACAGGCCAATCACCTGTTTGCTTTAAACCACGATTACAAGTAACACAAGAGAGAAAACCGGACTGATTCTAAAGGCGACGAACTGGAACGGACTACGGACTACGACTTATGGAACATGGAACACAAGAAGTATAAATGGGAAGGAAGAGGAGCTGGTGGAAGAGATGAGGAAAGCAAAACTAGAAATCCTGGCTATAACGGAAACAAAGAAAAAAGGACAAGGAGTCATGGATCTCAATGGCAACACGCTGCTCTACAGTGGTGTACCCATATCCGAAAGAGCTAAAGGGGGTGTGGGTTGCATTGTGGCCCAAAATCAAAAAGATAGTATCAAGGGATGGAACTTTGTCTCGGAGCGCATTATGGTTGTGAAACTAAAAGAAGGAGAAACCATAGTCAACCTGGTCATAGTGTATGGGCCAAATGAGGATGAGAGAGCAGAGGTCAAGGAGGAATTCTTCGAGCTGCTTCAAAGGACAGTGGATGACTGCCTAGATGAAGTTATCATGCTCGGAGATTTTAATGCCAGAGTTGGAAATGACCATGCTAGATGGGGTGGAGTTATCGGAAGATATGGAGAAGATACTCTCAATGACAATGGAAAGCGACTCCTTAGATTCTGCAGTGAGCAGAATCTGATCATTACAAACACAAAGTTCCCCCCCATAAGCGCATACATGCATACACTAGATGTGAACCAACCAAGAATGAGAAGTCAGTGATCGACTATGCCATTGTTCGGAGAAGCTCATTCAAATATGTCCGAGATGCAAGAGTCTGGAGGGGGCCAGAGATTGGAAGTGATCACTACCTGCTAACAATCAAACGAACAACTGAAAGAGTTGCTCAGCCTAGGAACTGCCCAACATCACGCAAGAAACCAAGTAAACGAGCAGGAGAAATGAGCATTAGGACCTACAAGCTGAGAGAGCCAGAAATTAAGACCAGATATCAGGGGCTTATTGCTGCAGCGGTGAGCAACACAGAAGAACAACCTGATGACTTGGAAACCCTCTGGATTAAATTCAAGGATATCATAAAGACAGCTGCTGCAGAAGCATGTGGTGAAGTCCGACTTGGGAACCAGAGAAAGAGGACACCTTGGTGGACAGAGGAAGTCAAAGAGAAAATAAGAGAGAAGAAAATGGCATGGAAACAATACTTAGGAGCTAAAAACACAACAGGACAAATGGAAAAATATAGAGAATATGTGACACTCAGAACAGAAGCAAAGAACAAAGTGCTAGCAGCAAAACAGAAGTCCTGGGAAGAATTTGGAGAAAAGCTAGAAAAAGATGCACAAGAAAACCAGAAATTGTTCTATAAGACCCTAAAGAACATGAGAAAGGAAAAACAATGCCCTCTCAAATTTATAAAGGACAAGCAAGGCAAATTGCTTACTGCCCCGAAGGAAGTAATGGAAAGATGGAAAGAATATTTCTCAGAACTCCTTGATGGTGAGCAAGGTCAAGCATCAGAAATGATAACCACTAGCACAGAAGAGGAAACCAATGGTGATGAAGATGACATAAAGATGGAAGAACTGAAGGCAGCACTGGAGAAAATCAAGATGGGCAAAGCAGCAGGGCATGATGGTATAACACCAGAAATGGTTAAGTACATGGGAGCATCAGGCGACCTATTACTCTTAAGGGTCCTACAGGCAGCATGGTGCAACAAGACCATACCAAAGGATTGGGAGATTGCCATCATAACACCAATTTTCAAAAAGGGTGACAATCGACAGTGTGGAAACCATAGAGGCATATCCCTTCTCAGTGTCCCTGGTAAAATCTACTCTAGAATCCTAGAGCAGAGACTCCGACGCCTAGCTGAGCCACAATTGGATGAGGTCCAGTGCGGATTCCGAGCAAACCGAAGTACTCAAGACCTAATCTTCACACTCAGACAGCTGAGTGAAAAGGCCCTTGAGTATAAGAGTGAGATCCATCTTTGTTTCATAGATCTGGAAAAGGCGTTTGACAGGGTCCCCTGGAGCAAACTTTGGGACTGTTTGGCAAGGAAGAATATTCCAGCACCTCTGATTCATGCTATACAGAGCTTCTACAAGTCTTGCAGAAATTATGTGAGGACAGCAAACCATAAGTCAGAAGAGTTCAGGACCACCACTGGTGTAAGACAAGGTGATATCCTATCACCTTACCTCTTCATACTCCTTATGGACGATGTCATCAAGGCATGTAAGGAGAGAACAAGAAAGTATTCAGTGGGGTACTGGAAGATGAGACAGGTCTATATTTCAGAGCTGGCATTTGCTGATGATGTTGCCCTGATTGCTAAATCAGAGGCACATCTCCAATCCAACCTGCAAGTCTGGAAGGAAGAGCTGGAGAAGAGAGGGATGGTCATAAGCAGCTCTAAAACAAAATCCATGGTGATATCACGAGAAGAAAGAAGACATCAGATTAAGCTGGGAGAACAGGTCCTGGAGCAGGTCGACCACTTTAAATACCTCGGAGCTATTATAGACCGAAAGGGAGGCATCAAAGAAGAGTTGGCCACTCGAAAAGCAGCAGCTGGGAGACTTTTTCAGGCCATAAATCGAGGATTCCTCAGCAAGAGAGAGGTTGGTAAGAAAACGAAGATGGCTGTATACCGCTCCACCTATGTCCCAGTCTTGACATATGGATGCGAGTCATGGGCAATGACTACAACCCATAAAAGCCAGATCCAAACCTCAGAAATGAGGTATCTGAGGAAGGTGGTTGAAGTAACAAGAAGAGACATGGTACGCAACCAGACGATACGTCAAGGCCTAAAATCCCACCCCCTGCAGACCCAAGTAGAACAGTCCCAACTAAGATGGTTTGGCCATGTCTGCAGAATGGGAGAAGATCGGCTACCACGACAAGCATGGGAAACAAAGAGCCAAGGATCCAGACCCCGAGGACGACCCAGAGTCCGCTGGGAGGACAACATTAGACAATCTTTGAAGGACCGAGGACTAGAATGGAACCAGGCCAGGAGGAAGACAGCCGATAGAATAGTCTGGCGCTCTCTCTTCCAAACCTCTACACCTCACGGTAGAAGGGGAACGACTAAGTAAGTAAGTATTTGAACGACTTGTCAATTTTATCAGTGTTAAGTAAAATCTGTTTCCTTGGTTTTTTAATATCACAGTTAGTTACACAGCAGAGGTGGCGCTTTATGTCGGTCTCCTCTATACTATTGTTTCGAGATCAGATCATTCACAGCCGTAACTAATTTGTGATACCAGTAGTCCTCTCAGACACTGGGACTTCACCATTTTCTGCAGAAATTCTATTTCTGTAATTGTCAGTACTATACTGATACAAGAGCAAAATAAAACCTCTCGCCACAAGAGGTTTGGAAGAGAGAGCGCCAGACTATCCTATCGGCTGTCTTCCTCCTGGCTGGTTCCATTCTAGTCCACGGTCCTTCAAAGATTGTCTAATGTTGTCCTCCCGGCGGACTTTGGGTTGTCCTGGAGGTCTGGATCCCTGGCTCTGAGTTTCCAATGCTTGTCGTGGTAGCCGATCTTCTCCCATTCTGCAGACATGGCCAAACCATCTTAGTTGGTGTGGTGAAATTACAGTGATGCAACGTTAAAATTCCTCCATCTATAAAGTAAACAGGTAAAATAACACGTAGGGATAAAAATATAGGTAAGATACGCTGATACATTCTCGCCCATGCCCGCGTTTTCTAGCGCCATTGAAACTAACTAGTTAGAACATGCAGACTAAACGAACGATCCTTTTAGACGGGGTGGAAACGGAGATAAAAGAAAAAAATATGACGGTCTGAACACGTGTTTGAATCTAAATTCTAAAAGACGCAATTTGTAGTTTTTTTAAAGAAAAAATTACGCCACTAGTTGACACAATGTAAGGAAATGGACAAAAAAACGACCTTAGCTCTTGTTAGAAACAGTCGTATCTTGGACGGTTTACGGTAATTAGTCGTTTTCGTTTGAATATAGCGGCAAATGCCGTACACGAAGGTTCAAAAACAAATTTCAAAACTAACCTTGAAAAAGTAGGTTTTTTCTTAATAATAAGTTTAGGAGAATAAAAAATAGCTAGTTTGATAGCCCATCTTTAACAGAGAAAGAATATACTTTTAATTACGAAGACGGACAGATAACACAGAAGATATTGACGAAAGACTGTATTGTTCAATACAGACTAGCAGACAGTTTTTTGTGCATATTTTCACTAAAGTTACATTTTGACGTCCTTGAGACTAAAAATGTAAAACCAAACTGCAGGTTGACTAGGGGCAAGGTAGGAGGATAGTAGCTAAAAATAACTTAGCACAGAATCTTAGAAGTAGGGGGAGACAAAAAATTGTGTAGTTTTTTTCTTGTAGTTTCGTCCAAAAACAAGTGTAATTTTGGGAAAAGCCAAGTTGGGACGGACAGACCGACAGAAAAATACTACACACTAGACTGAGACTGGACCGAAATTTGACTTTGTAGTTTAAATATTTGAATAGTAGTGGGGAAGTCCGCTGATTGGACAGAAGATTTCATATTGTAGAAAAACACTAGAAGCTAGTGCCATTTTGAAGAAGACTGTCCATTGACACAGTTCGTTAATGCTAGAGGTGTGATTTCCAGGAAATATTAAATATTATCAGTGGGATGCCTTAATCTAGCCAGCAGCTCAGCTGAGTTTTGCTAGTACAACGTAACTGTATTATCAATTTTGAATTGTGAGTTTCTGGTCTGGCACTATGCTAGTGCCAGATGCTTGAAGAGGTCCAAGATTGGATGCCTAAGAATCCTATCATTTTACTCCAGCACTTGTGAGGAGTGGGCCACGTGAATTCTTTACTGCATCGTCACAGGCCAGATAAGTTGAATACCTGGCCTGCTGTAGATTCATCAAACTGTTTCCACCAAGAAATAAATAAACCAAATCCTGGTTGATAAAAACTATATTTCAGTACTATATTTCCAAAACAATGAACAGAGATCGGGTATGATGACATCACCCCGACTAAACATCCAGTGCTAGTTTTCCCAAGACACTGTAGTTAGTGTAATATTAACCAATGTAAACACATATCCATGTACAAAATTTTCATTTGATTATTTAATATATATATGCACTTTTATTGAAAAATACATATTGTTTCATACGTCCTGACCACAAGAAAATTTGGCTCAGGACTAAATAAATTCAAAAAATTATAACTTTAACTTCTAAAGCCAGTGTTAGTTGAGTTGATCATAGAGCTTATTATTATTATTATTAGAATTAGTGTTTACATGTGTGTGTCAGTGTATTTAAATTACCTACACATCACATTTCATTACCCTAGACATTAAACGTAGCTAACATACATAATAGCAGAATAAGTCTGTTTGAGGTCATATGTGGTAGCAGAAAGGCATTCTGTAACTCACATAAACTTTTATCATCAGGAGCCTTCACAGCTGACCTCATCCAGTACACTAGGTAACATAGCAACCACACAATAACATCAAAAACCACTACAGTTGGGACTGTTCTACTTGGGTCTGCAGGGGGTGGAATTTTAGGCCTTGACGTATCGTCCGGTTGCGGACCATGTCTCTTCTTGTTACTTCAACCACCTACCTCGGATACCTCATTTCTGAGGTTTTAATGCTGAGTCATGACTATTAATATTATTACTGTATCTCTGTCTTGTGTCACCTGACCTATATTGTTAAATAGGAAAGCTGCAGACATTATTGCGTCTATAATTAGTCTGGATCGTTCCTAGGCATATATCCGGAGTTACGTGGGGAATGCTAATTAAATGACTCCTGTCCACGAAGCACTATTTTTGTGGTGCTTAGTTGGGAGAGTACATAGTCTAGATTCACTCCCGTAGCGAGGCTGTGTTGTCGTTCAGACGGTCCTATGTTTGAGTCTCCGGGAAGCCTATCACTTCTGTTGTCTAGTTTTCTACTTCTTTATTTCTCACACTGGCTTGGCCATATCCGCCGCACGAAAGATGGTCGCATCCTCAAAGATATTTTCAACGGGCAGCTGGCAGATGGAAATAGAACAGTCGGGCGACCTCATCTGAGGTTCAAAGAGAGACATAAAGGCACTGGACCTAAATCCAGCAACCTGGGAGGATGAAGCTGCCGATCCCACCAAGTGGCGATGATCCCTGCGGCGCCATCTCAGATTGGGCGACAAAGCTCTCACAACAACCATAAGAGAAAAGAACACACTGAAAGTAACACTAGGCCAAAAAAAATAAAAAAAATAAAAACACACACACAAGCTGGGGGCTATCACCCCAGGAGCTCATTCCCATAGTCAGTTATGACTGAAGAGGGCTGTTGCTACTACTATTATTACAACTATTACTACTACTATTTCTTACGAGTGCCTTGTCACGTAGGTTTTGATCATTAAATTGCCTATAGCGTCTTCCTATTCTTTCACCCGAATTCTGTAATTTTGTTATCTCTCTTTATTTCCTTTTTTCCTGTATATTTTGCATCCATTCGTTTGCGAAATATAATTCGCAAACTTTACCTGTTTCTTTTCTCAAAACTGAGAATCGCACTAGCATTCTATTACACAGATGTCAGTCGTGCAGGTAGACGTGAATGTGCGAAAAATTCGTTTTGCTGGACATAGAGCAGACTTTTGGTCTACCATTTTCACCTGACACTAGCGTAAGGTGTCAAACCCGGCATCCTCACAGTGCAGGAACGAGACAGCTGTCTACAGTTTGCAGAAACGCATGAGGGTTTTCGTTAGAAAAACCTGGCGTAGCGTGAAAAATCGTCCGCACCGCAGACAGGCTGTCTGGGATTTGAAGCTGACACGCGTACATCTCGGTCAGTAGGTGGCAGTTACGACACGCGTTAAGCTGACGTAAATGTTGGGAGTAGGGGAGATAATTTCGCTTGGCGAAATAAGTTGGGGCCCTTTGTCTGATTTTAAGATATTGGCCCGAGTTTGAAACTTTATTTCATTTCATTCAGTAACTTCGCAGTAAAGACAGAACTAGCCTTCGTTCGATTTCTAAAATATCTCTGTTAATAGAGATGGCCTTTAGTTTGGTCGAAGTGGTTTAAGTTCTTAGTACTTCTGTGTTTGAGGTGAATATTATAGATCTCTAGTATTTTGTGAAGTGATAAAGCGTTAAATCGCTTATTTCATTCTAAACTAGTTCTGTGCCCAGAGTGCCTAATTTATAGTTTGTATTATTTTTCTAGTGACGCATACAGTGGAAATACAAGATAAATTATATCTTTAGCTTACTAAACTAGTAGCTATAAGGAATTTAATTTAACGGCTAATACTCAGTCGAAACTGTTTTAATAACAAACTTATAAATGCTAGACGCGACATCAGTGAGTAGTGACGGAGTACGCACCATATTCCTAATTCCTGATGATCGATTTAATATAACTTATTTCACCGGAAGTTTAAATAATAAGTCAAGCTGTAGGCTTGCTGTTTTAAATGTAAGTTATATTGAGTACATAATATGTAAATGATTTATATGTGCTTTTCCTTTTATACAGTGAAATACTGGGGTGACCCGAACTTTACCAGCATTTTATAAGAGTTTCATATTTGTGAAGAAATAGACAGTCCTTATTTTGAACCACGTGGGTTTCTCAAGTAACACTGGTCTGTCAGTGCATATGCCAACAGAGTTAGACAGAAATACTATATCCCACTAACGGGTTTCAAAGACTGTAATGATCAATACGGGGCCTTTGCGCCAGATCTTAAATTCTTTTCATAAACTCTACGTAAATTTTCTGCCTGGCGGCGAGAATAATTACAATCAATAACATTAACTTTCCGACATTGTTGACAAGTGAGTGGGGAACTAAGATTTTCTGTTTGAGAGAAGTTGTCCACCGGTCATCTTCCTAACTAAGGGAAACTTCGTGTTCTGACATTTTGTGCTCGTTTAAGCCTAATTCTTACCTCGTGAGTCAAGTGACATTAACTTTAGTCTGAAATAACTATCGCCTGAAGCAGACGCTCCCCAGATCCATTTTGGTGAAACCAACAAACAAATCTGCAGAGCTGGGATCTGTTTCATTAAACGACAGTAACAGATAAAAAGTGTGAGTGTCCAAAATTTGCGCCAGCCGGCGAAACCACAACACGATTGTAAGTATATCAGGGCCCTGATGAAAGAACCGAGTGAAAGTGACGGAAGGATGTTCGTTGTATAATACACTCACTTGTTATATTTGCTTTTTCCTTAGGCGAGATTTGCTGCTTAAGTAACGTGTTCCTTTAGAATAGATACTGCTGTCAAAGTCAGTCTATACCTTCAAAGGGGAACAATTTAGACCCTAACCACATGCATCTATAACTCTTTGGGCCATCATCTGTCATCCTAACGGGGCTGTGGGCTAAACCTAGAGTTAAGATCATAACGGGGCTATCATCCTTGTAGCATTTTCCTTGAATTTTATGACTATTTGTATATGTTTTCCTTGATGCATTTTTTTTCCTTAAGTGTTGTGAGAAGATTTTTTTAAATGATAATAAAAAAAATCTCTCTTGAACTAAATCAGTGCGTTGGTCAGCTCGTTCCAATATATATATATATTCATTGTTATAGATTTCCCACGTCTGTATGTGTAACTGTCGTCACGTGTATGTGCGTGCCCGTGAGTAGATAGAAATATATGTAATATGTATATGTGGTAGACTGTCTGACTGCTTAAAATCTGTCGTAGAAGATAGGAGAGAGAGAGAGAGAGAGAGAGAGAGAGAAAAGACTTTCTCGCATCTCAGAGACAGCCTCTATCACTATTCTATCATCTCACTCGTGGAATCTATTTCTTCGACTAACTCTCACACTGTGACTCTCACTCATTCCAATCTATTAAGGGACCAACCCAAGTCTTAATTCTCCTATCGAAAATCTACGACATGCCTGAAACATACTTTTATGTGTATTATTTTTTTACTATTTACATGCCTCGGGTTTCCTTCTTTATTTAAATGGAAACATCACATTGATAATATGGATTTTTTATTCCACTGATAATTATTTTGGGCGGAACTCCTTAGCCATATTTTAAATTTGACTGTCATTTCTTTCTTCCCTGGAAGTCGCGGCTGACCGATAGTGAAGTGATGACTCGCGCACTGGCACTTTCATTACATCAGTAATGTTAGTAGAACCGTTAGTGGCTGAACTTTTTGTGAACATGTCCGTAGATATGTAGACGGAGTAAGAACAACAAATTGTGCCCAGTATTTCCATATTACTAATTGTCTGAGTGAAAGGCCCTGAAACGAGCAGTGAAAAAATCCCGGGAATTACGGAAAAGGCGGGCATTGCATCATGGGAGCTAAATTGCACACCGATTAAAATAACACGCAGGTCTTTGTATTTCTTTGCGGTGCTTTGGTCATAAGTCGTGATAAGTTTGACTGCAAAGATCCAGTAAAGTTGAAATAGAATGGGGAAGAATGAAATTACCATATGAGAATTAGTGACGTCATCGGTACGTGCGACAGAAATAGAACCACATAATTGATTTCCGTCTTGTTTTGGTGGTTTGCTGTCTCGTAAATTATAAATTATAAACGAAATAACATAAATTGTTTAAATGTGTGCAGTGAAGATTCGAACCGTCTGGTGTATTGTTGACTTTGAATGCTTATAATTGTCTGATTATTTTTATTTTTATTTTTTTCTGTTGGTGTTGTTATAGAAGCCAGCGGCGTTTGGGCTCTCGTCATTTGGCTCGGTGTCTTGTGGGTCATCATCGTGGTGTTACATCCCGATAGTGAAATCGGCCATTTCATGAAATGGGCAAATGAAAGTCCTGCTCCGTGAACTAGCTTCTGTACTAAAATAAGACTTAATATCCTGCGTTAATTTGTGAGTTGAAAGTATCAGTAATCAACATATCGTACTCGTTCTTTTTCTTGATCAATATTATTGAGACACAATATAATTAAGCGATGAAGTCAGTCACGGAATGGGCAAAAATTTGCCCAAATTCATGAAATGGCCTTATTTCATTTGCCCATTTCATGAAATGGCCAATTTCACTATCGGGGTGTAACAGTTGCATTATAATGTTAGGGCGCATGTGGATTCCTACCCGCTTCATGGGAGAATCAAGAAATGCACTGTCTTAGCACTTGGTAGATTTTTTTGTTAAGTTGGGGGAGGGGGGGGGATGCGTCTCCTCGAGATATCTGCGTCTCCTCGAGATACATAAACATAAATAAACAAATAAAAAGGTATTAGATCAGTTTTACAAATTAACGGTACGCAAGAAACACGGAACGTTTCGGATTTCACCCTTCGTCAGCCACAGTTACAAATAAAGAACAAGGGCAAGAAATATAGACAGTTCACAGTGCTCGTTTCCTTCCGCCCAGATTGCCTGCTGGTTTATGCCGAGGGTTCCTGGCCTCCATGTGTGTGACTTCTGTGTTCAGTTTGTAGTCATGCTAAATCCGCAGGCCTATCGCCAGGACGAAGTCCACAGTCTTTTCCAGGTCGGCGCGGCAGCCCCATAGCTTCTGCCTGAGCTCAGCACCCTCTGGCCAGGTCAGACGTCGTGGGTCATCATGGGTTGGGCAGTTTTGTAGAATGTATTCGGGGGTTGGGATTCCAGTTCTACATGGTCATTCATTTGTGTGAGATATCCTGAGGCAGGGCAACCGTGTTTAGAACGCTCGCCTCTCGCCACATAATTACTGTGTTCCAGAACCCAAACCTGGTGACGTCACCCTCCAGTTTACCCAGCTGTAAATTGGTACCTGGCTCTGCTCTTGGGTTAAGGAACTGATCAGCCAGCCTCAAAAAGCCGGAAATTTTATAGTGAAATCTCTAACACTTTACTCCCTAACGGCAGTTTCTGCGATGGAACTGCCTTATTGGTCGTAAAGGTTTCGCTAGGGAATCATCAGAGCTAGCGTGGATTCTCAAAGGCGCGTTTCATAAAAAATATGAGAATCGCTGACGTACGTAAATGTACCGACGTGTTACCAGACGGGAAGGGCATGGGAATCGCGTCAAATGTAATAATAGCATTAACACATAGCACCCCTGTCTGAGCCGTGGGAGAAAATACTCGCCCATCTCTATTCATGGTATAGCGATACTGGAAAATACGATATTTGGGAATCTGGGTTGTGAAGACCGAGAAAAGCAGAAGTAAAGAAGAATGACTGCAGACGGGAAAAAGGAACACGTGGTAGTGAGGTGGAGTCTGGGAAGACGTGTAGATCGATTGAAACAACAAAATTCCAGATTTAGTATCACACTTCTGGCAGTGGAGACCACAGGAACCTGTCAGCAGGAGTATCAGGTTACCCCAACGAGAGGATATGTCTCACCGTCAGGCGCATAGAATGGGGGTTGGTTCATGTAAGTCCTCAAACCATTTCATTATTTTATGTTAGTTGGTCGCTTCACGATCCTGTCTACCCAGCTGTAAATGGTACCTGACTCCCCTTTTGAATTAATAAGGTAAATGGATTCCCATAGCAGATACTGCCGTGAAGTGTTCGAGACTTCACTGTACTAGGCCAGCATCTAGAGGTGGGGTGACCAGTTACCTTCCTTGCTGCCTTTTCCTTCCCTAATTCAAGCAGAGTCAGGTACCCATTTACAACTGTTTAGACTGGAACATTATGGAAATGTGTTTCGAACCCGGTACTTTTACCGCGAGAGATCAGTGCTCTATCCACTCTGTCAACTGGACGCTGTAGGGTATATAGAATCTCTACTTCCAAATAATATGTTCTTCTGTGTGCGTTCTCAAGAGTAGAGTCAGGTACCCATTTACAGCTGGGTAGACTGGAACGTGACGCCACTGTGTTTCGAACCCGGTACCTTTACCGTGAGAGGCCAGCGTGCTAACCACTCTGCCAATCAAAAGCTTTTGAGTTAGGGAAGGTAAAAGGCACCGAGGACGGGAACTGGTCACACCACCTCATTAAAAAATGACTTAGTATAGTGAAGTCTCTTACAGTTCATTCCCCTACGGCAGTATCTTTACGTTTGTTATTAGTGCACATAAGTAAGCATTACAGTGAGTGTAATTCCTGGGGGAAGGGGTCCTTCTCTGAGGAGATGAAGAATAGGACTACTGTTGATTCAGGCATTAAAGGCCACTAATATGAAACTCCATACTGTAGAATCTTTAGTCCACCACCACCGCCACAACTTCCACATCAAAGCATTACAAGGCAGTCCTTGCTCTGGAATCCCAGGGGTGAGAGAGGTAGAGGGAGACTGAAGGGGCACATCATCATTTCCCCATTTTGATCCTAAAGGGGCCATCATTCCCCCATTTCACTCTTAAAGGGGCCATCATCCCCCCATTTCACTCCTAAAGGGGCCATCATTCCCCCATTTCACTCCTAAAGGGGCCATCATTCCCCCATTTCGCTCCTAAAGGGGCCATCATTCCCCCATTTCGCTCTTAAAGGGGCCATCATTCCCCCATTTCGCTCCTAAAGGGGCCATCATTCCCCCATTTCGCTCCTAAAGGGGCCATCATTTCCCCATTTTGCTCCTAAAGGGGCCATCATTTCCCCATTTCACTCCTAAAGGTCCATCATTCCCCCATTTCACTCCTAAAGGGGCCATCATTCCCCCATTTCGCTCCTAAAGGGACCATCATTCCCCCATTTCACTCCTAAAGGGGCCATCATTCCCCCATTTCGCTCCTAAAGGGACCATCATTCCCCCATTTCACTCCTAAAGGGGCCATCATTCCCCCATTTTGCTCCTAAAGGGGCCATCATTCCCCCATTTCACTCCTAAAGGGGCCATCATTCCCTCATTTCGCTCCTAAAGGGACCATCATTCCCCCATTTCACTCCTAAAGGGGCCATCATTCCCCCATTTTGCTCCTAAAGGGGCCATCATTCCCCCATTTCACTCCTAAAGGGGCCATCATTCCCCCATTTCACTCCTAAAGGGGCCACCATTCCCCCATTTCGCTTCTAAAGGGGCATGTGAAGCCACTGGTCCTTTGACTTTAAAGCTTGCACCAAACCGTTCATGTGATCTTGTTGTAGTAGTTTCTGAAGCAGTTTGGTTTTACATGATGAGACTGCGGGCTAATCAGGGTGGGGCTTCTGTGCTAGAGTAAAGGGCTGAACCGTCGCTGAACATAGCGGGGCTTACATAATAACAACCTGCAGCATGAGAATGGAGGTAGAGGCAGTTACTGCTGCCTTAAGATGGCTGTCTGAGACTTTATTAACAAAGGCAGTTATTGTATCAGACTCCCAATCCATGCTTCGAAAGGTCCAAAATGGTTGGCTCCTACATGAATGGAAAACCTTCATAGAAGCATCAAATCTTCAAGAACTGATATGGCCATACAATAGGACTGACTTGACATTTGAGTTGAAGATTCTTATTTTCATGTTGGACTTGATTTCTCTTGTTCTCCATATGTTTCCCAATGCAATGAAAGCTCCTCTTGCTTTTTGTATTCTTATTTTGATATCATTGTTCTACATCCTTTAGTGGTGTTTCTTCAAGTTCAACCTTGTTATCATTTCTTGCATTTATTCTGATAATCTTTGTCTTTTCCCTGTGTATTTTCAGGCCCACTTGTTGTGACCTCTTATCAAGAAATTTCATTTTCTCTTGCATCTGATTATGGTTATGGGACATAAGAGCCAAGTCATCTGCAAAATCCAGATCATCAAGCTGTTTAGTCAGATTCCACTGGATTCCATTTCTATTGTGTGATGTCGATGTTTTCATAACCCAATCTATTGCTAGTAAGAAAAGAAATGGAGATAAATGGCTCACTCCCATTTCTAATCCTAAACGGTTCTGTAAGTTGTCCTTCATGAAGAACTCTGCATGTCATGTCTTTATAGGTCTTCCTTATTAAGTTAATGATCTTCATGGGTCATGGCATGGGTTTATTGAAGGCCTGTGTTTTCAAGGGAACTGAGGGGTAATGATGATGATGATGGAGTGTCGTATGGAAGGTTAATTGTTTTATTTTGCCCATCTGAGTATATAGAGTGGATGTCGACAGATAAGCGAGAAGGTATAGAAATAGATTTTTCACAGGTGGTAGAATTGAGGAAAAAAGATCTGTCTCTGGAGTGATTAGGTAATCTCTTCCAGCCTATCCGTACGACTGTACTTTATTGCAAGACAGCTTTTATCTCCCTATCAGGAATAGATAAGTTAACCTACACACACAGCTATGTGACAACAAGACACACAAACGTGAAAAACTAAGGATAAATGGGTATGGGTCTGACCAACACACAAAGGTTTCTTTGTAGTTTATTATCATTAAACTCCACAATATCAAAATATCTAAAGGAAAGAAAATATCAAAGAGTCATTTACATGCATATGAAATAAAGCAGAAAACGTGCACCATCCCCAAATGGAGAAAAAGAACCCTAAAATTATTAACCCAAAGGTTGAAGGTTAGCTCTCTGTTACAGAATGAACAATAGTGGTATTCTATGAGACCCAGTAAAATAAACAAACTTTTAGACAAATCAGATAAATGGATAGTTTTCCCGCAAACAAGAAAATACTCGCACACTCTTGCAAGCAGTGGCCACTCTCACACTCTTACTTAATTGCCTGGTATGGTAGGTCTGTAATATCCCTTGGTAATAGAATTACTCCATGAATACATTATTTAATTCACTTAATATTCTGTCACCCCAGTTGTCGCAGATCCAAATTGGCCCCAGTCCAACCCCCGAAATTAGTTCATGAGGTGAACGCCTAATATGTTTGCGTCTCCTATAAGTGTTATTACAAATAGTTAAAAACTGAGAGAGTTCTTGAGGTTCACTCTTTAGCAGGAAAAATACTTCCAGTATTGGGAAAACATCTGGTTGCTAGAACTTTGTTCATAGGCTGATGATGGTTCTTCTATCGGCCAACTTGTGGCTGGTAAAATATATATATATATCGCTCTGGGTTTTGTAAGTCCAGTTATTAAAAAAACCAAATTTATTGTCCTCCACCTTTCTCTGGCATGTGCCCGTTCACAAATGAAATTGGTGACGAACAGCCAAGAAAAGAAGAAAATAACAAATCCAACCAAGGAACAAGAAAAAGATCGCTGGCCGCCCTTGTGATCAGGTCTGCGAAGAATACAAGAAACATTTATATTAAAAATATGCTAATCCTATATCTACACACACAGACGGGGACAAGACGATCTCTTCTCCACTCTGTCAGTCCTGATTAAATTTAAAAGGCATACAGTGTTTCCTTACTCCTACCCGTCAACAAATTCCTCTGGCCGCTGAGTTCAGATGGGCCTGAGTTATGTTAACTCGCCCGCCCCTGCTCGCCGGCGTCAGCGTACAATGAAAATTATTATTTAATCTGTCCATACGTGCTGCCTAAGCAATGATCGCCTGTCATTAAATCTCTTAATTGTCGGCATCTGTTGGCTTTGCCGTATATGATTAAAATAATAGACACTATAACAAATAGGCACAAATGAAATATAACGTTGTATCTATCCTTATTAAACCAAAGCGAGTTGCATGGTACCATGGTTGCTGGTGCGCCTCCTGGCCTGGTACATCTGACTTCAGCACCTGTTTCTTAAGGCAGAGTGTGCTCATGCCTCCCCCTCTGGCTGGGGGATTTGATTTTGCCTTTACCTCGTTTGCTGTCCCATCTTGCCTCCCGCTGGGGTTGATACCCAACCTTCAGCAAGATTACTGGGTATAACGGGGTCCACCATGAGTAGGTGAGGTAGACTTGGGCAGGAGAGGCTAAGAGACATGTTGAGTCTTGTATTGCACATCACTGCCCCATTTGGACCTTAACCTTTAGCACGCTGCATAAAAATTCAGAAAACTTGCCCAACAACTGCATTCTTTTTCACAACGCCCCATTTTTATAGTGGGTGACTTGTAAATTCTATAGTTTTTTTGTTTTTTGGTCAATTGCTCTAATTTTTAGATTGTATAGAAATGAATGAATGGTGAATCTGATGATATAAAATTTGTTTGTGTACATGTTAGATGTGATAGGAAGAGAGGAAAGGAAAGATGAAAAAAACGAAAAAAAATTAAGAAAAAAAAAAAAAAATTTTATTTTAAAATTAAAAAAAAAAATTAATAAAATGACCAACAAATGAAGAGTCCATATCCCTTGCATCTCAATGAAAGTCATTTGACTAATAGAGCAATACAAATCAAATGACGATCTTTTCGTTACACCCATCATCAGTAGCAAAGGAACAAACTCCCTAGCCAGCAGTGACATTCGGTCGTAATCCTAATTCTTTCCGATATTCCTAATCCTAACCCCGAAAATTATACATACTAGAAATGCCATTTTACTTTCGTTTCCATCTCAGCCATCAAACATATTCTGAGAACCGATTTCAGCGCTTATAAAGACAAAAATCTCATCCCCACTGCATGGCGTCAGAATCCAATAAAATTAGAGCAAAAATGGCCGAGTGTTGAAGCCGATTCATTTCGATTAAAAAAATTTACAAAAAATAAATGCGGATACACCCATCGCTTTTTTAAGATCGGAAACGGAAGCTAACTCTCTTGCAAATAACATTACAACTTAACATCCGGGTCTGAAATCATGTGTACACAAGTCCTCATGCTAGAAACGGTGATATCCGTAAGGTGCAACATTGCGCCTCCAGCATGGAGAACATAGGTTACGTTCGTAGCAACGTTGCGACCGGAGCGTGCTAAAGGTTAAGCATTGCTGCAGGAATAATAAATAACACAATAAGCCAATGTCAGCAGGTTGTATTCCTTACCGATGCAATGTCAGTTCTGCAAGCCCTCAACAGTGATAAACTGCCAGAATTAAACAAAGTCCTATGCGAAGTAAATATCAAAAGAAGGGTAGTGCTACAGTGGATACCATCACACTGTGGCATACCAGGATATGAGAGAGCATATACGTTAGCAAAAGAGGGAGCAACACAGGAACAAAAAGAACAAACAATCACATTCCAGGAAAAGAAGACCCTTATCAAGGCCATCAGGAAAATTGACCAACAAAGAGACAACTATCACTATCTTGATCGAGCAAAACAGGTGATCCTGTTCCGTATTAGAACAGGACATAACAGACTGAACAGTCACTTATACAGACTGAGATTGGTCCCATCACCCCTATGTACGTGTGGACAGGCAGCACAGACAGCCGAACACATCCTGCAAGACTGCCACATGCTTAGTCAATTGCGAACTGAACATTGGCCCACAGAGACGCACATCCACACAAAGCTGTTTGGGAGTCTTGAAGAACTTTCAACCACAGCAACATACATCCAGAGAACCGGACTTCTTGTGTAGACATTTCTAAATAACAGCAAACGAGAAGAAGAAGATCTGTCCTTCACTATCAGTTTACTGTCTATACGGGTGGCGTGATTTAACGTTTTAATAGAATATCTGGTATGAAATCACTATGCGTTACTTTATTTCACTCATTTTACTAGCGTTAATTTCGTGTTCCGGTGTTACCCAGAATTCAGAAGCTAATCATATCAAGATAAAAGGCTTTACGGTCGGTCTTCATCGAGGTTTTCAACCGTCATCAAATGACTTACTGTTCCCTAACGGGTTTCTCTGTAAGAATGCCCGCTTCTGAAGATCAAAGAGCCCAGGGGTTTCTAACTCCCCTGAGTACGAAACTTCAAAAGGGTCTGTGTTTTAGTCTTCCCCACGTGCCAGCCTGTCTGAGAACTATTATGATTGACAGATGCTCGCATGAGGGGACGAGGTAAACACAGCCTGATTTGCTTTCCTGTTATGACTGACAGGTCACGCAGTTTGTAAACATTGCGTTAGCTCCTGTTAAATCAAAGAGGCGGGACAAAATGGTACGTTGCAGAAATAGACAGTGGGTATTGATACATGGTTTAGCTAGCAAATCAGAGGGCAGCTATAAGGTTATAATAGGCTGTCGGATTACTGTAGACTCTTTTTCCATTACACGTCACATGGAGTTGGCATCCTCATGGTGTAAAACAAATTTCTACAGAAACCACTGTTGCAAGAATTTGTGCTTTGGTATAGGCTTCAGCAAGGGTGGCCATTTTAAGTAGTGATTGTTGTTATTGATCCAGCGTCACTTGGGTTCTTGCCTTTTGGCCTTCGTCCTTTGGTCCAATGCCATGTAGTGATATCTGCCTGTTTTCGCAAGTTATTTTGTTTCTCAATACAAGGTGTTCCACTTATTTGGCCTCGGAGGAAGGAGAATTTTCCTAACATCATCGAGTGCAGGGCTGTCAAAGAGGTGGTGGTCAACAGTTTCGTAGGGGTAGTTGCATAACTGGCACTTTGGAGTGAGTTGTGGTTGGATTCTATTCAAGTGACCGTTGAGTGGTATATGTTGTGTTCTGAGCTGAAAAATGGTGCTCTGATCCCTCCTTGTAAGATGGCCAGTGTTGTCATTTGGATTAGGATCATATGTCTGTAATGTTAATGTTAATCAGAATCGAACTCATTGCACTCCGGGCAAACCCATAGGTGCTCAGTCTCCTTCAGCAAAAGTCGAAGGGTATGAATGCTAATTGTCTGTAAATATATCTGTAAACGTCCAACAGGAATGAGATGGACTACATTTTCAACATTGGAAGATCTGGAATATGCAGATGACATTGCACTGCTGGCACATTCACATCAACACATCCAGGAAAAAACGGATAGACTTAATAAATTTAGCCAGCAGGTGGGCTTGAACATCAATTTAAAGAAGTCTGAGGTCATGACGCTCAATGTGAGCAACCCTGAGCCCATATCAGTAAGGAATCAGCAACTGGTACAGACAGATACCTTCACATACCTAGGAAGCATAGTAACACCAGACGGTGGGGCAGGCAAAGACATCAACATCAGAATGAATAAGGCAAGAACAGCCTTCTTTAGCCTAAATAACATCTGGAAGTCCTCCCAATACAACACAAGCACAAAATTAAGATTATACCAGAGTTGCGTGCTTTCTGTGCTTCTCTATGGTGCGGAATGCTGGAGAGTCACAGAGAAGGAAATGTCAAAATTGTCCTCTTTTCACACAACATGCCTAAGAAAAATTCACCGAATCTTTTGGCCGAATACCATCACCAACCAAGATCTGCTTACTCATAGCAAGCAAGAGGACATGCATACCATCATAGCTGGCAGACGCTGGAGCTGGGTTGGTCATGTCCTCAGAAGAGACCCCGATGCCATCACAAGAACAGCTATGCTTTGGACCCCTGAAGGAAAGCGAAAGAGAGGCCAACCAAAAACAACTTGGCGGAGGACTGTGGAGGCTGAGATGCAAAGAATGAACCAGAGTTGGGGCACTGTACGAAGGATGACCACCGACCGAGCAAAGTGGAATCAATTTGTTGTTGCCCTACAAGACGCCACTAGGCGTGATGGCCACTGACTGCTTTGACGGTCGGTGGTTAAGGATCGAAGAAGAAGAAGATATCTGTAAACCTTTCTTCTGGTGTTTCCCATGGCCCATCTGTTCAGCCAAGTTTTTTTGTTTGTTGTTTGTATTAGTGATTTGGCTGTTTGGAGAGTTTTTGCGGTGTTCTTGTCTTGTTCCCTTCTCACAATTATATTGCTTCTTTACTCTTCACTTTGTGCACAAGAGATATATATATATATATATTACATTTTTACTGATCACAATTTTAGTGCATGAATTTAACTAAGTTCTGTAAACCACAAATTTCTTGTACACACCAGTATCTTTGTTGTACACACCAATTTTGTGTACTCATTGCTGTCTGCTACATTCCACTCTTTGTGTAGTAATGCGCACACTACACTTGCAGTGCAAACCCCTTGTTAGTGTGTACACATCTGTCACATATACAGCATTATCTATTCTGTGCACATAACTTTCTGCTGTATACACACTAAATAATCTTGTACACATATTTTCAGATTGCTTGCATTTTGTAAACACACTCTGCTAATCTTGAACCCAGTCTCTCTAAATGTTCATGCTACTTTGTCTTGTACACACTATGCTTAATCACCTACCCACCAATCTTGTGTCACATTACATATCCTTCCCAGTCTTGTACATATTTTCTTCTCTTGTACACGTTACTTTTATGTTGCATCACCCATCAGTCTATCATTTACTTACACTATTCTCTTTCTTGTACACACCACTCTTTATCACCTATCTACCACTCTGTCATGTGTATCTTGTACACACTGTTCTCAGGTAAAATGCCTGCCATTATGTATCTAGTACACACTTGTGTATCTTGTACACACTACCATTAATCTTGTACCCATAATAGTCATAAACTACCAACTTTCTTGTACACACCTATAAATTTTGTATATGCCATTCTATCATGTACACATCGCTGTATATCTTGTACACACTTCTCAATTTTATGCCCACTATTCTGCATCTAGTACACACTTGTGTATCTTGTACACACTACTCTCTTGTACTACTCTGTCTTGTACTTACCACATTTAATCTCATTTTTACCACTCCATCAGGTACACACCCTTGCATATCTTGTACACACCATTCTCTTGTACTACTCTCTTTCTTGTACACACCACATTTAATCTCATCTCGACCAATCCATCATGTACACACCCCAACGTATCATGTACACAACTATTCTCAGTCTTGTGCCCACCATTAGCTATCCAGTACGGATTTCTGTTTCTTGTGTACACTACCATTAATGTTATATCCAACATTTACACACCACTCATTGGTGTCTTCTTTATATGATGATCACATAACCACGTGTTGTAATTCTTATGTGTAGAGTTTCCTGTAATTATTATTTTATGTCATGGTTAAGATTTGTTTCTCTCTTCCTTTTCAGGGCATGAAGAGGTTCGATGCCCGCAAAGCAGTTCTGCAGGCACTGAAAGACAAGGGATTGTACAGAGGAACGAAGGATAACCCTATGGTGGTGCCCATGTGCAGGTAGGTTATTGCAGCGCTCAAAAGTCAGAAACAATTGTGATACCGTGAATCCTATTTCACTGCAATATCCCCGGAAATGAAGAGGCTGACAGATTGGCAAAGGAAGGTGGAAAGCTACCCCAACTTGACACAACCATAACCTATAAAGAGGCCTAGAGTTTTATCAAGAGCAGATACACTAACAAGTGGGAAGCAGAGCATCCAGGCCACAGTAAAAATAAATGCATATTACCAGCTTTGCAGAAGTGAACAGATGGTAGTCTTTAGACCTCGCGCAGACCACAACAGATTGAGATACCATCTATTCAACAAGCTAAAGATAGGAACTACTGATGAGGCTAGCTGTAGCACTGTCATTAAAGATGCCCAGCATATGAGGAACAGAGAAAGCGCATATGGTCATCACCAGTACCACCTGGAAAAGCTCTATGGACCACCTGGAAAAGCTCTATGGAAATGCCAACAGCCTCAAGCTGACTACTGCTTTCATTGAATATATTCAAGTGGACATCTGAAAGTGAATGAAGAAGTCAAATCCAAAGCAAGAAACAATACTGAAGGCTGAAAATGATATAAGGGTATCTCTAAAGAAGAATAAAACTGTTGGTTGACAATAAACAGAATCAAGGAATCTGCTAATTTATAACACATAAAGTTATTTATAACACATAAAGTTATTTATAACACATAAAGAAGGGAAACCCAAGGCCTGTAAACAGTAAATAAATATTAGACAAACATAAAGGTATGTTTTCAGGCACTCGCAAGAAATAAAGAAGTAGAAAGCTAGACAACAGAAAAACAACAGACGTGAGTGGCTTACCCAGGACTCGAATCCAGGACCTTCCGTGCGACAACACCGCCTAGCTATGTCTATCTTGTGTAGTCTGACCTATACTGTATAATAGGGGAACGACAGAAGTGAATGCATCATTAATAGGCTGGACTGCCCATGGTAAATTTCTGGTGTTATGTGTTGCGGGTCGCACTAATGACCCATCATCGAAGCATCATTTTTAGGTGATGCCTAGATGGCAGGGAGGATAGTGTGATTCGCTTGTATAGCTAGGCGGGGTTGTCGCACGGAAGGTCCTGGGTTTGAGTCCTGGGTAAGCCACTCACGTCTGTTGTTATTCTGTTGTCTAGTGTTCTACTTCTTTATTTCTTATGAGTGCTTGAAAACATACCTTTATGTTTGTCTCATATTTATAATCTGCTAATTTATTTGACTGTTTTGTGATATAAACATTCAACAACTTTATGAATATATAAAATGCTGTTATGTACCAAATAAAGTTTTCTTTGTGAAGAATTAATTAATCTTTAATTATTGTTTGATGTGCATATACATGGTAAACTGCAGAATTTACTTCCTCTCATATTGAATACGGGGTTAACAGGAAGGTTTACCAAAAGTCAAGTATTATGGGGATGGAGAAAGGTTAGTAACTCCTGTCTTAGACTGAGAAAAAGTGGTTGTTCATTGGAAGCGTCAGCGATGAGGGAAGAACAGAATTAATTTTGCTAAACTTATTTGTTGAAATTTTTTTTAGTCATAACCAAGTTTTATTCTTTTTTTTTTCTTTTTTTTAAAGTCGATCCAAAGATGTCATTGAGCCTCTACTGAAACCTCAGTGGTACGTGAATGTGAAGGAAATGTCTGCCAGGTCCGTTCAAGCGCTGAGAAATGGAGACTTGAGGATTATTCCAGAGATGTTCCACAAAACTTGGTACTCCTGGCTGGAGAATTCAAGGTAATTGCTGTCAGTTACATATATATATATATACATATATATAGTGAATATGACAGCTTCTCCCTCCACAGCATGTCATACAAGGCAACTAACATGAGGTTGTGCAAATAGCTACAGAAATCACCACTACAAGAAATGGGATAGCTTGGTGCTACATGCTCTATATGGAGAGATAAGCAAAATGATGATGATATATAGTGGTAAATCTATGGTATGTCTGTAAGTACCTAGAGCTTGTCATATGTCATACCTCATTCTGCTCTGGTGTCCCCAGGGTAAGGGATCCAAGGTAGACTGACAAAAAATACTTGGAGTAGAAAACTGGAGACAGAACTGAAAATAATAAAGAAGACACGGAGAGATTTTGAGTAAATGGCACAGGACAGGAAGACCTGGCATAAATGTGTTGAAGGCTTATGCTCCTTGGGGAACTGAGGGACAATGAGTGAAGGGCATACAGAGAGCTGGAGGTTAATGGGGTAGTATTTTAAGTTTGGAAATGTAGCCTCTATAGAATTATAAGTGGACACTCAGGAATGTAGCTTACAAAGATTTATGAGTGGACACTCAGGAATGTAGCCTCTTTAGAATTATAATTGGGACACTCAGAAATGTAGCTTACATAGATTTAGAGTAGACACTCAGGAATGTAGCTTACATAGATTTATGAGTGGACACTCGGGAATGACCTCTTTAGAATTATAAGTGGGACACTCAGAAATGTAGCTTCTTTAGATTTATGAGTGGACACTCAGGAATGTAGCTTACATAGATTTATGAGTGGACACTCATGAATGTAGCTTACATAGATTTATGAGTGAACACTCAGGAATGTAGCTTACATAGATTTATGAGTGGACACTCGGGAATGTAGCTTACATAGATTTATGAGTGGACACTCAGGAATGTAGCTTACATAGATTAATGAGTGGACACTCAGGAATGTAGCTTACATAGATTTATGAGTGGACAGTCAGGAATGTAGCTTACATAGATTTATGAGTGGACAGTCAGTAATGTAGCTTACATTGATTTATGACTGGACGCTCAGGAATGTAGCCTACATAGTAGATTTATGATTGGACACCCAGAAATGTAGCTTACATAGATTTATGAGTAGACAGTCAGGAATGTTGCCTACATAGATTTATAAGTGCACACTCAAGAGTGTAGCCTACATAGATCTATGAGTGAGCACGTAGGAATGTAGCTTACATAGATTTATGAGTGGACACTCAGGCATGTAGCTTTAATTGTTGAGTGGACACTCAAGTTTAAAGACTTGTATAGTCGGGCAGTGTAGGATATGGATGATCAAATAGATGGTCCCCACGTGGTTCCCAGGGGCCTCTGATGAAGCAAAGAAAAAATACAACTACTGCTCCCTGAGGCATATTGTAAAGGTGACTAGTAAAAGTGATGCACGAGGCTGGCAATCTCATCACGTAAAAGAGATTGCTGCAGAAACCACTGATACAAGAGCATGTGAAATCTTGATGCAGGTTTACCTTCAAGGGAACCAGCTGCAATGGTTCCTCCATAAGGAGGAAAAGAAAGAATTTGATGATGAAATAATAGATGAAAGTAGATATGACCATTGACTTGATGTGTGTTTCTGTGATGAAATATAGATGAAAGTAGATATGACCATTGACTTGATGTGTGTTTCGTGATGAAATATAGATGAAAGTAGATATGACCATTGACTTGATGTGTGTTTCTGTGATGAAATATAGATGAAAGTAGATATGACCATTGACTTGATGTGTGTTTCTGTGATGAAATATAGATGAAAGTAGATATGACCATTGACTTGATGTATGTTTCTGTGATGAAATATAGATGAAAGTAGATATGGCCATTGACTTGATGTGTGTTTCTGTGATGAAATATAGATGAAAGTAGATATGACCATTGACTTGATGTGTGTTTCGTGATGAAATATAGATGAAAGTAGATATGACCATTGACTTGATGTGTGTTTCTGTGATGAAATATAGATGAAAGTAGATATGACCATTGACTTGATGTGTGTTTCTGTGATGAAATATAGATGAAAGTAGATATGACCATTGACTTGATGTGTGTTTCTGTGATGAAATATAGATGAAAGTAGATATGACCATTGACTTGATGTGTGTTTCGTGATGAAATATAGATGAAAGTAGATATGACCATTGACTTGATGTGTGTTTCTGTGATGAAATATAGATGAAAGTAGATATGACCATTGACTTGATGTGTGTTTCTGTGATGAAATATAGATGAAAGTAGATATGACCATTGACTTGATGTATGTTTCTGTGATGAAATATAGATGAAAGTAGATATGGCCATTGACTTGATGTGTGTTTCTGTGATGAAATATAGATGAAAGTAGATATGGCCATTGACTTGGTGCATGTTTCTGTGATGAAATATAGATGAAAGTAGATATGGCCATTGCCTTGGTGCATGTTTCTATGATGAAATATAGATGAAAGTAGATATGGCCATTGACTTGGTGCATGTTTCTGTGATGAAATATAGATGAAAGTAGATATGGCCATTGACTTGATGTGTGTTTCTGTGATGAAATATAGATGAAAGTAGATATGACCATTGACTTGATGTGTGTTTCTGTGATGAAATATAGATGAAAGTAGATATGGCCATTGACTTGGTGTGTGTTTCTGTGATGAAATATAGATGAAAGTAGATATGACCATTGACTTGATATGTGTTTCTGTGATGAAATATAGATGAAAGTAGATATGGCCATTGACTTGATGTGTGTTTCTGTGATGAAATATAGATGAAAGTAGATATGGCCATTGACTTGATGTGTGTTTCTGTGATGAAATATAGATGAAAGTAGATATGACCATTGACTTGATGTATGTTTCTGTGATGAAATATAGATGAAAGTAGATATGGCCATTGACTTGATGTGTGTTTCTGTGATGAAATATAGATGAAAGTAGATATGGCCATTGACTTGATGTGTGTTTCTGTGATGAAATATAGATGAAAGTAGATATGATCATTGACTTGATGTATGTTTCTGTGATGAAATATAGATGAAAGTAGATATGGCCATTGACTTGGTGCATGTTTCTGTGATGAAATATAGATGAAAGTAGATATGGCCATTGACTTGATGTGTGTTTCTGTGATGAAATATAGATGAAAGTAGATATGGCCATTGACTTGGTGCATGTTTCTGTGATGAAATATAGATGAAAGTAGATATGGCCATTGACTTGGTGCATGTTTCTGTGATGAAATATAGATGAAAGTAGATATGGCCATTGACTTGATGTGTGTTTCTGTGATGAAATATAGATGAAAGTAGATATGGCCATTGACTTGATGTGTGTTTCTATGATGAAATATAGATGAAAGTAGATATGACCATTGACTTGATGTTTCTGTGATGAAATATAGATGAAAGTAGATATGGCCATTGACTTGATGTGTGTTTCTGTGATGAAAGTAGATATGGCCATTGACTTGATGTATGTTTCTGTAACCCAGGGACTGGTGTATCTCACGTCAGCTATGGTGGGGTCATCAAGTGCCGGCCTACTTTGTCCAGATAGCCGGTCAAAAGAAGGCACAGGTTAGTACTATTTTTTTCTAACCACATGCATATCTGTCATGCATTTGTTCTTCTTCTTCTCCTTTGCCCCAGGCTGATAAAGCAGTCAGTGGCCATCAAGCCTAGTGATGTCTTGTAGGGCAGCAACAAACAATGCAGATACAATAGTGTATGTCCACACTTTGCTCGGTCAGTGGCCATCCTTGGTGCCGTGACCCAACTCTGGTTTATGCATTGCATCTCAGCCTACACTGTTCTCCGCCAGCTTGATTTTGGTATGCCTTTCTTTCACTCTCCTTCTGGGGTCCTTCTTCTTCTGCTTCTTCTTCTTCCTTCACCCTCAGATGTCAACTTGAATAAGTTCAAAGAAAGCAGTGGTCAGCTTAAGGCTGTTGATATCTCCATAGATTTTCTCCAGGAATGGTACTGGTGATGGCCATATGCGTTTTCTCTGTTCCTCATATGTTGGGCACCTTTGAAGCAGATGTTCGGCAGTCATTTTATCGGTGCTACAGTCACACTCATCAGTAGTTCCTATCTTTAATTTGTTGAATAGATGGTATCTCAATCTGTTATGACCTGTGCGAAGTCTGAAGATTACCACTTGTTCACTTCTGCTGAGCTGGTAATACGGATCATTTTTTTGTGTGGCCTGGATGCTCTTCTTCCCCCTTGTGCCTGTACCTGCGCTTGATAAAACTCTTGGCCTCCTCATAAGTTATGTTTGTGTCAAGTTGAGGGAGCTTTCCCCCTTCCTTTGCCAATCTGTCAGCCTCTTCATTTCCAGTGATGTTGCAGTGAGAAGGGATCCACTGTATCACGACTCTTTTGTACTGCTGACATAGTCTGTGAAGTGTTACTCTTAGGTCATCCAGTTCAGCATTACTTTGACTTTTCAGCGTTGTAATCACTGACAGCGCATCTGAGAAGATAGCTACTGGTCTGTCTGATCTTTCTTCTGTCATTAGAATTTCTGATGCAGTTTTTAGGGCCTCTGCCTCTGCTCTGAAGTTACTTGAAAATTTCCCTGTTGTGACTGCTATCTTTTTTTGTGTACCATTGCTTAAGCTCAGGAAGACTCCTCCACCCCCATCTGCTGTTGCATTAGTTGCTGATCCATCTGTGTATGCATGGATCCAGGTGTTGCTTGGGTAATGTTTCTCTATATATTTTGTGGTTAGGACTCTCCTTTCTGTTTCATTTTGGCTGTTCTTTCTCTCATTACCAGGAACGTTTTCTATCATTTCAGGGAAGCACTGTTGTTTCCAAATTGGTAGCTTGTGTGCAGTACATATTGGCGTAGCTGTTGATATTGCATTTATGGGGTCTGCTCTCATCTTTGTTTTGACTCTCTACAAAGTTGCTTCGCTTCAATCTTCCCCTTCCAAGTCCATTTATTCTCTGGTGCATTGGGGTGGTCTATCAGCCTCCTGAATTTCTCAGCTTGTTGCTGGGCTCTGCTGTCTCTTCTCTCCTCCATTGGCTGGAGGTGAGTAATCTTTTCCAACTCTTTTATTGGTGTTGACTTCATGCCTCCTGTTATGATTCTCAATGCTTGGTTTTGGGTTCTGTTTATTTTGTCAAAGTTCGACTTAGCTGCCATTGACCATGCTGCAATGCCATATGCTAAGACTGGTCTCACTTGCCCAGTATATAGCTTCTTTAGTACTCTCTCGTCTGCTCCCCAACCCGTGCCAGCAAGTTTTTTCATGATTGCCATTCTCTGCCTTGCTCTTATCCTGTTTTTTTCAATCTGCTTCTGGGGTCCATAGCGTAACAGTTATGGTGATGGTGTCAGGGTCCCTTCTGATGACATAACGAACCCAGTTCCAGCATCTGCCTGCAATGATGGTGTGCATGCCTTTTTTGACTGCACCATGTAAGTAGTTCCTGATTGGAGACGGTCAATTCAATACCCTTTAGCTCCCCAAGGAGCATAGGCCTTCAACAAACACATGCTAAGTCTTCCTGTCCTGTGCCATCCGCTCAAGTTCTTTCCATGTTTTCCTCATCATTTTCACCTCTGTTTCCAGTTCTCTTCTCCATGTGTTTTTTGGTCTACCTCTGCCTCTCTTTCCCTGTGGATTCCAGAACAAGGACTGCCTTGTAATGCTATCAACAGGTTTCCTCAATGTGTGTCCTATCCATCGCCAGCGTCTTCTTCTCAACTCTTGTTCCACTGGCACTTGTCTGGTTCTTGTCATCAATTCCACATTTGTGACTTTGTCATACCATTTCAGTCCTTCTATTCTATGCAAGCACCCGTTTATAAAAGTCTGTAGCTTTTTGGTTGTTGTTTTTGTTGTTCTCCATGTCTCAGAGCCATACAGTAGGACTGACTTCACATTTGAGTTGAAGATTCTTATTTTCGTGTTGGACTTGATTTCTCATGTTCTCCATATGTTTCCCAATGCAATGAAAGCTCCTCTTGCTTTTTGTATTCTTATTTTGATATCACTGTCTGTCCCTCCAACTTTGTCTATATTACTTCCAAGATATGTGTACGATTCTGCATCTTTTAGTGGTGTTTCTTCAATTTCGACCTTGTTATCATTTCTTGCATTTATTCTCATAATCTTTGTCTTTTCCCTGTGTATTTTCAGGCCCACTTGTTGTGACCTCTCATTGAGAATTTTCATTTTCTCTTGCATCTGATTATGGTTATGGGACAGAAGAGCCAAGTCATCTGCAAAATCCAGATCATCAAGCTGTTTAGTCAGATTCCACTGGATTCCATTTCTGTTGTGTGATGTCGATGTTTTCATAACCCAATCTATTGCTAGTAAGAAAGAAATGGAGACAAGAGACATTAACTTAATAAAGAAGACCTATGATTGGAGACGGTATTTCGCCAAAAAATTCAAAGAATTTTCCTTAGGCAGGTTGTGTGGAATGAGGATAATTTGGACATTTCCTTTTCAATTACCCTCCAGAACTCCACGCCATAAAAATGTACAGAAAGTAATCAACTCTCGTATAATCTTAATTTGGTGTATGTTCTGTACTGCAAAGATTTCCAAATGTTGTTTAAATTTGCAAAGACTGTTCTGACTTTGTTCATTCTGTCATTGATGTATTTGCTTGTTCCGCCGTCTGGTGTTACTGTGCTTCCTAGATATGTAAATGTATTTGTTTGTTCCAGCTCGAACAACCAGAATCATGCACTTGTATGTATGTTTTATTGATTTATAGGCTTAATGTATGTCTGTCATGCACTTGTATGTAGTGTTGTATAAGCTTTATATATGTCTGTCATGCACATGTATATTTGTCTTATAGGCTGTATGTATGTCTGTTGTGCACATGTATATTTGTAGAATAGGCTGTATGTATGTTTTTTGTGCACAAGTTTGTTGAATAGGCTATATACCTGTTGTGCACATGTATATTTGTCTTATAAGCTATATGTATGT
Organism: Oreohelix idahoensis; assembly: GCA_024509875.1. Classification (NCBI taxonomy): domain Eukaryota; kingdom Metazoa; phylum Mollusca; class Gastropoda; order Stylommatophora; family Oreohelicidae; genus Oreohelix; species Oreohelix idahoensis. Next base: position 96,140 of record JAMPIV010014575.1, read on the forward strand.
CTGTTGTGCACTTGCATGTTTGTTTTATTGGCTATATGTATGTGCTCATGTCTATTAATGTATGTCTGTTTTGCACGTCTATTAGTCTTATGAGCTATATGTATTCCTGTCATGCACATATATATATATCTTATTGGCTATATGTATATCTGTCATGCACATGTATATGTCTTATTAGCCATATGTTTGTCAGTAGTGCACATGTATATTTGTCAGATAGGTTAAACATATGTCCATCATGCACTTGTACGAGGGTGAGTCAAGTGAAAACCGGAAATATGTTATAACAATAAGAATAATCATGCCATTATATTGTAACTTGCCAATATTGTTGTCCTGGATGTCTCGAGTGTCATGCACGCGCCATCGCAGTGATGACGCATAAGGTGACGTCAGAATGACGTTTTAAAGATGGCCGCCCGCTAGTGGAATGCACCAAACGGCAGCAGCGTTCTGTTATTCAATTTTTGATCAGCGAAGGGGTGAAACCAATAGAAATTCATCGGCGAATGAAGCTCAAGTATGGTGATGCATGCATGTCAAGGTCGCAGGTGTATGAATGGTGTACAAAGTTCAAAAACGGCGTGATTTCTGTGACAGATTGTTCACGACCGGGTCAGGCACACAGAGTAGTGACTCCAGAATCGATAGCAATCATTGAACGACTCATACAGGGAAACCGCCGATTGACTGTGGATGATATTGCCACACATCTTGACATCAGTCACGGTTCAGCACACCACATCATCTCTGATGTGCTACAGTACCACAAAGTGTCTGCAAGGTGGGTGCCACGGCAGCTTACTCCAGAATTGAAACAACGATGCATTGATGCTTGTCAAGAACTTTTGCGGCGATTCAAAACAGAAGGTGGTGGTTTCCTATCAAGAATTGTTACTGGTGACGAAACTTGGGTTCACTACCACGAACCTGAAACAAAGCGAGCGAGCAAGGAATGGCGCCATCCCTCCTCGCCAAAACCGAAGAAGTTCCGCACGCAGCCATCTGCAGGGAAGGTAATGCTGACTCTCTTTTGGGATGAACGAGGCGTTATTTTAGAGCACTACATGCCAAGGGGCACCACTGTCACCAGTGCCACGTATACAGAGCTTCTCAGGAATCATCTTCGACCCGCAATCAAATCCAAACGACGTGGACTTTTGAGTAAAGGTGTCCTTTTGCAACATGACAATGCTCGACCCCATACAGCACATGCAACGACTGAAACCATCGAGGCCCTGCACTTTCAGTGTCTCCCACATCCACCGTACTCGCCAGACCTAGCCCCAAGTGATTTCCACCTGTTTGGACGACTCAAAGAGGCATTGGGAGGAAAGACTTTCAGGTCCGATGAAGAGGTACAGCAAGTGGTGCATGGATGGTTACACACGCGACCAAGAGAATTTTTTTCTACAGGAATGCAAGCACTTCATAGGCGCTGGAAAACTTGCATAGAACGCAATGGTGGCTACGTCGAAAAATGAGACATTTGTGTTTAAATTTTTCTTCATATATTCACCAAAATAAAATATTTCCGGTTTTCACTTGACTCACCCTCGTATGTTTGTTTTTTTGGGCTATATGTATGTTTGTCGTGCTTGTGTGTATTTGTCGTATTGGCTAAACGTAGGTCTGTCGTGCCTACATGTATCTGTCTTATTCTCTTCATGTATATATGTTGCACACATGTATATTTGGCTTATTGTCTACATGTATGTCTGTGGTGCTGCCGTATGTATGTCTGTCATGCACATGTATATTTGGCTTATTGTCTACATGTATGTCTGTTGTGCCGCTGTATGTATGTCTGTTGTGCCGCTGTGTGTATGTCTGTCATGCACATGTGTATTTTGCTTATTGTATACATGTATGTCTGTTGTGCTGCTGTATGTATGTCTGTCATGCACATGTGTATTTGGCTTATTGTATACATGTATGTCTGTTGTGCTGCCGTATGTATGTCTGTCATGCACATGTGTATTTGGCTTATTGTATACATGTATGTCTGTTGTGCCGCTGTATGTATGTCTGTCATGCACATGTATATTTGGCTTATTGTATACATGTATGTCTGTTGTGCCGCTGTATGTATGTCTGTCATGCACATGTATATTTGGCTTATTGTATACATGTATGTCTGTTGTGCCGCTGTATGTATGTCTGTCATGCACATGTATATTTGGCTTATTGTATACATGCATGTCTGTTGTGCCGCTGTATGTATGTCTGTCATGCACATGTATATTTGGCTTATTGTATACATGCATGTCTGTTGTGCCGCTGTATGTATGTCTGTCATGCACATGTATATTTGGCTTATTGTATACATGTATGTCTGTTGTGCCGCTGTATGTATGTCTGTCATGCACATGTATATTTGGCTTATTGTATACATGTATGTCTATTGTGCCGCTGAAAGTATGTCTGTCATGCACATGCATATTTGGCTTATTGTATACATGTATGTCTGTTGTGCCGCTGTATGTATGTCTGCCATGTATGTGTATTTGTCTTATTGGCTCTCATCATCCTCTTTGTTTTAGCTCCCTATGGAGTATAGATAACACCAGAAACATTAAACACCATAACGATGAGAAAGGAAATGAAAAGAAAGAAAACAGAAGCGAAGTCCCCCAGGTTAAAAGCAATATATAGTGAACAGTACAGTCAGCTGGACAAGGAAGTAAAACGTCAAACCCGTGCTAACAAATGACATTTCTGGATGACCTTGCAAGACAGGCAGAAGAGGCAGCACTGAGAAATGAACAAAGCACAGTTTATAAAATAACTAAAATTATCAGTGGAAAATGAGGTGCAAACAACATAACGTTAGTAAGAGACAAGCAAGGAAATCTCATCACCACAGCACAGGTGCAGGAAACAAGATGGGCAGAGCACTTCAGAGAAACACTGAATAAGGAACCACCAGAGACTCAGCTGAATGTTCCTGAGGCTGAAAGTGACTTAGATGTAAATACAGACATCCCACGGAAAGAAGAAATCATCACAGCTATCAAAGGGTTAAAAAATGGAAAAGCACCTGGTCACGACAATCTAAATGCAGAGTTATTCAAGGCAGACCCTGAACTAGCAGCAGAACTATTAGAACCACTATTTGCACAAGTCTGGGAAACTGAGACAACACCAACAGAGTGGAGTAAAGGAATAATTGTCAAATTGCCCAAGAAGGGTGACCTTGCAGACTGCAACAACTGGAGAGGAATTACTCTCCTCTCAGTTCCCAGCAAAATACTAGGCAGGATAATCATCCAGAGAATTTCAAAAGCAGTTGACCATAAACTGAGGAAAGAACAAGTGGGCTTTAGAAAGAACAGAAGATGTGCAGATCATATATTCACCCTCAGGAACATTATAGAGCAGTGCTCAGAATGGCAGAGACAGCTGTACATTAACTTTGTTGATTTTGAAAAGGCTTTCGACAGCATACACAGTGACAGCCTATGGAAAATACTGAGGGCTTATGGAATTCCCAGCCGCATTGTTTCCATCATACAAAGCCTATATTCTAACTTTACGTGCAGTGTCGGATTGAGTATTGTAACTTTCGAAGTGAAAACAGGAGTACAACAGGGATGCCCCTTATCAACAACATTATTTTTGACAGCCATAGATTGGGTGATGCGCCAGACAACAGAGGGCAGTCCAAGAAGAATTAGATGGACAACATTTTCTACACTGGAAGATCAGGAATATGCAGATGACATTGCACTACTCGCGCATTCACATCAACACATTCAAGACAAAACCGATAGACTGAATAAGTATGGCCAGCAGGTTGGCCTGAACATCAATCTGAAGAAGACAGAGGTCATGACACTGAATGTGGGCAATCCTGAGTGGGCAATCCTGAGCCAATAACAGTAAGGAACCAGAAGTTAGAACAGACAGACACATTTACTTACCTAGGATGCATAGTAACACCTGACGGCGGAACAAGCAAGGACATTAACAACAGAATGAATAAAGCGAGAACAGCCTTTGCTATTCTCAACAACATTTGGAAGTCTTCCCAGTACAGCACAAACACTAAATTAAGACTGTATGAGAGCTGTGTACTTTCTGTGCTTCTCTATGGTGCAGAATGTTGGAGAGTAACAGAGAAGGAAATGTCGAAACTGTCCTCCTTCCACACAATCTGCCTAAGGAAAATTCTCTGAATCTTTTGGCCAAACACCATCAACAACCAAGAACTACTTATTTGGAGTAACCAGGAGGACATGCACACCATCATAGCTGGCAGATGCTGGAGTTGGGTTGGCCACGTCCTCAGAAGGGACCCTGATACCATCACAAGAACAGCTATGCTATGGACCCCCGAGGGAAAGCGAAAAAGAGGTCGACCAAAAACAACTTGGCGGAGAACTGTGGAAGCCGAGATGCAAAGAATGAACCAGAGTTGGGGCACTGTATGAAGGATGGCCGCCGACCGAGCAAGGTGGAATCAATTTGTTGCTGCCCTACAGGACGCCACCAGGCATGATGGCCGCTGACTGCTTTGATGGTTGGTAGTTATGGATCAAAGAAGAAGAAGATGGAGTATAGAACTGCCACTGGCCCCCATTGCCTGGACAAAGCATTTACTTGCTCTTGTAGCAGTGGTTTATGTAGCAATGTGTTTTACATCATGAGGATGTCAGCTGCACACATGAACAATCTCTTACTAGTCAAATTTTAATGGCTTTATGTACATCTAAATAATAAAAGCAACAGTTGTAAAACTGGAAGATAAGACACACACAAAAATTGCTATTGAGTCATTTTTACACTCAAAGACAAGAAATACAGAAAGGTTCAGAGAAAAAGCTCTGTATGGCTCTGAATTAATGTTAATCAGAATCGACGTCATTGCACTCCAGGCAAACCCATAGGTGCTCAGTCTCCCTCAGCAAATGTCGAAGAGTATGAATGCTAATTGTTCCTGTTGCGCACTGGTTGTATACACGGCGGATGCGTCCTCTCATACGTCCATCCCTTATCTGGTCTTACGTTTGACGCCAAATTCCAGCAATCTTAGCCTTGATGATTCATCGATTGCAGTGTCATTCTCTAATAGACGAACATGAATTGTCCTCAGTATCTCTTCCTTACCCCATGGCCAATGCTCCTTTTATGGGTGCTCTTGAAGCTAATCTGTCAGCTCTTTCATTGCCACATACGCCTGCATGACCAGGACAGTAGATCCATATCAGATCTTGAAGATTCGATGCTTCTATGGCTCTGAAACATGAACAACAACAAAAATAACCAAAAAGCTACAGACTTTCATAAATTTATGCTTGCGTAGAATTGAAGTACAAGGGGTATTCAGAAAGTAATGCACCACATCGTTTTTCTCAGGAGCTGTTTATTCAAAAAGCATGAAATTTATACACAATATACATGGATATGTCATGTAAACATCGGTATTATTTAACATAATCCCCATCAACTTGTACGGCTTTATGCCAGCGCGAAACAAGTGCATGTATTCCTAGCCCGTATCAGATTTTGTCTTGATCATGTAGCCATTTCTTCGCTGCATGAATCACTCCTTCATCATCTTCAAACCTTGTCCCATGGAGTGCATCTTTAAGTGGACCAAATAGATGAAAATCAGAGGGTGCCAAATCGGGACTAAAGGGTGGATGGGATAGCACAGTCCAACCCAATTTGGTGATTGCTTCCCGTGTTGCCAGACTTGTGTGAGGTCGCGCATTGTCGTGAAGGGGAAGCAAGTCTGCTGGATTCTTGTGCGGCCGAACTCTGTGAAAACGTTGATTGAGTTTTTTCAATGTCTTAATGTAAGCTTGCGAATTGATTGTCTCTCCTCTTGGCATAACGTCCACAAGAATCACACCTTCAATGTCCCAAAAGACAGTGATCATGACTTTTCCAGCTGAAGGAATTGTCTTGAATTTCTTTCTTCGTGGTGATTGCGGATGATGCCACTCCATTGACTGTCTTTTTGTCTCAGGTTCAAAATGATGTGCCCAGGTTTCGTCACCTGTAACGATCTTAGCCAAAAAGTTCTCTCCATCAGCATTGAAACGCTCCAACAATTCAGAAGAAATTGCTTTCCTTTGCAATCGGTGGTCATTTGTGAGACTTCGAGGAACCCATCTTGCGCAAACCTTAGAAAATCCGAGAGTTTTTATAACTGCATTTGCACTACCAATGCTGACTGACAGCTGTAAGGCCAATTGTTGAGTAGGGATTTGCCTATCAGTAAGAATAATGCCCTCAGCACATTTCAACATTTCTGCGTTGGTGGCTGTGGCAGGACGTCCACAGCGCGGCCGATCAAACAGCTCCGTATCTCCACTTCCTGATGCTTTGATTCTCTGAACCCAGCGACTGACTGTACTCCTGTCGACTGCAAAACTTCCATACACATCACATAGACGCTTGTGAATGTTCACAACAGTTTCCTTCTCTGCAACAAGAAATTCTATCACAATTCGCTGCTTATAACGCAAGTTGCTAACACGCTCCATTTCAACGGTTTAGGGCAGCCGTATTATTTGGCCGGTTGCGGTGCAATTTGGTGCACACAATTGGCACATGCCATATTTGAAGTGTGCAAAATTTCATGCTTCTATCTTCATTATTAGCTGAGAAAAATGATGTGGTGCATTACTTTCTGAACGCCCCTCATAGTATGATAAGATCATCAATGTTGAACTGATGACGAAAACCAGATAAATGCCAGTGAAACAAAAGATGAGAAGAAGACACTGGAGATGGAAAGGACATGATAGAGGAAGACCAAAAAACACATGGAGAAGAGAACTGGAGACATACATGAAGGGGATGAAGAAGACATGGAAAGGAGCTGATGGCGCAGGACAGGAAGACTTGGCATAAGTTTCTTATGGAGTTGAAAGGTGACAGAAGAGAAAAAGACAAAAGACACTGCAACCACATTGAAAAATATACATTTTTTTTTTAAATAAAAAAATAGTAAGAAGAAAGATGGAAAAGAACAAAGAAGAAACAGGTAATGTGAGGAAAAAAGGCAACACTAAATAAGCAAATGAAAATGCCAAACTAGAAAGAAAGAACTATCAATTTAAAGAATCAAACAAATTTTAAAAAGTGAAAAGAATGTGTTGAGTAGTGTGGTGTCGTGGGTTATCATAAATGAAGTCCATGTTATGCTCGTTTACATTCAGTTGTCTAGGGTTAGCAGTTATATGACCCCGCAAGGCTCACTCATAAACGTGCCACAGTCAATGCAAATAAAGGCTTTGAAAATAGCCAACATACTGATAATAATTCTGACTGCCAAATTCCATTGGTATTTTCCATATTTATTTTACAAAACAAATCCACATATGACATCATAATTTCCAGCAGGCATTAATAGATCCAATCAATATATCAGGTATTATAAGTACACTTCCATGACACTGATCAATACACTTTAAAATGGGTTCCTCTTGCAACACGATTCAGACATAGCCTTCCCATCAAAGGTGTAAACAAATAATGCTCAAGTTACTACGCAAAACATTTGCACGTCATATGCGAAGCCCACATGGCCACAGTACACAATAGTGCCGCGCCACCAGCACCACAGTCATCATCATGAATTCTCATATGTGGCGGACAGTAGCCAAAGCCACAAGTAGTCACTCATTCATTCAATGTTTTTGGCACCTTTATCTCCTCAGGATATAGATGAAAATTACTGGGTGTCTGGACGAACTGAAGAGGAGGCTAGGAAGAAGGCAGAAGCCAAGTTTGGAGTGGATGCCAGCAAACTGACCCTGACACAAGGTTAATTTTTTTTCTCATCTCACCAGACACAAGTTAAAATTTCTTAGTCATACATGACACAAAGTCATGTTTTTTTATTTCATCTGACACAAGGTCTAAATTTCTTAATAATATCTGGCACTAGATCAGAGTTTCTTGGTCTTATCTTGCACAAGGTCAGAGTTTCTTAGTCTTACCTGGCACAAGATCTGAGTTTCCTAGCCTAAATAATCTGACACCAGGTCTGAATTTCTTGGTCTAAATAATCTAACACAAGGTCTGAATTTCTTGGTCTCGTCTGACACAAGGTCTGAGTAATATCTGGCATAAGGTCAGAGTTTCTTAGTAATATTTGGCATAAGGTCAGAGTTTCTTAGTAATATCTGGGATAAGATCAGAGTTTCTTAGTAATATCTGGCACAAGGTCAGAGTTTCGTGGTCTTATCTGGCTCAAGATCAGAGTGTCTTAGTAATATCTGGCAAAATGTCAGAGTTCTTGATCTTATCTGGCACAAGGTCAGAGTTTCTTTGTAATATCTGGCACAAGGTCAGAGTTTCTTTGTAATATCTGGCACAAGGTCAGAGTTTATTGATCTTATCTGGCACAGGGTCAGAGTTTCTTAGTAATATCTGGCACAAGGTCAGAGTTTCTTAGTAATATCTGGCATATGGTCATAGTTTTTTTTAGTAATTTCCAGCACTAGGTCAGAGTTTCTTGGTCTCATCTGGCAGAAGATCAGAGTTTCTTGTCTTATCTGGCAAAGGATCTTTGTTTTTTTTCACCTCATCTGACACAAGGTCTGAGTTACTTGGTCTTACTTAACACAAGATCTGAGTTACTTGGTCTTACATTTGAAACAAGGTTTCATCTGCAAAATCAAAAATTTATGATCTCACCTAAAACAAGGTCAACATTTCTTGGTGTCATCTAAACAGAAGGTCTGAGTTTGTTCTTCTTCACCTAACGCAAGGTCAGCTTTTTTCTGTCAACACAAGATTAGAGATTCTTTGGTTTGGTTTTAAGAACATCTTCATTGGATACGGACAACTCCATCAGCACTCCAGTCTCCTCCCTTAGATCACAGTGCACGAACTCCATAGCAGCAGCGAGGATCCCAATGTGTGTATACAGGAATCACACATTCTATAAATATTTTTGTGGTGGGTAAGTTTTCCTAATTTTGTAAATTTTGCCAGGTCAGCCGCTGTATGGTCTTCTCTTTACGATTTCTAACTGCTAAGGGATTTTTAACGTGTGCAACTTGCACAAAGGACAGGGTTTTAAAATAAGTGAAGACCTGCTTCAAAAGGCAAACTCCCCGTGCCTCATTTATAATGCAGCCCTCTGTAATTGAAAATATTTTTACAGGAATGAACTCTTTTGATGTTTTTTTTTTTCAGTCTTTGTACAGGTTTTGCGGGCCTTTGTACAGGGTTTTGGATTTTTTGTACAGATTTTTCATCTCCGAGGTGTGGCATGTATGTGCCATGTATACAGAAATAATGAAGGAAACCTGAGTCCTGTGGATAGTAAATAAATAAGTAAATAAATAAATAAACCTATGGTCCTAGGTTCGATTCCCGGTAAGCCTATCACTTATATTATCTTGTCTGTTGTCTAGTGCCACCCTTTATGTCCATTGAGTACCTGTTAATTACCTTTATTTATTTATTTACTTATTCATGTATACAGAAATAACCCATCCAAACAAATAACAACATTAACAACCTATGATGGGTGCAGCTGAGCGCATTCTTCCTAGAACAGAACACACCAGACTCAACAAGCACTTAAACAAATTAAACCCCTCACATCATCCTAATTGTAGCAACTACGATTGGTCAAGTGACCAGGGTTGAAAATATATCCAAAGGGGAATAGTGAGTAATTCAGGAGAACTGGATAAACTACCAGCAGGTTATCATTAGCCTTGGCAGAGAATGCAGAGCTTGGGGCAGTAGAAAAGCAGAGCTGCAGTTTAATCAGCTGATAAGTGATCATGCTGGAGATGGTGACACCATTGCATACATTGATGGGTCTGTAGTAATAATAATAATAATAAATTCTTTAAGCACCAAACACGGCGCATAAGGCAGAAACCAGTGCTCTCCAGGTTGTTCGTTGTGACGCCACTCCTCTTAGCTCTTGCACATTATTTAGGCCCAACGTTCTTCCTTCTCTTATTATTGTTCTTCTGAGTGTTTCTTTTGGTCTTCCTTTTTTCCTCTTACCCTCAGGAACCCAAGTGAGCGCCTGTAGTGGTATTCTGTTGTTTTGCATTCGTAGGACATGACCGATATATGACCATCGTCTTTTCCTTATATAGTCGGAGACATATTTCTGCCTAGAGTCTTCTCTTATTTGTCGATTAGTCTTGAATTCTTTCCAACTGATGTTCATGAGTTTTCTAAGACATTTGTTCTCGAATGTATTCAGCTTGTTCTCCAATGATTTTGTTATTTTCCAACTCTCACAGCCGTATGTTAACACTGAGATAACATTTGAATTAAACAGACGAAGTTTGGTATGTATATTCAATGATCGTAATTTCCAAATGTTAGATAATCTATTGAAGGCGCTAGCTGCCAAAGCAATTCTAGTATGAATTTCTCTTGTGTCACCATCCTGAGTCATTTTACTGCCTAAATAATTGAAACTTTCAACTTTCTGTAGTTTTTCCCCGTTCAAGATGATATCAAAGGTCTCATTAGAAAAGTTCATAGCTTTAGTTTTAGAGGCATTTATTTGGAGACCTATTTTAACCGAGAGATGACACAAATTATTTACTGCTTCTTGGGATTGTCTGGGTGTTGAACTTAAGAATGCTAAATCATCTGCGAAATCCAGGTCCCCCAGGAATTTTCCATTTGTCCATTTTATACCTAATTGTTCATTGTGGGTATAGTTTCTCATAACCCAATCAATAGCTATTCCAAAAAGTAGTGGTGACATAATACAGCCTTGTTTCACCCCTGTTTCTACTGTAAACCATTCTGTATTCCCTTTATTTGTTCTAACACAACATCTTGCATTGTCATATAGCGCTTTGATTATATTCACATATTTTGTTGGAAAACCATAGATTGTAAGTATCTTCCACAATGATGGGTGGTGTAGACTATCAAAGGCTTTTTGAAAATCGACGAAGGTGATAATAAGTTGCGATTGCATTTCCACTGATTCTTCTATAATTGTTCTTAGCATGAATATTTGATCAATACATGATCGTTTCGGTCTGAAACCCGCTTGTTCTTCTCTGATCTTTTCGTCAGCATGCAATTTAAGTCTTTCTAACATCATGCAACATAATAATTTTCCAGGTACTGATAATAGAGATATACCACGCCAGTTATTACAGTCTGATAGATCACCTTTCTTCGGTAACTTTACAATAATACTGTCTTTCCATTGTTGTGGTGGTTGTTCTTCTCTCCATACTTCATTTATAATATCTAAAATTCTCAAGAGGTTGTTGTCATTAACTGCTTTAATCATTTCCCCTGAAATTTCGTCAACTCCAGCAGCTTTAAAATTTTTAAATCTTTTAACAGCTTGTTTGATCTCGTCCAGCGTGAATTCATCGCAAGTTATTGGCAAGGTGGTTGTGGGTGTTTCATTATTAAAATCAGGTGTTATTGTTGGTGGTGGTCTGTTTAGCACCTCCATGAAGTGCTCAGCCCATCTCTTCATTTGTTCTTTTTCTGTTGGTATTGAATTCCCTAATTTACCTTTAACAGGTGTTTCCATAGCAGTAGGCTGGTGACACAGTTGTTTTGTAATTTGATAAAGGCACCTACTATTACCAGTTCTTACAGCATTTTCAGCTTCTACGGCCAGTTCATTGATGAAATGTCTTTTATCTCTTCGAGTTTTTGTCTTCACTTCTTTATTTAACAAGTTATAAGTTAGTTTGCAAGATTCAACTGCATTATGTGTACTTGCCGCTAGTAGTTTAAGTTTTGCTGTTTTCCTTTCTTGTATTTTATTCCAAGTATCTTCTCTCATCCATTTTTTCTTTTTATGTTATGGGTCTGTAGTGCATGGTGAGAAATCAGGATGGGGCTTCTCTGAGAGAATAAAGGGCAGGATCATTGCTGAACAGAATGGAGCCTACATGACAACAACCTCCAGCATGAGAGTGGAGGTGGAGACAGTTACTGCAGCACTGAGGTGGCTGTCTGAAACTCCATCAACCAGGGCAGTTATAGTGTCAGACTCTAAGGCCATGCTTCGGAAAGTTCAGAATGGATGGCTGCGGCAGGAATGGAAAACATCAATAGAATCCTCAAGTCTTCAAGAACTGGTGTGGATCTTCTGTCCTGGTCATGCAGGGGTATGTGGCAATGAGAGAGCTGACAGACTGGCCTCGAGAGCACCCATAGTTGGGACACACTGGACATAGATAAGGGAGAGATACTCAGGGCAATTAATGATCGCCTGCTAGATAATGACACTGCAGTGGATGAATCAACACGGCTGAGGCTGTTGGAGTTTGGCATCACACGTGGGACTAGCAGAGATGGGCGTGAGAGAGGATGCATCCGTCGTATGTACAACCAGCGTGCTACAGGTACAATTAGCATTCATACTCTTCGACATTTGCTGAGGGAGACTGGGCACCTATGGGTTTGCCCTGAGTGCAGAAGGTAGATTCTGAATAACAATAGCAACTGTACCCATCCATATGAGAGTTCAGCATGTGCTGCTCACTTGTCCAGGACTGTCCACAGAAAAAAAGAAAGCTATTGCTGGGGCTCGTCAACAATCTCACTGACTCTATATAGCACCACCAACAGCTACAGAAAATATGCAAATTCTTCAACTTGGCATTGGCTGTGAAAGAGTGACAAGCTCAGTAGCCCTAGTTAAACAATAACAATGGGTTTTGTGAAACGAATTACCATCAGATGTTGGAGCACCACTATACATAAAATCACTAAAAAGTTTGTGTGATTGATTGTTTGTCTGTTTGTGATTGTTTGTCTGTTTGTGATTGATTATTTATTTGTCTCATTCACAGATGAAGACGTTTTGGACACTTGGTTCTCATCTGGACTTTTCCCCTTCTCTGTGTTTGGGTGGCCTGAAAAGGTATAGTTTATATTTAACAAATATTTTCAGTGGATTGATTATACAATCTAGCACAATTTATATTTAGTATTTTACAGTATCCCAACAAGATGTAGAGTCATATATATCTCCTGGCTACAGAGTTGGAGGGGCAGACAGTGATATCAAAATATGGCTACAAAAAAGTGAGAGGAGATTTAATTGCTTTAGAAATCTATGGAAATCAAAATACATCAGATGTAACACAAAAATCAGAATCTTCAACTCAGATGTTAAGTCAGTCCTTTTATTTGACTGAAAAACAAGAACAACAAAAACAACAAGCTACAGACTTTCATAAATCAGCGCTGGCATAAAATGGAAGGATTGAAATGGTATGACAAGATCACTAATGTGGAACTGATGACAAGAACCAGACAAGTGCCAAGTGAAACAAGAGATAAGAAGAAGACGCTGGAGAAAACCTGTTGATAGCATTACCAGGCAGTCCTTGTTTTGGCTTCCCTTGGGGAGAGGTGGCTGAAAAACACACAGAGAAGAGAAATTAAGAGGAAGATGTAGAAAGACATTAAGCCGTTGGCACGAGCTAGTAGGACAACAGACATTTGTTGAAGGCCTATGCTCCTTGGGGAGGTGATGATGTAACAGTATCTTGACAGTTATCCAAACTAGTATAGTTTACATTTAGTATATTTAAGTATCTTGACAGTTATCCAAACTAGTATAGTTTACATTTAGTATGTTTAAGTATCTTGACAGTTATCCAAACCAGTCTAGTTTACATTTAGTATGTTTAAGTATCTTGACAGTTATCCAAACTAGTCTAGTTTACATTTTGTATGTTTAAGTATCTTGACAGTTATGCAAACTAGTATAGTTTACATTTAGTATGTTTAAGTATCTTGACAGTTATCCAAACTAGTATAGTTTACATTTAGTATGTTTAAGTATCTTGACGGTTATCCAAACTAGTATAGTTTACATTTAGAATGTTTAAGTATCTTGACAGTTATCCAAACTAGTATAGTTTACATTTATTATGTTTAAGTATCTTGACAGTTATCCAAACTAGTATAGTTAACATTTATTATGTTTAAGTATCTTGACACTTATCCAAACTAGTACAGTTTACATTTAGTATGTTTAAGCGTAATGATGAAGTAAACAGGTATAGTTTGTAATGAATGAGCCTGTCCAGCGTTTGAATAACTGGCTAAGCGGATTGGTAGAATAAAAGGATACCATGCTCCATAGGGAACAAAAAGGGAAATGAATGGACTGGAAAAAAAAGGTCAATATCAGAATGGATGAAGAACATTTGGGGCAGGAAGTTGTGCAGAGACATGATTGCCTATGCCAGTAGGGATTCCTGTTACACGTCCTTTGAGGCATATTGGGAATATGGTATTAGGCCCATATTTTCTTGACCATCGGCAGACTGGGAGTGATGGTGGTCAGCATTACGCCAGTAGAGTTGGCACTTAAAGAGGCAAGAAGTTTGATGACATTGTATGTACAGCACGCAATCATCTCCTTTTTTGCTCATGGAGCATGGGGGCATCTGATTGAGAGAGTGGCTATAACGCTAGTCTCTCATGGCAAAAGTGCCGAGTTTGATTCACAGTATTGACACGCTCCTGTGTACCCAGCTGTAAATGGGTATCCAACTTTGCTCTTGAGTTAGGGATGGAAAAGGCAGTGAGGAAGGGAACTGATTGCCCCATCTGGCGATGTTGGACCTAGTATAGAGAAGTCTCTAACACTGCGCTCTCCTATGGCAGTATCTGCTATGGGACTACCTCTACGGAGCACGGGGCCACTGCTGTTGATGGCCCCCTTGAGAAAGCCTACAACAGAGCACAAACTGTTGCAGCCGTGGTGTCTGTAGCAATCTGTTTTACATGATGAGGTTGCCTGCCCCCATGCACAACCTCATATTAGTCGCTTCTAACGACGTACATGCCTGCAGGAGCAGTAGTCTTATTCGTTGCTCCCTCCAGGAACTCCACGAGGATGTTGTGTAATAAGTTTTTGAGCAGAACTAACCCTGGCCATCTTAACTCTTTGACTCCGCAATTATTTTCCACCCTGTGCCGTAATTTTAATTCATGATAGACTAAAAACAACACTGAGAGAGTTGTTTTGGCACGGGTGTCAAATCTGACCAACTCTCTGAGCGTTGTTCTGTAGTCAAAAGAGTTAATATGCTGTTGTCCGCAGACTGAAGACCTGAAGTTGTACTACCCGGGCACGCTTCTGGAGACTGGGCATGATATCCTCTTCTTCTGGGTGGCCAGGATGGTGATGCTGGGCCTGACCCTGCTGGACGATCTGCCCTTCAGAGATGTCAGTATCCATACAGGTCACAGTGTGTTGTCAGTATACAAACTGGTGGCAACAGCATAGACTTGTCACATATAAATATAGTGCAGAAATTTGTCACATACAGTCTAGTATACTTGCTTAGTCAGTACAGTCCATTGAACACACTTGCCACATGTAGTCTAGTGTACTTGCTGAACTTGTCACATTCAGTCTAGTGTACTTCCTAAGTCAGTACAGTCAGTTAAACACACTTGTCACATAAAGTCTAGTGTACTTCCTAAGTCAGTACAGTCAGTTAAACACACTTGTCACATAAAGTCTAGTGTACCAGATTAGTCAGTACAGTTTATTTAACAGTCTTGTCACATACAGTCAAGTGTGCTTGTTTAACTTGTCGCATAGTCTAGTGTACTTGTATAACTTGTCACATAGAGTTTAATGTACTTGCTTGACTTGTCACCTACAATCTCATTTATTTGATTAACATGTTACGTAAAAATCTAGTGTACTTGATTCTCTTGTCACATACAGCCAATCGTAATCGCTTAACTTGTGAAATACAGTCTAGTGTACTTGAGTAACTTGTCACATACTGTCTTGTATACTTGTTTAACTTGTCACTTACAGAGTAATGTACTTTTTTTTTAACTTGTCACATACAGTCTAATGTACTTATTAGCTTGTGACATACAGCCTAATTTACTTGTTTAACTTGTCACATACAGTCTTCTTCTTTTTCTTCTTCGTTTGTCCTGAAAAGGACGTTGGTTGCATTGTGTCCGTTTACAGCGAAGCTGCGATATTTGTGCCTTTCGGCTGACACATCCAACTTCAGCACGGCATTTTTGGGACCGGGTTAGCCTTCCCTCTTTGATCCCTACCCACTCAGCCAGACTGCAGTGATGCAGCCTGTTTCCAGGACCATCACTTGGAGGTGGAGTAGGGTCTTGGTCAGCTCTGGTTCACTGACCCTGCCGCAGGCAGTCTAGCTATGGGTCGCTGACTGCATTCCTCACTGTTGACGCATCTTAGGTCCCACATACAGTCTATTTTACTTCATTAACTTATCACGTACAGTCTAATGTACTTGTTTAACTTGTCATGTACTTGCTTAACTTGTCACATACACTTCACTGATACAGTGTTGTGTCCCTAATTATTCTGCCACATGCAATCTAGATATTACTAAGTCAACACAGTCCATTGAATACACTTGTCACACACAGTCTAGTGTACTTGCTTAACTTTTCACTTGTTGTCTAGAGTACTTGTATAGTCAAGCTACCAGACTTGTCACACACAGTCCACTTGCTTAATCAGTCCAGTCTATTAAACTTTTGACAGTCCAGTATACACATTTGTCACACACAATCCAGTATACACATTTGTCACACAATCCAGTGTGGCACATTGACCACACACAATCCAGTGTGGCACATCTACCACACAATTCAGTGTGGTACATCTACCACACACAATCCAGTGTGGCACATGTACCACACACAATCCATTGTGGCACATCTACCACACACATTCCATTGTGGCACATCTACCACAGACAATCTAGTGTACTTGCTTAATCAGTACAGCCCACATCGCATGCATGTCATACCTGATTGTGAATATGTGTTTGTTTTCTAACTTAAATAGTGGATGGTTAGTCCAGCAAAGTGACTATGTGTTTGTTATCTAACTTAAATAGTGGAAGGTTAGACCAGCAAAGTGACTATGTGTTTGTTTTCTAACTTAAATAGTGGAAGGTTAGACCAGCAACTTACTGAAAGTTCCATAATCCCCAGGTGTACCTACATGCTTTAGTCCGAGATGCCCATGGTCGCAAGATGAGCAAGTCACTTGGGAATGTCATCGACCCAGTTGATGTGATTCATGGCATTGAGCTCCAGGTGAGTCAGAATAAACATCTGGTAAACTCCATGGGAGAGTCTCTAAAGAATAGGATTACTGCTTCCTCTAGTGCATCGTTAAGACAACTAATATGAGGTTGTACGTTGAGCTGGTAACCTCATCATGTAAAACAAATTGTTACAGAAACCACCACTGTAAGGTTTCCTCAAAGGGGCCATCTACAGTAGTGGCCCACATACTTTATAAGTGGCAAAAAAAAATGATGATGATTTTAAGTTTATCAGAGACTCAGAAAAATGCTTTTGCTGTTGTTGAAGACAACTATTTTCAGGACTTAAATCTTCTTATCTTCGTACACTCTCAGACGTCTACTCGAATGTTTTCAAAGAAAGCAGTAGTTAGTTTGAGGCTATTTGAATCTCCGTAGAGCTTTTCCACGAATGGTACTGGTGTCGGCCATACGAGCTTTCTCTGTTCCGCATAAGTTTGGGCAACTTTGAAGCAGATGTTCAGCAGTCGTTTTATCAGTGCCACAGTTACACTCATCGGTAGTTCCTATCTTAAATAATCATCCTTATTTCATTTTTCACTTCTTATTGAGTACGGAACCACAGGTTCTCTTGCAGGAGACCTGTGCCACAGTATTCATGTGCTCTTGTGGCAGTTGTCTCTGCTGCCCGTTGTTGTACGTGATGATGTTGCCAGCCCTAGTCACACCTCGTATTAATGACCTCTTACAACATGTGGACAGAGCAGTAGTGCTATTCATTGTCTCCTCAGAGACCTCCAGGAACTATCTGGGGCAGCCGTATTAATCAATCAAGCTGTCCGAGGAGCATATGCCTTCAACAAACACATGCCAAGTCTTCCTGTCCTGTGCCATCCGTTCAAGTTCATTCCATGTTTTCCTCATCATTTTCACCTCTGTATCCAGTTCTCTTCTCCATATGTTTTTTTTTTTGGGTCTACCTCTGCCTCTCTTTCCCTGTGGATTCCAGAACAAGGACTGCCTTGTAATGCTATCAACAGGTTTCCTCAATGTGTGTCCTATCCATCGCCAGCGTCTTCTTCTTAACTCTACTTCCACTGGCACGTGTCTGGTTCTTGTCATCAATTCCTCTTTTGTGACATTGTTATACCATTTCAATCCTTCTATTCTACGCAAGCACCCGTTTATAAAAGTCTGTAGCTTTTTGGTTGTTGTTTTTGTTGCTCTCCATGTCTCAGAGCCATACAATAGGACTGACTTGACATTTGAGTTGAAGATTCTTATTTTCATGTTGGACTTGATTTCTCTTGTTCTCCATATGTTTCCCAATGCAATGAAAGCTCCTATTGCTTTTTGTATTCTTATTTTGATATCATGGTTCTACATCCTTTAGTGGTGTTTCTTCAAGTTCAACTTTGTTATCATTTCTTGCATTTATTCTGATAATCTTTGTCTTTTCCCTGTGTATTTTCAGGCCCACTTGTTGTGACCTCTCATCAAGAATTTTCATTTTCTCTTGCAACTGATTATGGTTATGGGACAGAAGAGCCAAGTCATTTGCAAAATCCAGATCATCAAGCTGTTTAGTCAGATTCTACTGGAATCCATTTCTGTTGTGTGATGTCGATGTTTTCATAACCCAATCTATTGCTAGTAAGATTGCTTTTTGTATTCTTATTTTGATATCACTGTCTGTCCCTCCAACTCTGTCTATATTACTGCCAAGATATATGTGCGAAACTACATCCTTTAGTGGTGTTTCTTCAAGGTCAACCTCATCATTTCTTGCATTTATTCCCATAATCTTTGTCTTTTCCCTGTGTATTTTCAGGCCCACTTGTTATGACCTCTCATCGAGAATTTTCATTTTCTCTTGCATCTGATTATGGTTATGAGACAAGCCGTATTAATAGGCATCATATTTACAGGTCTGGCTATTTGCTTCTATCATTTGGTTGGGGATTCTTCTTCAAGTAACATGCCTAGTAGTGTAGGAGATCATGTTTACAGGCCTCGGATTTCCCTTCCTTATGTGTTATAAATGTTTCTACCATTGATCTTTATTGTCATCTGTATGTACAATTATGTATTTTATGCTAGCTTGGCTTTCTGTTGTGCAGTTTGAAATATCATAGTTTTACTTCATTTCAACTATATATATTAACAAATATTCATCGCTTCACCTGACCTTTTATAGAAGATTGTCATAGCAGGGGTTCTTGTTTTGTTACTCCATCTTCTGCTTTTGATTTTTGTTGATTGTTGAATTGTCTTAAATTTTTTTTGGTTTTGTATTTCCCTTACTTAGTTAGTGCTCTTCATCTGTGTTGTAATATTTCATACATATATTACGTGTTTGTAGTGACTGTAGTATTTTCTTTAACCTGTGTATATTTCTTGTCCTTGTTGCCTATTTGTAACTGTGGCTGACGAAGGGTGAAACCCGAAATGTCCCATGTTTCCTGTGTACCATTAATTTGTAAAACTGATTCAATTCCATTTTATTTGTTAATATAAATATATATTTCCTTACCAGTTTTACAGCAGCCCCCTTATTTATTCATTTTTGTAATGTATTTTCCATTCAGGATCTACAAAATAAGCTGTATGAATACAACTTGGATGAGAAGGAAATAGAGATCGCTAAAAAGGGGCAGGTAATGCATGTCATTGTTTGTAACTACAGTTGTTATCATTTTCCTTTTCGCTCCTCGTGGAGCATGGAGCTACACCTGTTACAGGAAAGGTAAAGGTCAAGGATCCTGTTCCACGTCCATTGAGGCATATTGGGAATATGGTGTTAGGCCCATATGTTTTTGACCATTGGCACACTAGGGGTGATGTGGTCAGCATCACGCTGGCCGCCTTAACCTTCCCAGAGTTGCTCTGGTACCCAATTCATGAGGCTGGGTTGAGCCGTGTGCGGTCTAAAAAATCCCCCCTTCAACTGGGGATTGAACCATGGACCACCAAGCAAGGAAGCCAGTGCACTAACCGCTGTTGCAACTGTGGCTCCCTGTTACAGGAAGCATGCACCAAAGCATTGATGTGCTCTTGCCACAGTAGTTTCTGTAGCATTCTGTTTTACATTATGAGGTTGCCAGCTGCATGCACGGCTTCATATTAGTCACCTCTTACAACATAAATCCAGCAACCTCGGAGGATGAAGCTGCCGATGGCACCAAGTGGCGATGCTATCTACGGTGCCACCTCAGATTGGGCGAAAAGAAGTTCTGTCTGTCTGAAGTCCGCATGCAGTCGTCTAGCGCGACATATTCGAAATATAGTGAAATAGTATTTTAGAATACTCCCTTGATCAAATTCTTCATCTGGCATTCACTCAAATTGCCACCATCCTGAGAAATTGAGAGTATATCAGCGGACACATATATTTGAGCATGAAGCTCACAGAGACACGTCTCTACACCTGCAGAACACAAGCTGAAAGAGAGCGCAGCAGACGATACTCACTTCTGATTCCCTGTACGCGTCTGCCTGCATAAATTATATTACGTCATTGTTTCATGCGATGTCGTTCCGTTCACAATCCCCTTCGTTTGAGCACGACAGCGATTCACATAAGCGAACATGTCGTGGTGCGCAAAAGATGATGTAACACACAGCAAGCAGAAGAGAGGAGAAAACTTCGAAAGGAACACCAGGAAAATAAGCAGCTGAGGGCTGTCACGTCAGGGGCGCTTTCCCATAGTCAGTTATGACTGAAGGGGCTATTATTATTATTAAAAAATACTTTGGGTCTGCAGGGGTTGGGTTCTTTAGGCCTTGACGTATCGTCTGGTTGCGGACCATGTCTCTTCTTGTTACTTCAGTCACCTTCCTCATATACCTTAAATTTAAATTATGACCTAATAGTTATGGATTGTGACTTTTGGGGCAGCTAGATCATGACTTGACTTTAACTGATGTGTAGAAAATTGATAACTGAAATAGTTATTGTTGTTATCGATCCAATGGTGTCTGGGGCTTCTGCAGTTATGGAATAATAACATCTTTGTTATGTTTGGCTGTGGCTACATGAATGTATGGGCAGTTGTTTGAATGGCATTTCTGCAATGTTGTCATTTGTGTATGTTTTATTTCTGTTCACATTTGTGTGTGTCATTTCCATTGTAAACTGATATGCTTTTAAAATTATCTATTTTTTCCTCTTGTGTTAATTTATTCTTTCATTGGTAATAGTCTGAGCATTTGTTTAAATATTTCGCCATCTTAATTTATATGAAACTCCGCCTATGCCGGTCCCAAGCCCGGATGAAAAAGGAGGAGGGCGGCCTGCATGGAGGCCGTAAGGAGGCAGCCCCTCCATCATGCAAAGGCACAACAGGCCAATCACCTGTTTGCTTTAAATCATGATTACGCGAACTACAAGAGAGAAAACCGGACTGATTCTAAAGGCGACGAACTGGAACGGACTACGGACTACGACTTATGGAACTTGGAACACAAGAAGTATAAATGGGAAGGAAGAGGAGCTGGTGGAAAAGATGAGGAAAGCAAAACTAGAAATCCTGGCTATAACGGAAACGAAAAAAAAAGGACAAGGAGTCATGGATCTCGATGGCAACACGTTGCTCTACAGTGGTGTACCCATATCTGAAAGAGCTAAAGGGGGCGTGGGTTGCATTGTGGCCCAAAATCAAAAAGATAGTATCAAAGGATGGAACTTTGTCTCGGAGCGCATTATGGTTGTAAAACTAAAAGAAGGAGAAACCATAGTCAACCTGGTCATAGTGTATGGGCCAAATGAGGATGAGAGAGCAGAGGTCAAGGAGGAATTCTTCGAGCTGCTTCAAAGGACAGTGGATGACTGCCTAGATGAAGTTATTATGCTCGGAGATTTTAATGCCAGAGTTGGAAATGACCATGCTAGATGGGGTGGAGTTATCGGAAGATATGGAGAAGATACTCTCAATGACAATGGAAAGCGACTCCTTAGATTCTGCAGTGAGCAGAATCTGATCATTACAAACACAAAGTCCCCCCATAAGCGCATACATGCATACACTAGATGTGAACCAACCAAGAATGAGAAGTCAGTGATCGACTATGCCATTGTTCGGAGAAGCTCATTCAGATATGTCCGAGATGCAAGAGTCTGGAGGGGGCCAGAGATTGGAAGTGATCACTACCTGCTAACAATCAAACGAACAACTGAAAGAGTTGCTCAGCCTAGGAACTGCCCAACATCACGCAAGAAACCAAGTAAACGAGCAGGAGAAATGAGCATTAGGACCTACAAGCTGAGAGAGCCAGAAATTAAGACCAGATATCAGGGGCTTATTGCTACAGCAGTGAGCAACACAGAAGAACGACCTGATGACTTGGAAACCCTCTGGAATAAATTCAAGGATATCATAAAGACAGCTGCTGCAGAAGCATGCGGTGAAGTCCGACTTGGGAACCAGAGAAAGAGGACACCTTGGTGGACAGAGGAAGTCAAAGAGAAAATAAGAGAGAAGAAAATGGCATGGAAACAATACTTAGGAGCTAAAAACACAACAGGACAAATGGAAAAATATAGAGAATATGTGACACTCAGAACAGAAGCAAAGAACAAAGTGCTAGCAGCAAAACAGAAGTCCTGGGAAGAATTTGGAGAAAAGCTAGAAAAAGATGCACAAGAAAACCAGAAATTGTTCTATAAGACCCTAAAGAACATGAGGAAAGAAAAACAATGCCCTCTCAAATTTATAAAGGACAAGCAAGGCAAATTGCTTACTGCCCCGAAGGAAGTAATGGAAAGATGGAAAGAATATTTCTCAGAACTCCTGGATGGTGAGCATGGTGAAGCATCAGAAATGATAACCACTAGCACAGAAGAGAAAACCAATGATGGTGAAGATGACATAAAGATGGAAGAACTGAGGGCAGCACTAGAGAAAATCAAGATGGGCAAAGCAGCAGGGCATGATGGTATAACACCAGAAATGGTTAAGTACATGGGAGCATCAGGCGACCTATTACTCTTAAAGGTCCTACAGGCAGCATGGTGCAACAAGACCATACCAAAGGATTGGGAGATTGCCATCATAACACCAATTTTCAAAAAGGGTGACAATCGACAATGTGGAAACCATAGAGGCATATCCCTTCTCAGTGTCCCTGGTAAAATCTACTCTAGAATCCTAGAGCAGAGACTCCGACGCCTAGCTGAGCCACAATTGGATGAGGTCCAGTGCGGATTCCGAGCAAACCGAAGTACTCAAGACCTAATCTTCACACTCAGACAGCTGAGTGAAAAGGCCCTTGAGTATAAGAGTGAGATCCATCTTTGTTTCATAGATCTGGAAAAGGCGTTTGACAGGGTCCCCTGGAGCAAACTTTGGGACTGTTTGGCAAGGAAGAATATTCCAGCACCTCTGATTCATGCTATACAGAGCTTCTACAAGTCTTGCAGAAATTATGTGAGGACAGCAAACCATAAGTCAGAAGAGTTCAGGACCACCACTGGTGTAAGACAAGGTGATATCCTATCACCTTACCTCTTCATACTCCTTATGGACGATGTCATCAAGGCATGTAAGGAGAGAACAAGAAAGTATTCAGTGGGGTACTGGAAGATGAGACAGGTCTATATTTCGGAGCTGGCATTTGCTGATGATGTTGCCCTGATTGCTAAATCAGAGGCACATCTCCAATCCAACCTGCAAGTCTGGAAGGAAGAGCTGGAGAAGAGAGGGATGGTCATAAGCAGCTCTAAAACAAAATCCATGGTGATATCACGAGAAGAAAGAAAACATCAGATTAAGTTGGGAGAACAGGTCCTGGAGCAGGTCGACCACTTTAAATATCTCGGAGCTATTATAGACCGAAAGGGAGGCATCAAAGAAGAGTTGGCCACTCGAAAAGCAGCGGCTGGGAGACTTTTTCAGGCCATAAATCGTGGATTCCTCAGCAAGAAAGAGGTTGGTAAGAAAACGAAGATGGCTGTATACCGCTCCACCTATGTCCCAGTCTTGACATATGGATGCGAGTCGTGGGCAATGACTACAACCCACAAAAGCCAGATCCAAACCTCAGAAATGAGGTATCTGAGGAAAGTGGTTGAAGTAACAAGAAGAGACATGGTCCGCAACCAGACGATCCGTCAAGGCCTAAAATCCCATCCGCTGCAGACCCAAATAGAACAGTCCCAACTAAGATGGTTTGGCCATGTCTGCAGAATGGGAGAAGATCGGCTACCACGACAAGCATGGGAAACAAAGAGCCAGGGATCCAGACCTCCAGGACGACCCAGAGTCCGCTGGGAGGACAACATTAGACAATCTTTGAAGGACCGAGGACTAGAATGGAACCAGGCCAGGAAGAAGACAGCTGATAGAATGGTCTGGCGCTCTCTCTTCCAAACCTCTACACCTCACGGTAGAAGGGGAACGACTAAGTAAGTAAGTTAATTTATATGAAACTGTACATATACATAACAGTTATGGCAGGAAACTTTGCACAGAGTGTTACAACAGGAGATTAGTCTGATCATCAGAAGTAGTGAGAAAAGTGTTTTGGTCCTTTTATCTTCTTGGCACTGTTGGGGGGGGGGGGGGGGGAGATAAAGGAATTGACCACTTAGATTCATGACTCCCAAGTGTCAGCCTGCTGTTGATTTTTATGGCACCGCTGGTAAATGAACCCACTCCACCTTGGTTGCAACTTCTAAATCGACTCCTGGTGTTATCCATTCTTCCAAATTGAGGCCGTTGTGAAAGTGAAAATTTTGTTGTACAGCTATGCGCCGCATAACGTCCATTCGGGCAACGTCCGACCGCATATACGTCTGTGGTCCCATAAGGTTATAATAATAGAGTTCAGAAATCCCGATTGGAGAACAGGGCATAGTGAACGTAACCAGACGTAGCGAAAGCAACAGCTTCCTGCATGCAACACGTGTATCTCATGTCTCTTGTATACAGTACAAAGCAATTGCGATGCCAGGTGTATAATGGTACAGTACATATATAACCTTTAATACAGTACATATGTCTTTATAGTCATAATAAACGCCTATGTTACTGGCCTATGTATGTACTGTACTGTACTTTCTATCGTTATTTTAATGTGAACTTTCCCTACTTACAAATAAAAAGTTTGCCGTATAACAGTGTATGCTTCGAATCGTAGGGAGCAGCATCAATCCTAAGTATAAAGTATGGTGTTCGCACAACGTCCAAATCAATTAACGCCCTATTTTGCAGAACGTTAAGTGACACATAGCTGCTGTTTATATACATTTCTGTCCTGAATTCCATAATCCATTGTGGTTGATTCACAGCTAGTGTGATGCCTGTTCCAGCAGTTTCGCCAAACCATTTAAATACCAGTGTTTTTTATTTTCCCTTCAGGCCCAGTTTTTTTCAGTAGATCATACACAGAGGTGGCCACTCTTATTCAGTATGAAAGTCAAGAGATAAAAATATTTAAGAGGTCTACTAACTTGTGAATGTTTTTTAAAAAAATTCTTTTCAGAAAGCTGATTATCCAAATGGAATACCTGAGTGTGGCGTGGATGCTCTTCGGTTTGCTCTTGTTTCATATACCGCTCAAGGTAAGTCATGTCCCATCATGATCAGATCATAGATAATTTTTGAACGAATTATTTTGTCATTTAATAATTCAGTTTGTCAGTACAGGTCTGCAACCCTTTGTCTGACATTCCGAAGTTGAGGGGATATGATTCATGGAAATTTTTTTCTAAACCAGTAGTCATAATGATGTCATACTCCTCTCTGGCCTCTTTGGGTAGTGAGATTGGATGCTGTTGCGTGCATATTTTGACGCACATATTACAAAAATCTATATGGCTATTTAATATGGGAAAAATATAGACATTCATTCATTTGTGTATGAAAATGCTGTCTATGGTAAAAGCGAGAGAATCCATGTTTGATTCACACTTTTGATTATAGGAGTAATCGTTCTTGATATTGATCCGGCGCATGGATTGCTCTTACGTTTGTACTTATTTTTTAGGGCCAGAAAATATATTAATTTGCTTATTATGTTTATGGCCTGAATTCATATGTATTACATATTATTAGTACAAGTAGAATCAGTCCTATATTGTATATTTTGGATGGGTAGGCGGGACTAGATTCTTATTATTCCGGTCTAGCGGAAGTATGAGTTGTCTTGACAAGTCGTGATGAGTTCCGATGTACCGTGATAATGGCGGGTACGCATTTCTCAAAGGGCTGGTAGATTCTTAAGGAAATACGATTCATGAAGTGGTTTTCTTCTAAAGGAGATGGTATCTCTACTATAGTTTATGTTAGAGACTCTCCTAAGGTACGGTACAATGTATAATTCGGACTCCATGTATTGCTAGACCCTATTTTGATGATCTCATGTCGATTCGACCTAGATGGAACATTGTGCTTCGTATCGCTAGGGTCGTGTTTTGTATCGACAAAGATGACAGACTTTCCTGCAGCGGTTATGGCTACGTGAATTAACCTGATCACCGTAGAGCTGTATGGAAACATTTATGAAATCAGTTATATACCCATTATAAATTAACTCTGGCTTATATTCTCCTTCCTATGAATGAGTGAACGACAACTCAGGGAGGCAGCCATGTTAGATTTCGGTCATCATATGTTTTGATCACTGCCAAGAGAACAGATTACACTGACAAACAACATTTTTCTTTCTTATATAAGAATAAGTGTTCTTAGGTCAGTTTCTTGCGCTGATTTCAAATTTGAAATCCGTTTATCTCTATCACGTCGGGTTCTTAAGATATTTGTGAATAAATATATTTTTGGGAAACCGTTATTTGCTCCGTTTCATTTTTACTATATAACTTTTTAAAAATTAATAAAATGCAAAATAATTCTACTTTTTATACTGCTAAAAGATGCATGACATATGTTACGTTATATTTCAAATAGTTACTGTATTTTGAAATAATTCTGAGCGAAATATGGCTTCTAGAAGTTGTAGAAATTCGGCTGATCTGTTCTGTTACGTGTGCGGATATTTTACCGATCGTGTTCACCAGAAAAACTTTAAACCATTACTAAAGAAAGCATATGAACTTTATTTCGATTCGAAAGTTGATGATGCAAATAAATCTTGGAAGCCAAATGCAGTTTGTTCGACTTGTGCAAATACATTGGCAGGTTGGTTACGAAAATCGCCGAAGCATAAGTCGATGCCTTTTGGAGTGCCAGTAATATGGCGTGAACCGACAAATCACGCTACTGATTGTTACTTCTGCTTGACAAATATCCATGGTTTCACTTTTAAAACTAGAAAGTCTGTGGTTTATCCAAATATTGAATCGGTTTCGAAACCAGTGCCTCATGATCCAATCACGTGTCCGATCCCAGTTCCACCAGAACAATATCCGTTGGACGTGAATGAACCATCAGAAAGTGATAGTTTACCTGCTTTAGAAACTAATTCTGACTCGGATTATATACCGGTGAATGATGGTGTTCACTTAATTAACCATTCAGAACTTTCAGATCTAATACGTGATCTCGCTCTTACCAAAGGACAAGCGGAATTACTCGGTTCGCGACTCAAAGAATGGAATCTTTTAGCGCCCAATACTCCGATATCTAAATTTCGTCATAGACACAGAGAACTTGTTCAATACTTTGAGATGGATGATGACATTTGCTATTGCAAAGATGTAAACGGTCTAATGGTGCACCTCGGTCATGAGCACATAGTCAACGAATGGCGACTTTTCATCGACTCTTCCAAGACTAGTCTAAAAGCCGTGTTATTGCATAATGGAAATTTATTTTCATCAATTCCAGTCGCCTACTCTGTTCATATGAAAGAAACTTATGACAATATGGCTATACTTTTGGCAAAAATAAAGTACAATGACTACCAATGGCGGATTTGTGGAGACCTAAAGGTCATTGTAATTCTCACGGGCATGCAGACTGGGTATACTAAATTTTGTTGCTTCCTATGTGAATGGGACAGCCGCAACAGACAGGAACATTATGCAAGAAAGGTGTGGCCTATCAGGGATCGTATGCAGCTCGGGCATAAAAATGTAATACACGAGCCATTAGTTAACAAAGACAGCATCATTTTACCACCGTTACATATAAAGTTGGGGCTCATGAAGAATTTCGTAAAAGCGTTAGATAAAACGAGCAAAGCTTTCACTTATCTTCGAGAAAAGTTTCCGCAAATTAGCGATGCAAAGATAAAGGAAGGTATCTTTGTAGGACCTCAGATTAGGAAAGTTATTGCAGACAAACAATTCGAGAACTTGTTACATGGTAGTGAACTTCGCGCATGGATGGCATTCAAATCGATCGTCGATAACTTTCTGGAAAATCACAAATCTGTCGACTATGTGCATATTGTTAAGCAGTGCATAGATGCATACAGAATTATGGGCTGTAACATGTCCCTCAAAATCCATTTGCTCTTTTTCCCTCACAACCTTGGCGAAGTCAGCGATGAACATGGAGAACGATTCCATCAAGATATCGCCGTAATGGAGTCACGTTATCAAGGACGGTGGAGTGTGACCATGCTTCATCGCGATGTACCACATGCCATTCACCGACGAAAGTCGACTGCAAAGAAATTCAAGCCTACATAACTGTTATACTTCTTGTACAAATGATGTTGTAATACTGTATGCGTTGTTAAAAAACTTCAATTGCGTATTTCTAGAGATCCCGACCTGATAGAGAAAAACGGTTTGCAGATTTAAAAACAGCGCATTAAAATTGACCAGAAAAACATAGAAATGTTAGAGAAAGAAAAAAAAAATTTTTTTTTTGTTAGCCAGTGTTATTTATCCTATTATCGGACAGTGACAGGGAGATCTCAATCTTGCTAGAAACCCCTCTTTCGTGGTTTCATAATATATGCTACAAACTATGGACGTCAAGTAACCTTAGTTATTTACCGATCTGCCTTCACTGACGCGTTTAGTCAGATAGGGGGATGCGGCCATAATGTATCATGACATTGAACTTTTGATGTACTGCCCATTATTTCTGAATGTGTCATGACTTCAGATCTGCTATGTATACCTACAAATTGATATGTCAACATACCATGATGTACTCGTATGTCCCAGTGTGTACGTCTGAATAAATTGAGTAAACAAAGATTCCAGCAGGCTGCATTGGTGCCTTGTAGACACAAGTGTATGAGTGGTTATATTGGTCAGCACACGAACAGTACACCATTCGCGGTAATCACACTCTACACTTCTACTTCATACATACACCATCCTGCGTCGGTTGGAGTGACCAAGTTTAGGGCCTGCTTCCCCTGGAGCCTTTGCCTTCCCTAACTCAGGACTAGGGTGAGTTACCCATTTACAGCTGGGTAGACTGGAGCATGCCTGATCTCAACAACACACCACTCTTCCTTACAGAGCACACCGACTGACACTTTACAGAGTGGAAAGAAGAAAAGAAACTTTACAGTGGCGAGCCAGATTCCTGGGTCCAGCTTACGCAGTTTTGTGTTGAGAATCACAGTTTACAGCTGAAAGAACATTTGTTTGAACACATCAACACCAGTAGGACAGCTATACAGTCGATGTCAGCTTGACCTGTATTACCGATAGGATGCTGTATCTAGGTCAGCGCTTGTTGACAGTTTTTCGCTGTACAGACAGTATTACACAGGACAGTGGTATCAAGTGTAGAAAATATCTGGAGCAGTATTGTTGACATTTCTCAACGTACAGAAGAATCACAGTGTTGTTGAACATAAAGTGCATAGTTCATCGTTGGATCTTCATATGCTCAAAAGAGAAAAATTGACAGTGTAATAGTTTAGAATTAAATCTATTACTCAATAAAGTGGCAAGTTATTAGTATTAAAATAAACTGTGCCTGCTTTACAACACTATACCTGCAACACATTCCATTCATGACATAAATTATATTGTATGCTATATGCTATTTATGCTTACATGTTATTTGTTATGTATTAAATTAGTTTATGTTCTGTGTGACTAGTACAAGGTATGCCGAGTGACATTGGTCTGGACTAGTATTCTATAGGTACACATTTTCTTAATTGGAAATTTGTTAGCAACAATTTGCTGCTATTTCTGTTAGTTGTGATGAGGTGTTCTTTTCTTCGTTGTTTTTGTTAATAATTTTGTGTTCCTTAGTTTTGTTTGATTTGTTTGTATAATTGTAGGTCTCATCTTTCCTTTCATTTCAGTTTTTTACACCCTTATGTTTATACACTGTGGCGTTATTTGTCTTGTTATATTATGGCAGTTATCATCACGGTTTCTGTGATCATTTTTTTCATTTCTCCTATTTAATTTAATTTGATCTCTGCAAATGTGTTCATATTGTCTTTTCTTGTTTGTCCTTTGTAATGTCTTTAGTTGACATATGACGTATAGTGGTATACACTGATAGTATAGTACAGATCAGTACTTTATGATTGTTATTGTTATAAAACAAAATGTACAAGACCTTTGTAAGGCTTGTCTCCCAAAGTGATTGGTAAAGGGAAATATTTTTTCCACAGGTACTCAAGTGATCTTTGATTACATTGAGGTATACAAGACCTTTGTAAGGCTTGTCTCCCACAGTATTTGAGATACAGTTATTGTTGTCCACAGGTACTCAAGTTATCATTGGTTATTATAAACCATACAAGTTTGGACTAAGACTAAGTCTATGGTATAGACTTGTCTCCCATTAACGTGAAAGAGGGTAATTTATTTACTTTTTCAGGTTTCTGATTTAAGAAGACAATATGTCTACATTAGATTATTTTATTGCACAAGGAAAATCTCTTGATAAGACTGGAAAAGACTTAGAACAATGGGCTGTTGCTCAATATGACAAAGCATTAGCTGCAGAAGAGAAAAAAATTGCTGCTGCTGTTGAAGAAAGAAAAGCTGCTGCTGAGGAAAAAAAAGCTGCGGCTGAGGAGAGAAAACTTCAAATAGAAGAAAAAAAAGCTGCTGCAGAAGAAAGGAAAGCTCTAGCTGAAGAAAAAAGATTAGAAAAAGAAGCTGATACTGCTGCTGAACTTAAGAAATTGCAGATGCAAGTGGAGGAAAGGAGATTTGATGCAGAACAGAAGAAATTAGAAGCTGATGCAGAACAGAAAAAATTAGAAGCTGCTGCAGAACAGAAAAAATTAGAAGTTGCTGCTGCTGCAGAACAGAAAAAATTAGAAGCTGCTGCAGAACAGAAAAAATTAGAAGTTGCTGCTGCTGCAGAACAGAAAAAATTAGAAGTTGCTGCTGCAGCAGAACAGAAAAAATTAGAAGCTGCTGCAGAACAGAAAAAATTAGAAGTTGCTGCTGCTGCAGAACAGAAAAAATTAGAAGCTGCTGCAGAACAGAGA
Organism: Oreohelix idahoensis; assembly: GCA_024509875.1. Classification (NCBI taxonomy): domain Eukaryota; kingdom Metazoa; phylum Mollusca; class Gastropoda; order Stylommatophora; family Oreohelicidae; genus Oreohelix; species Oreohelix idahoensis. Next base: position 127,483 of record JAMPIV010014575.1, read on the forward strand.
AGATTAGATAGAGAAGCTGAAGAGAGAAAAGCAATAAGAGAACATGAGTTTGAATTAGAGAAATTAAAATTGACATGTATGAGTAATGTTAATCAGGCATCTGGTGGTAATGGTAAACCCTTTGTGTACAAGGTCAAGGTACCAGCGTTTAACCCTACCAGTGATGACATAACATTTTGGCTTTCTAGATTTGAACGGGCTTGTCGATCTCATAATGTTGACAAATCACAGTATGTGAATCAGTTGTCTGAAAATCTAAAAGGGGAGTCTCTGAGTAAGTTATATTTTGTTGAAGAGGCCGACAAAGATAATTATGATGCTGTTAGGGCAGCTTTGATAAAGAGATATCAGCTGTCTGAGGAAGGTTATCGTCTTTTGTTTAAAACAATGAGACCTGAGGTAGGTGTAGAATTCTCAGATTTCATCTCAAAAGCACGAATTACACTTTCACGATGGATTGAATTATCCAAAACAGAGAAAACATTTGATGGTCTTACGGATTTATTGCTAAGAGACAAGGTCATGTCTTCTGTAAATAAATCATTCCTAGAGTTCTTACATGAGCGTAAACCTAGTACAATAAAGCAAATGGAAGAATATTGTGACCAGTATGCCACGGCACACCCTGACATGATTCTTAGTAACTCTAACATTAAAGAGAGTATGCCAGTTGCTTCGGCAACAGAATATAATCAGAATTACTCACACAAATTCCAAGGAGCTAAAAATAAATTTGATAAAAAGGTTAATTGGAATAAGTATCAAAACCGAGATAACCACTCAAATCAGGGTTCTTCTTCGAAGAACTGGAATCGGGCTGATAGTCCTCGACACGCGAGGGGTACCCATAATGTTAGAAATTCTCGGAAAGGGAGTAGCTATAGGAACTACCCAAGTGCTTCATGGAGACAAAAGAAACAATATTACAGGGATACTCAATATAATGAGCATGATGATTATGATCATGAATATTATGATTCAAACCCAAATAGGGGTTATAACAGAGGCAATAATAATTATAGAGACAATTATAACCGAGGTAGATCACAACACAAAAGACATGGTAAATCTTATTACCAGGCTAACTCTGCACAACAGGAGTTCCACGACACCGATAATCAGAATAATGATAAAAAAGACTCCAATAGTGTAGCAAATTCCGCTTTCGATTTTGCTAGAGCATCTGAGTGTTCGCAATGCAAAACATTATTCGATCCAACCACAGTGTCTACTTTAAGCTGCGGTCACCCGCTTCCCGCTCTCCATGCGTCAATTGCGCATAATGGAAGGGGTGCTCTTGTCTTTAATAGGGGCCTAATAGATGGTACTCCGGTATCAATTCTTTTCGATTCGGGGTGCACTACCATTGGAGTGAGGCAATCACTCGTAAATCCTTCTCGAGCTACAGGCAATATAGTCAAATGTGTAACATTTGGTGGCACATTGGAGAAGTACTCCACTGCCATTATCAATATTGCTACGCCTTTCTTTACAGGAGAGGTGCAAGCATGTCTCTTGCCGAATCCGATCGCTGATCTTATCATCGGTCGCATTCATGGAGTGAAAGAATGCACTCCACAGCAAATTTCTAATTGGGAAAATGTTAATATGCAATCTGCTAATGCAGTAATCACTAGGGCTCAAGCTCTTAATATGCCACAATCTTCACATTCTGAAGATAATGATGCGCAGATCCAAGATGATCCCTTGGAGATTTCCCACGATTCCTTTATCAAACAGCAGGAAGATGATCCTACTCTAAAGAAATTCTTTACTCTGGCAACAAAAGGTGATCCGAATAAGGATACAAATCGTAAATCTTGGATTACGATGAAGAATGGCGTACTTGTACGTATGGTACAAGACTCCGCTAAGTCCATTCATTCTCAAATCCTTGTGCCTAAAAATATGAGAGTTAAAATCTTACAGCACGCTCATGATTCGCAGTGTGCTGGACATATGGGTTTTTCCCGTACTAAAGCTAGAGTTCTTCAATCTTTCTTTTGGCCTGCTGTGAATAAGGACATACGAATCTATTGTCGATCTTGTAAAGTATGTCAAGAGATTAAATCCAGAGGTCCACGCCATGATGCACCTATTCAGGCTGCAGACATTCCCATTCGGCCATTTCAAAAAATGGCGATAGACATCATTGGTCCATTTAAGATAAAGTCTGCTAGAGGACACCAATTTATTTTGACGTGTGTTGATATGTGCACACGTTGGCCGGAGGCTGTTCCTCTAAAGAGCATAACTACTGCTGATGTCGCAGATGCTCTTTGGTTAATATTTTCTCGTCTGGGGTTTCCAGCAGAAATATTATCCGACCATGGTACCCAACTCATATCGGATACCATGTCTCAAGTAATGTCGACTCTGAAGATAGAGAGATCGCTGAGTAGTATTTATCATCCTATGTCCAATGGGATGGTGGAACGTTTGAATAGAACTCTGAAAAACCTACTAGGTAAGATAACAGAAGATCATCCTCAGGATTGGGATAGGGTTTTACCCGCGGCTCTCTTTGCATATAGAGAGGTCGCCAACGAACATACAGGATTTTCTCCCTTTGAACTTGTCTTTGGCGCGAAACCGCGAGGTCCTATGTCCTTACTTCATGATCTTATAACTGCTGATAATATTGTCGATGACACAAAATCCTCTTATGAATATGTCATCGCACTTAGACACAAGATTATTGAAGCATGCAAATTGGCAACTGCTTCTTCTGAATTTGCGAAACAGAAGGCAAGGGAATTTGCCAATAAAAAGAGATGTTTGCGACAACTTTGTCCAGGTGACAAAGCATTTGTCTTGCTACCTTGTAGGGAAAATAGACTTCTCATTTCTTGGAAAGGTCCGTACGATATAATATCAAAAGTTTCCGATGTTGACTATATCGTCGATATTGACGGGAAGCGTAAAACCTTCCACATCAACATGCTCACGGAATTCCATGAACGTCCTGATTATTTACAACCTGTTTTCCAGGCAACGGACGATTTTCCAGTCCAACATGGACAGTACTCATCTCTGTCAGTAATACAGGATGAGGAAACGAGTTTCTCGGATGTAAATTTACCTTTTCCAATGATTCCTCTTCACTCTAATGAATCATGGAAAGATGTTGCAATTTCTCCAGAATTATCTCCAGGAGAGCAGAAACAAGTTTCTACTATGTTAGAACAATTTCAGGATGTCCTTACTGACATTCCTGGTCAAACTGATGTCATTCAACATGACATTATTCTTACTGACCATAGTCCTATAAGAGTCAGACCGTATCCTATCCCGATACATTTTCAAGCACAGGTAGAGAAAGAGTTAGATGAGATGATAGAGTTAAAAATTATTGAACCATCCACATCAGCATATTCTTCGCCGATGGTTATAGTACGGAAAAAAGACAATAACATACGTCTTTGCGTGGATTATCGCAAATTGAATCAAGTGACTAAATTCGATGCTGAACCTATGCCTTTACTAGCAGAGCTACTTACGAGACTATCGAATTCTCACTTCTTTACTAAACTCGATTTGTCTAAGGGATATTGGCAAGTTCCACTATCCGAACACGCCAAACCGTTTACTGCTTTTTCGACGCCTAGGGGTCTATTCCAATGGAATTTCATGCCTTTCGGTCTTATGAACGCCCCTGCAACATTTGTACGCATGATGCGTCGAATCCTATCTCATCGCTCAGATGTCATTGCGTATCTTGATGACATCTGTCTTTTCAGTGATACTTGGAACGATCACTATAATGGTATAAATGAACTATTGTCTATCTTACGCGAGCATAACCTGACAGCGAAACCATCGAAAGCATGTATTGGTTTTAGCGAAATATCTTTCTTAGGACACCGTGTTGGTCATGGGTTCCTAAAAACAGAAGACCATAATACAAGTAAGATACTTAACATTTCTATTCCTAAGACTAAAAAGCAAGTACGAAGTCTCTTAGGTCTAATACAATTTTATGGACGATTCATCCCGAATCTGTCCTCCATTATGTCACCTCTTTCTTCCTTGCTAAAGAAAGGGTCTCCTAATGTAGTCCATTGGACTCAAGAATGTCAATCCTCTTTGGATAAGGTTAAAACTATGTTTTCTACTTCACCTATCCTAGTATTGCCTTCTAAGGATAAGACATTTATTCTTCGTAGTGACGCTTCATCCACCGGGATTGGAGCTGCACTAATGCAAGAGTACTCTGGAACTCTGCATCCTGTGATGTATATTTCTCGGAAATTAAATGCCGCAGAGAAGAATTACTCGGTCCTAGACCGTGAATTATTGGCTATGGTTTGGTCAATCCTTAAACTGCAAAGATTTCTTCTGGGCGCGCATTTCATTGTGGAAACTGACCAGAAAGCTCTTACGGCTATTCAGAGTAAAAATCTGAAGAGCGCGAGATCAACGCGATACGCGATTGCTCTACAGCCATTTCATTTTTCGGTGCGAGCTATCCGTGGGTCAGAAAATGTGATGGCAGATATTTTGTCTAGATGCCCACATGATTCATAACTGTTATACAACTTTGATACAGTTGTTTCTATGTTGAAATGTGTACACATATGTAATATATCATATATTGATTGTAACACTACTTAGCGGTTCATTGATATTTATTCACCGCTGATCTTTCAATGTTTTTCGTCTTTGATGATCATGATGTTAAGATATCTTAGATGAAATTTATGTATAAACTAATGTGGAAATTGTGTCATTGCTAATATTGTAGTATGCGTTGGTGACACCTCTCTGGAAATATTTATACTTAGAGAAGTACTTTCTCTAAGGTCATAAAACTTATGCTTATCATCTGCGCATTGTTATTGGTGCGTTGTGAGCCTATTGTATGTTGCTCCTAGATGTATTTCAAAAAAAAAATGTACCATTTTTTTTTCCCGAGGGGTGTGGTAATCTGTTGCGTGCATATTTTGACGCACATATTACAAAAATCGATATGGCTATTTAATATGGGAAAAATATAGACATTCATTCATTTGTGTATGAAAATGCTGTCTATGGTAAAAGCGAGAGAATCCATGTTTGATTCACACTTTTGATTATAGGAGTAATCGTTCTTGATATTGATCCGGCGCAAGGATATTGCTCTTACGTTTGTACTTATTTTTTAGGGCCAGAAAATATATTAATTTGCTTATTATGTTTATGGCCTGAATTCATATGTATTACATATTATTAGTACAAGTAGAATCAGTCCTATATTGTATATTTTGGATGGGTAGGCGGGACTAGATTCTTGTTATTCCGGTCTAGCGGAAGTATGAGTTGTCTTGACAAGTCGTGATGAGTTCCGATGTACCGTGATAATGGCGGGTACGCACTTTTCAAAGGGCTGGTAGATTCTTAAGGAAATATGATTCATGAAGTGGTTTTCTTCTAAAGGAGATGGTATCTCTACTATAGTTTATGTTAGAGACTCTCCTAAGGTACGGTACAATGTATAATTCGGACTCCATGTATTGCCAGACCCTATTTTGATGATCTCATGTCGATTCGACCTAGATGGAACATTGTGCTTCGTATCGCTAGGGTCGTGTTTTGTATCGACGAAGATGACAGACTTTCCTACAGCGGTTATGGCTACGTGAATTAACCTGATCACCGTAGAGCTGTATGGAAACATTTATGAAATCATTTATATACCCATTATAAATTAACTCTGGCTTATATTCTCCTTCCTATGAATGAGTGAACGACAACTCAGGGAGGCAGCCATGTTAGATTTCGGTCATCATATGTTTTGATCACTGCCAAGAGAACAGATTATTTATCCTATTATCGGACAGTGACAGGGAGATCTCAATCTTGCTAGAAACCCCTCTTTCGTGGTTTCATAATATATACTACAAACTATGGACGTCAAGTAACTTTAGTTATTTACCGATCTGCCTTCACTGACGCGTTTAGTCAGATAGGGGGATGCGGCCATAATGTATCATGACATTGAACTTTTGATGTACTGCCCATTATTTCTGAATGTGTCATGACTTCAGATCTGCTATGTATACCTACAAATTGATATGTCAACATACCATGATGTACTCGTATGTCCCAGTGTGTACGTCTGAATAAATTGAGTAAACAAAGATTCCAGCAGTCTACATTGGTGCCTTGTAGACACAAGTGTATGAGTGGTTATATTGGTCAGCACACGAACAGTACACCATTCGCGGTAATCACACTCTACACTTCTACTTCATACATACACCATCCTGCGTCGGTTGGAGTGACCAAGTTTAGGGCCTGCTTCCCCTGGAGCCTTTGCCTTCCCTAACTCAGGACTAGGGTGAGTTACCCATTTACAGCTGGGTAGACTGGAGCATGCCTGACCTCAACAACACACCACTCTTCCTTACAGAGCACACCGACTGACACTTTACAGAGTGGAAAGAAGAAAAGAAACTTTACAGATGCCTAGCCTTCTCGAATATGGGCGAAAAAATAAGAGGTCCCGTGTGCAAGTTGCGCAAGTTAAAAATCCCACAGCAGTTGGAAATCGTAAAGAGTAGGCCTTTCAGGCCGCTGCCCTGGCAACAATTAGAAACCTACCCACCACAAAAATGTTTATAGAATGTGTGATTTCTGTATACACACATTGGGATTCTCGCTGGTGCTACAGAGTTTGTGCACTGTGCTGATATCCTCCTTGTGTGATCTAAGGGAGCACTGATGGAGTTGTCCGTGTGCAATGAAGACACTCCTTCAAACCAAACCAAACCAAAGTCCCAAAAGCTCAAGGAAAAAAAAACAAAGTTTTTTTCATGGATGCTAGTGCATGCGCAGTACATTAGACAAGTAGATGTAAGCATTGTTATTGTTAATCAGAATCGACCTCACTGCACTCAGGGCAAACCCATACCTGCTCACTCTCCTTCAGAAAATGTCGAAGAGTATGAATGCTAATTGTACCTGTAGTACACTGGTTGTACATACGATGGATGCATCCTCTCACGTCCATCTCTACTAATCCCACGTTAGATGCCAAACTCCAAGTCTCCGCCTTGTTGATTCATTCATCAGAGTGTCATTTTCTAGCAGGCGATCATTAGTCGCCCATAGTATCTCTCCCTTGTCTATATCCAGTGTCCCCACTCATGGTGCTCTCAAGGCCAGTTTGTCAGCTCTCTCATTGCCATGTACCCCTGCATGACCAGGACAGTAGATCCACACCAGTTCTTGAAGACTTGAGGATTCTATTGATGTTTTCCTTTCCAGCCGCAGCCATCCGTTCTGGACTTTCCGAAGCATGGCTTGAGAGTCTGACAATATAACTGCCCTGGTTGATGGAGTTTCAGACAGCTACCTCAGTGCTGCAGTAACTACCTCTACCTCCATTCTCATGCTGGAGGTTGTTGTCATGTAGGCTTCACTCTGTTCAGCAACGACCCTGCCCTTTATTTTCGCAGAGAAGCCCCATTCTGATTTCTCACCACGCACTACAGACTCATCAGTGTACACAATGGCGTCATCATTCCCAGCATGATCACTTATTAGCTGATTAATCTCCAGCTCTGCTTTTCCTTTGCCCCAAGTTCTGCACTCTCTGCCAAGGCTAATGATGACCTGCTGGTAGCTTATCCAGTTCTCCCCGACTTACTCCACTCTTCCTCTTTGGATATATTTTCAGCCCTGGTCACCTGACCAATCGGAGCCTCTGCCTGTGCCATCCATGACATCCCCCTCTTTATTCTTGCTCCTTTGATGTCAGCTACGTTCTCATGTAGGGGTGTCTTTTGTCAGTGGTTACCAGCAGATAGACTTTTGCCTGGGCCATCACACATCTGGATCTAATCAAGAGCAGTCCGAGTATGTATCTCATTGTCACAATGTAAGCATTAGAAGCAAAGCTTGCAGCATTGTCATTTGTGTCCCACACCGCACTAACCATGCGTACGTCTGCGGCTCTCAGATATTTTTGTACTTTCTTGTGATTTTAATTTCATTATGAAAATTTCAACAAGAGCTGCAGATAAACCCTATGGGTTACAATAAGAAGAAGGAAAGGAAAACCTCTCATTATCAGTAATGCAGAAATTAGAGTTACTTCAGAAGCTTGATTGTGGCATGTGTCTTTGTGGCATCTTACTGAAGAATATGGTGTAGGAACTGCCATTGTATATGACTTAACCCTTTATAGTCCACAACCCTGCTAATATTTCAAACCCCTAACGACCAAGCGAAGGAACATAACCTCTTTTTCTTAACTATTTCTTATATTAAAAAAATTATTTATACACTAGTGTTAGTAACACAAAAACACATTTATTTGTTCAGTAAAATGGACATACTTTAAATCTGTATATTTTAATGTCACATTTAAATGCTTTTCACAGTTTAAAAAAATTTAAAAATAAAAAAAAATTACTTTATCTTTAGGATAGTCTTGCGCTGGAAACCTTCTTTACATTATTAACAGTTTTTCTTGAAACTGTGAATATCAAACAAATTACACTAACATTGAGAATATAATTTACAACCATAAACTGTCTCTAGAACTCTACAAGCGTCCGTTTTTCCTTAATTCTTAGAGCTTTGAACACAGTGTTTTTTTCTGCGCTGCAATAGCATGGAAATGCTTGGTACAGACTTCCTGCAAGTGGACCACTTATAATGGTGGCCCCATGATCCATCAATGGAAAAGGAAATGATGATGATATTAGATTAAGTTTGTTTACTGATGGGCCAGATTTGTTTTTTTAACGTTTACTGATGGACCAGATTTGTTTTTTTAACGTGTTTACTGATGGGCCAGATTTGTTTTTTTAACATGTTTACTGATGGGCCAGATTTGTTTTTTAACGTGTTTACTGATGGGCCAGATTTGTTTTTTTAACGTGTTTACTGATGGGCCAGATTTGTTTTTTTAACGTGTTTACTGATGGGCCAGATTTGTTTTTTAACGTGTTTACTGATGGGCCAGATTTGTTTTTTTAACATGTTTACTGATGGGCCAGATTTGTTTTTTTAACGTGTTTACTGATGGGCCAGATTTGTTTTTTTAACGTGTTTACTGATGGGCCAGATTTGTTTTTTTAACGTGTTTACTGATGGGCCAGATTTGTTTTTTTAACATGTTTACTGATGGGCCAGATTTGTTTTTTTAACGTGTTTACTGATGGGCCAGATTTGTTTTTTTAACTTGTTTACTGATGGACCAGATTTGTTTTTTTAACTTGTTTACTGATGGGCCAGATTTGTTTTTTAACGTGTTTACTGATGGGCCAGATTTGTTTTTTTTAACGTGTTTACTGATGGGCCAGATTTGTTTTTTTAACGTGTTTACTGATGGGCCAGATTTGTTTTTTAACGTGTTTACTGATGGGCCAGATTTGTTTTTTAACGTGTTTACTGATGGGCCAGATTTGTTTTTTAACGTGTTTACTGATGGGTCAGATTTGTTTTTTTAACGTGTTTACTGATGGGCCAGATTTGTTTTTTAAACGTGTTTACTGATGGGCCAGATTTGTTTTTTAACATGTTTACTGATGGACCAGATTTGTTATTTAACGTGTTTACTGATGGACCAGATTTGTTATTTAACGTGTTTACTGATGGACCAGATTTGTTTTTTAACGTGTTTACTGATGGGCCAGATTTGTTTTTTTAACGTGTTTACTGATGGGTCAGATTTGTTTTTTTAATGTGTTTGATGATGGGTCAGATTTGTTTTTTTAACGTGTTTACTGATGGGTCAGATTTGTTTTTTAACGTGTTTACTGATGGACCAGATTTGTTATTTAACGTGTTTACTGATGGGCCAGATTTGTTTTTTAACATGTTTACTGATGGGCCAGATTTGTTTTTTAACGTGTTTACTGATGGACCAGATTTGTTTTTTAACGTGTTTACTGATGGGTCAGATTTGTTTTTTTTTAACGTGTTTACTGATGGGCCAGATTTGTTTTTTTAACGTGTTTACTGATGGGCCAGATTTGTTTTTTAACGTGTTTACTGATGGACCAGATTTGTTATTTAACGTGTTTACTGATGGGCCAGATTTGTTTTTTAACGTGTTTACTGCTGGGCCAGATTTGTTTTTTTAACGTGTTTACTGATGGGTCAGATTTGTTTTTTTAACGTGTTTACTGATGGGTCAGATTTGTTTTTTTAACGTGTTTACTGATGGGCCAGATTTGTTTTTTAACGTGTTTACTGTGGACCAGATTTGTTATTTAACGTGTTTACTGATGGGCCAGATTTGTTTTTCAACGTGTTTACTGATGGGCCAGATTTGTTTTTTAACGTGTTTACTGATGGGCCAGATTTGTTATTTAACGTGTTTATTGATGGGCCAGATTGGTTTTTTTTTAACATGTTTACTGATGGGCCAGATTTGTCTTTTAACGTGAACAGACCTTGCAGAAGTTTTTATTTTAAATTTAGAAGTTGTGTTTCTTGTGTAAATTTTTCCATAATTTTAACATGATTCATTCCTGTACCAGGTCGAGACATAAACCTGGACGTATTGCGTGTCCAAGGCTACAGATTTTTCTGTAACAAGCTGTGGAATGCGACCAAGTTTGCTCTGGCCAGCCTTGGCAATAACTTTCATCCGTACCCCACTCTGCAGGTGAGAGATCTGAAACTGGGTATAACAGTTTAAATTTCTGATTACGATGATGATGCAATTTATTTTAATATTTTCTTCACAATCGTTCCCCATCAGTGCAGTAATGAGCATAGATTCACAAATTCACGTCAAGCCTTCCTGGACTGTGCCATCCATTCTTTCCATGTCTTCTTTATTCTTAATTGACTCAAGTTCTCATCTCCATGTATTTTTTAGACTCCTACTTCTGTTACCGCTGGGTGAGGACTACTGTAATGCTATCAGAAGGTTTTATCAGTGTTGGTAACACCTGATTTTTTTTTCAGTGTTGCTATCAACAGTTTTTTTTCTTCGGTGTTGCTGTCAACAGATTTTTTTTTTCAGTGTATGACCTGTCCACTAGCGCTTGTCTTGTTCTCATCATCAGTTCCACATCAATGATCTTGTCATAACATTTCAATCCCTCTATTATACGCAAGCACACATTTATGACAATCTAACTTCATGTTTTTGCTCTCCATGTTTTAAAGCCAAAATAGGATTGCATGTTGAAGGTTTGTATTTGTTGTGTTTGACTTGATTTCTTTTTATTTCTGTATATTTCCCAAAGTAATGAAATATTTCAGTCAGCAAAAAAAAAAATACTTTGATAATATTACTTCTATGGAGCTGTCAGCAGCCGCAGACTGCTTCCTGCTTTCTTCAAACATAATCAAGGGTGTGTTTGATGAAGGAGACGAATGATATTTACATTACAGAAAGATTTAGTATGATGTACTATTAGTAAGTTATTTATCTCAGTTCAGGGTGTCCCAAAAAACTTTTGTGCACAAAGGAAGCTTAATACTTGTATTAGGATGAACCAATCCGCTATCTGTGGACATGTTGTGAAAAGGAAAAAGCTAGAATATAGTGCGAAGCGGGAATGATTGAAGGAAATAAGAGACAGATGACAATACAGAGAGAATATACTCGACAGTTTGACATGGCATCGAAAGAAGTCAGCAACAGATGATAAATTGTACCGAAGACAAGAAGTTGTAGAGTGACATGATCATCTATACCAGCCAGTATAGTACCATCATTCTACTGCATTTCTACAAATTAATGTAATTCCATCTCAAATTATATGTGATTTAAAAACAGGTGTACAAGAAATGGTTTTATGGTGGGGTACTGGGTACTCATCATCGGTGCACTTAGCTGGATTTATTTCTAGGTTGTTGTTGTTGTTTAACTAAGGCTGCTGAGCTTTGCGCTCTTGCTGCCAATACCAAGTTGAAGAGTCCTTGGTATTGTCTACACTTTAGATCTAGGCTTTTCCTGTGGCTTTTATGTCATTCTGAAATGGGTTGAAGTCATGAGCTCCAGTTTCTCCAGCTTGGCTTGTATTTAAAGTATCGTCACATGTGGTCCCAAGCTAAGAGGAAGAAGCGTGTGGCATACTGTGCATTCCCCGCCTTCCAAGAAGGCTCTCCAAATATGCAGAGCTAAAATACTGTTAATCTCCAGCATTCCGCACATAGTAATTAGTCCCACCCAGCAATTAATGCATTCCTAGTTAAAAGCTTTCAAACTATGAGTCTTTTTGGGACACCCTCTGTATGTTTAAACCCACTGTGTTTTAACACCATGATTCCTGATGTTACAGCTAACAGGCAAGGAAAGTTTAATGGACCAATGGATCCTCAGTCGTTTGTCCCAGGCCATCAAATTGTCCAATCAGGGCATTGAGACCTTTGACTTTCCAACTTGTACCTCAGCCATCTACAACTTTTGGTTATACGAACTTTGTGATTGGTATCTGGTGAGTACCACATTCTTATCTATTAATAATTTTTTTTCTGTGTTACTGTGTGCTTTGTTAGTGAGTTTTAAGACATTTTATTATTTTATGTTTGTTGTTCACTCTTTGTTCCTTTTTTTTTTTTTTTTTTTGTTACTGTGTGCTTTGTTAGTGAATTTTAAGAGAAGGAAGGGAATATAATTGAAGACACTTTGTTATTTTGTGTTTTCTCTCTCCTGCCTTTTTTTTAAAATTTGAAAACAAATTTTTTGTGTGGACTTGATTGAATCTCCATGTTTCAGTTGAGGTTAGTACTGACTTTGACTCTGACTTTTCCGATCCCCTAGGTTACGAGTTTTCACTCTTTTTTCCTTGTGCCAGGTAGTGAAAGGTACATGACTTTTTCACTTGCATTGTATCTCCATACAAGGTGCTGGTGATGGAGGGGTTGAGGTTAGGGACATAAACGTGTTTCTGTAATGCAGGAATTCTTAGAACTTTCTGCTCTCACACCTCTTCTGAGAGTGAACATAATGTTCACACTTGTCTGTCCTTCCCCAGATTAATTAGTGAACTAATCATGACATAATTAAAATGTACCTAAAGGGATTTGAATAACTGAAATTGTACAAGATGATCACAGTGAGGTATTGAAAAAAGATGATTCGTCTTATGAACAAAAGACAAAGAAAATAGCCAACGTTGCGGCCACAAGACTTTCGTCAGGGAAAAGAAAGAAAGAAAAGCTAAGTAGGACACATAAAAATCTAAATAAAAATAATAATAAATACTGGGTACTTCCTTAAAGGTGGCTAAAACTTAGCATGCCCACTGAAAAGAGAGCACTCCACACACAAAAATCAGGATCACCAGTGCGACAACAGGAACACCCATGTCAAACTGATGACGAACACCTTTTATGTCGTTGCCTTAGTACTAGTTTATTCCATCTCCACTTTTGGCCAAAATTGACCTGAGGTCATAAATTGACATCATATAGTTTAATATATCATCATACACAATATCTTACAGTTAACTGTTTGGATCATCTTGGAAAATTTCAGTTTAATATGATACGTCCTTTTCAACTAGTAACCCAAAAACTTTTAAACACTCTTTTCTCAAAATTAGCAGAAGTGGAGATCCAGGTCTAAGGTGACAGTGTATCAGTGCAACAAGAGATGAGAAGAAGATCCTGGTGATGGATAGGACACTTATTGAGGAAACCTGTTGATAGCATTACAAGGCAGTCCTTGTTCTGAAATCACCAGGGTAAGGGAGAAGGTAAAGGGAGACTGAAAACACACGGAGAAGATAACTGGGGACAGAAACAGAAATAAAGGGGATGACGAACTCATGAGAAGACATTGAGCTGATGTCACCCGACAGAAGGCCTTGGCTGAGCTAATGTCACATAACAGAAAGACTTGGAATGCATCTCTTAAAGGCGTAAACTCCTTAGGGTGCTAAAGGGGTCGCAGAGCATGCACTGTTGTTAATTATTTACTTTACATTATCTTACACTAACTCATATTACATTTGAACATAGCTAAGGGTATCTTCCTCTTTTTTCACAGGAGTGCCTGAAGCCGGTCATCAGTGGACCAAATGAGGAAATCAAAGCTGTCAGTCGTAATGTCTTATTCACATGTCTGGATGTAGGCCTGAGACTGCTGCATCCCATGATGCCCTTTGTGACAGAAGAGCTCTTTCAGCGGTTACCTCAAAGATCTCTAGACTCTCCGCCCAGTATTTGTGTGACACCTTATCCAGAGGAGGACAAGGTAGAATCTCACAGTGAATGATGTCTCACCAGTGATTTGTTACAATAAAAGTTGATTCCTAGGTCAGACAAAAATGTATTCATCAACGTCTATTCCCCCTCTGTTCTCTGTGGAGCAGGGAGCCACCGCTGTGTCTGGCTCCCTTGCAGAAAGCAACAAAGCATGCATGTGATCTTGCAGCAATGGTTTCTGTACCTGTCTGTTGTACATGATGAGGTTGCCATTCCCTCATTAGTCACCTATTATGACATGCCCGAGGGAGATGTCAGCATATTTTTTTCTTTGTCTCCTTAGAGGCCCCCGGGATTTCCACGGGGCCAGACAAAGATTGCATAAATATAATTATAGATTGGTCAGATTGAAGAAACACATTGAAAAGTTAATTGCAGCAGCAGAAAGCAATAAACAGGGTTAACAAAGTAGAAGAAGAATATAAAAATGGTTTCTGCAACAAACAAACACAAAATTGTCAGGACCTATTTGTGGGAGCCACGGTAGCATAGTGGTTAGTGCACTGGCTTCCTAGCTCAGTGGTCTATGGTTCGATCCCCAGATGAGGTGGGATTTTTTTAAGCCGCAAACGGCTCCTGGGTCGACCCAGCCCCAACTGGGTACCAGAGCAACTCTGGGAAGGTTAAGGCGGCCGGCGTGATGTTGACCACGTCACCCCCTAGTGTGCCGATGGTCAAGAAAATATGGGCCTAACACCATATTCTCAATGGGTGTGTAACGGGATCCTTTTACCTCCTATTTGTGTGAGGAAGCTCTCAAGTTTTATAAAGACCAATTAATAAAATAGATTGGGTGATGAAAACATCTACATCAGCTAACAGAAATGAGATTCGTTGGACTTTTAACTAAAAAGTGTGGCCGTCTGGATTTAGCCAGCCACCTAGCTCTTCTGTCCCTTAACAGTAACGAATGGCAAGACAAAATGAAAATACCTGATGAGAGGTCACAACAAGTGAGTTTCAAAATACACAGGAAAAAGACAGATAATGAGAATATATGCATGAAGGGATAACAAACTTGCACCTGAAGAAATACCTTAGTGAGATGTAAAATCACATCTATGCCGTGGCAGCAGTATAGACACTGTTGGAGTGATGAACTTTGATATCAAAATTAGAATACAAAAGGCGTGGGGAGCTTTCACTTCATTGGGAAATATTTGGAAATAAGAAGAAATCAAGTCCAACTTAAAAATAAAGATCTTCAACTCAAATGTCAAGTCAGCCTTATTGTATGGCTCGGAAACTTCTTCTCTGTTCACTTTCACATGTTGACTTGACTATGTTTGTTGAGAGCGCATCATGGGGGCGAAGCGATCTCGAACAAAGGTATATTTAGAGAGATCGCTATGCACCATGATGTGCCTCACCAAAACACTAAAACTATGGTCATCGACTATGAAAAAAGACGGTAGCGAAGCATAATGAAGGGTCCGTAGCTACGCTTTTGAGCATTGAACAGTGTCGGCTTACGTGGCGTGGTCCACTCGCGATGTGTAGAGAATTCTACTTACAAAGTGTGTTCAAGAGTCCAGATTTTGACTCAGAAATCAAGTGAGATTATAATTCAATATGGGACAAACCCATTTCGTCAGGATATGTGTAGTCCACGGTAAGGAATAGGCGCGATTGCCTGAATTATGTATTGTGAGACATGTCAGGGTTAGTATAACCTGCATGTATAGCTATAAAAATTTGAGGAATATATTTATTAGCCGACTAAAAGAAAGTGTGCACAAAAGCACAAAACTATAATAGTATGGACATTGATGAAAATTACAATGTGTCAAGAATGACTGGAAAAGAATAAAGTAAACCGACAAAATTATAAATGTGCTTGAAAAGCACAGGAGTATTATTATGAATAGGAGGAAGAAATTTGCAGAAGCGTGGAACTATGTATAAAGAATATCTCGAAGGAAGTAATCGGTATTCAATTACAAGATGTTGAATTATGTTGGAGCAGTGTGTCGCTCATGGAAGTCTTGTGTCAAATAAAATGAAAGTCGTTCAAACAGAGGTCTTCAGAGAATCTTGGAAAGTTTTAGATTCTCTATTGTTACATTCCAACAATTAACAGTTTGTTCCAGTTGGTTGATGAATATGACTATATATACACATAGGAACGATTACACAGAAACATTCTAGCCAGTTTTTAAAACAAGTTGAAGAAAAACATTTAAAGACAGTCGTAAATTTTGTTGGACAATTTTATTGAGTCAATGCATCAGTAAATTATGGAAATAAAGAAAACCCTAGACGACCTACAGACAACCAACAATCTGTTCTTAACAATGTTCAAAGACAGCAGTGGACAGCTTGAGGCTGTCGACATCTCCTTAGAGTTTTTCTAGGAATGGTACTAGTGATAACCGTATGCGCTTTCTCTGTTCCTCATTTGTAGATACTCAACAGTCATTTTATCAGTGCCACAGTTACACTCATCAGTAGCTCCTATCTTTAACTTATTGAATAGATGGTATTCCAGCTGTTGTCCTGTGCGAAGTCTGAAGATTACCATTTCTTCACTTCTGCTAAGCTGGTAATATGTGTCATTTTTATTTTGGTGTCCTGGATGCTGTGCTTCCCTCTTGTTCCTGTATCTGCTCTTGATAAAACTCTTGGCCTCTTTATAAGTTACGTTTGTGTCAAGTTGGGGTAGTTTTCCACCTTCCTTTGCCGATCTGTCAGCCTTTTCATTTCCGGGGATGTTGCATTGAGATAGCATCCACTGTATCATGACTCTTTTGAACTGCTGACATAGTTTGTGGAGTGTTATTCTCAGATCATTCTGGTCGGCATTATTCTGACTTTGCAGCGCTGCAATCACTTGGCTCTGAAATATAGACGACATCAAAAATAACAACCAAAAAGATGCAGACTTTCGTAAATAGGTGCTTGCGTTAAATAGAAGGATCAAAGCAGTACGACAAGATCACCAATGTGGAACAGGTGACAAGAACCAGACAAGAACCAGCGGAAATCACAGTCAAATGAATACAGTTGTTTTGGGACCCAAAGATGCAGCAATAGAGAATGCAGTCAGCAACTCATAGCTTGACTGCTTGCGTCAGGGTCAGTGAACCAGAGCTGACTAAGACCCTATTCCACCTCCACATGGTGGTCCTGGAAACAGACTGCAGTCTGGCTGAGAGAGTAGGGATCAAAGAGGGAAGGCAAACCCGGTCCCAAAAAATGCTGTGCTGAAGTCGGATGTGTTGGCCGAAAGGCGCAGATATCGCAGCTCTGGTGTAAACAGACACAACGCAACCAACATCCTTTTCAGGACGAACGAGGAAGAAGAATACAGTTGTTTTGTGTGGATATATGTTTTCCCCTTTCTAAATCTAGATATAACAAATTTTGATTACTCGAACAACCCGCATCACGAATTAATTAGGATAATTTGAATTCTGCTGTACATTACCAAGATCAAAGAACTACCTTAATAATATATAACTGTTAACAAGAACATACCATTCACCTATTTGCTTGTGTGTATCTGTGCTCAGGCCATCCCATATAATCCATCTCTGGAAGCAGACGTCGAGTTTGTCCAAAATGTCGTGAAAACCATCAGATCCATCCGCTCAGATTACATGCTGTTACCAAAAACTCAAGTTGAAGGTCAGTGACATCTAGACAGAGGCTTAGCCGTTGGGACAGTAATGTTTTTACCAAAAAAATTATATGATAGTAAAATGACTGGATTGATATACAGTAGAACTCCATTTATCCGAACCCCAATTATCCGAACATCCAATTATCCGAACACTTTTTCCAGAAAAAAAAAAAATCAGGCGCCACCATTCACGTTAGACTACAGTTCTGAATCTTTTGATGCGGCAAGCTTCAAATGTGTGCGAACAATTTGTAGACAATGAGATGGGCTAATGGACGGTCGCTTACATACAGGAAAGTCAGTTAGATTATAAAGTCAGTTAATATCTGGTTTACCAATCCAGTGTGCGTTCTAGGCAGAACACTGGCTAAACAGACAGTTCAACTTAAAATAATTGTGTCTGCTACTACAGCAGAATAATTTTGGTGTACACGTATTTCTCTGTGCGATCTGGCATTTTCCAGTAGGCCTAAAGCATATAAAAGGAACCGCAATGTTTTGTCAATTGAAACGAAAACAGAAATTATCAAGAGACTAGGAAAAGGTGAAACTGTGTCTTCATTTGCGAGGATTTTCAATGTTGGGAAAGCTACTGTCTCTGACATCAAAAGTAACAAGGATAAAATTATGAGTTTTGCATCGAAATTGGATAGTGAAAATGGGTCGAAGAAACATAAAACCATGAGAAATGCGAAAGATTTGAAATTGGAAGAGGCTTTGTATATATGGTTTGTGCAAAGAAGAAGCAAAGGGGAACCTATCTCTGGCTCTCTATTGTGTGAAAAGGCACTTCAGTTCAACAATCAGCTTGACGGTCCTCCTGACTTTAAGGCTAGCCAGGGATGGTTAAGAAACTTTAAATCTCGTCATGGCATACGAGAATTGGAGATTCAAGGGGAATCTTTATCTTGCGATGCAACTGCCGCTGAAAATTTTAAAGAAACATTCTTGGCTTTTTTGGAAGAAGAAGGTTATTTACTCGACGATGTGTATAATGCCGATGAGACTGGCTTATACTGGAAATCATTGCCTCAAAAATCACTTGCATCTCAGCGCGAAGCAGCTGCCCCTGGGTTTAAAAAGTGCAAAGAGAGAGTAACAATTTTGGTAGTCGTGAATGCCAGTGGAAGTCATCGTTTACCGGTGCTAATGATCGGCAAAGCCAAAAAACCACGTTGTTTAAAGAGTGTGACATGTCTCCCATTGTGCTACAAAGCACAGAAGAGTGCTTGGATGAATAGTGAAATATTTCTTGATTGGTATACAAATCTTCTTCTTCTTCCTCGTTCGCCCTGAAAAGGATGGTGGTTGCGTTGTGTCTCTTTACGCCTAAGCTGTGATATCTGCACCTTTCGGTCGACACATCCGACTTCAGCACAGCATTTTTTAGGGACCGGGTTTGCCTTCCCATTGCGATCCGCACTCGCTCAGCCAGACTGCACTGCTGCAGACTGTTTTCAGGACCACCACGTGGAGGTGGAGTGCGGTCTTGACCAGCTCTGGTTCGCTGGTCCTGATGCAAGCAGTACAGCTATGGGTCGCTGACTGCATTCACTATTGCTGCATCTTGGGGTCCCGATTAATATACAAATCAGTTCATCCCAAATGTGAAGAGGTTGAAAGAACAAGAAAAGAAAACAGGAAAAGTAATTCTTCTACTGGACAATGCACCATCTCATCCAGAGACGGATACATTGAATGCAGTTGATGCAAATTTTAAAGTAATTTTTCTGCCTCCCAATGTAACAGCACTGATTCAACCAATGGATCAGGGTGTTATAGCAAAGCTTAAAAAGATGTACAAGAAGGAAGTCATGCGTCGTTTTTTGTTGGCTGAAGATGAAGAAAGTGTGGTGGCGTTTTCCAAAAAGCTTAATCTCAAAGACTGCTGCTATATGTTAGCTGATGCTTGGACCACCCTGTCACAAGATAATCTCAACAAGGCGTGGAATAGATTGCTTGGGGAAAAAGGAGGAAATGAAACTACTGCAGTGGACACAAATGATGATTGTATAAATGAAGTTGTGGAACTGTTTCAAGCAATGCCCGGATTTTCGGACTGTGACAAAGATGATGCACACATGTGGCTAGAAGATGATAATGATTCTGGTTTTCAGTTTTTGAATGACGAAGAAATTTTGTCTTTTGTGCAAGAAGAAAACCAAATACATGTAGTGACCGATGATGAAGACTCCTCAGAAGTACATGATGTACTTGTAGATTATGAAGAAAACCCAAAACGTCGACCAAGTCCTGAAGAGGCTTTTATAGCACTAGAAACAGCGATGGCTTGGTACGAGCAAGAAGATGACAGCTGTCCTACACAGCTTCTGCTGTTGAAGAGAATGCGGGACTTAGCCCCCAAAAGCAGACTATCCAGTTTGGTGCAAAAGAGGATTCCTCATTATTTTAAATAGTGGGCTACATCTGTGCAAGTACATGTATACGTAAGTTGCGCCTGGTTTTGAATCGTTTGTAATGTTATTTTGAAAACATTTCTCTTTCTTAACAAAAATAATTAATACAAGTAGTACATGCACTGCAGTGTAATGAAAGATTTTGGTGATACAGTGATCTAATACAGTGTGGGTATTATTATTACAGTACAAGTAAATATGTTTTATAGTGTATTTTCCTTGTGATTGTTAATTATTTTTAGAAATATGTGTACATGTACTCGATACATCATGTAATCCAATTATCCGAACATTTGATTATCCGAACGATGCTCGGTCCCATGGGGTTCGGATAAATGGAGTTCTACTGTACAGGGTGAGGCAAAGACAGGAACTATAGGCTGTTTATGACATTACATTAAGTGATTGAATTGGTGGTGTGCGATTCCACGTCATCCAGACATCAAAAACTATCTCTGTCCATTCATCCATTTTCATTTTTTTTAAAACTTTTGTAAAACGAGTTTCAGCATGGCACACAATACCTTCAACCTAAACACAATGTCTGTCAGTTATATTGTGCTCTTGTCTAAATATAAAATATCTTTTGGTCTGGCAGTGGTCTTGTTATATTTCATGGCAGTTGTGTCTGAAACAAAAAGAAAAATCACATGCATATATGTTTTGTTTAAATGAATAAACTTATATGTACACATAATTTTCCCATGGTTCCTTACTTACCACGCCAGTCATATCTTTGTTAATTGAATGTATTGATTTAATCATCATCATAGGCACTCACCATGCTTAGCAGTGAGTCCATTATTTCATGTCTTACACACATTTTCAAGTCCATTTTGTCATGTCTTACATAAAATGAGTCCATTCTTCATGTATTACATACAGTGAATTATAGATGTGTAGCCGGAGTTACTATTGTAAATAAAAGAGAGATTAATCAAAGTTATGGTCAAAGGGAAGTAACATAGAGAAACTTAGACGGGTGTAGAGTAGAGGTAGGTCTTACATCCCTTTAGGTTACAAAGTACATACTTGTTTGTCTGATAAGACGAGTGACTAGACGTGATTCATGTGAATGGGTGAACGCTGTTTATGAACGGGAAGAAATTTAGGACTAGATGGTTCGAAGAAAGTTTGTAAATCAGAAATTTAGATTTAATCAGTAGCTTCTGAAATGTGACAGAGTGTGCATCGTGTCTAGAGTTAGTTCTTTAGTCAAGTAGAAACAGCCTAGTTGGTTGTTTTGTCTGTAGTACACAGACTCTACTACTCGTAAAGCTCTTATGCCACTCATGTGATTTAGAAATTTAGATCTTACAGAGAGCGCATCGTGTTAGTTCTTGAGTCAAGTAGAAACAGCCTAGCTGATTGTTCATCTATAGTTTACTCGTAAAGCTCTGATGTATTCATGTGTTGTGACAGATTTTCGTAAGGAGTGAGATATCAGATGTTCAGTAGTTTTGGGAGGACTGAGTTTTCTGTACACCAGGTACATGTTGAAATGAAACCTGTAGTTGAAGTGTTGATTAAGAACAGACTTGTGATAGACAGAACAGTAGCAGAAAATCAAGAACTTGGTAGACATTAACATCCCTGGCGGTAGGCCAGTTTCTTATAGATGTACCAAGATGACATTTAGGAAGTGGCAGAAATAGAGGAGAGTATTGATAATTAATAAAATTTGACAGAGTGAGGAAAAACAAATAAGCGTGCAGTGGTTCTCAGCATGGGACCAGGCCACCGCCAATAGTAAAAGAGTTGAGCGGCAGCACATGATTCGTCTATGCAAAGAGGCCAGCTATTATATTTGGAAGGCTAGTTTTGTTGTGAATTTTGACATTTTATCTTCAAGTTTCTTTATATAAATTAAGTTGAACCATAACTGGAGAAGTATTGCTGTTCATCATTCACGTTCAATCATGAGCAGTCTGTGAGTCCAGTTTTGTTTGTATCACTTGAGAGTAGAGCTAAATGCTGAAGGGTAGAGATACGAAACACACTATATGATCATGCAACTACAAGAGAGCTGATTTATGGCATGTGCCAAGTTAAAGTGAAGAACAGTAGAATCGCGTCAACGGTTACAGATGTTATGTATTATAGAGATGGCTACTGTGTGTATGTGTCGAAACAATGCTTCGAAACAGCACAGAGTCCGAGCGATTCGACACTCCCAGCTTGTTTGTTTCGACACAGTTACAGTTTCAGTTCCGTCTGCCTCGCTGTTTTGCAGAGACACACTGTCTCATTGTCTCGCCTTCCGTGAGCCTTTGTAAAATTTGAATCAACCGTTTGGAACATTAGTATGGAATATCAAACATGTCATATTTTTCAGGGATGTGTTATGATGACTTGATTTTACAAGTGATATTATTTTTGCTGAGAAGTTATAGACACTGGAAATTGTATCAGTGCTGCAGTTGTCAATGTTTTAGGCACTATGTTAAAGTTGAAAGTGTCCGTGTGTTCGTATAAATGTAATGGACACTTTATTAGTCTGCTGATATCTGTGTACTCGGTTTGGATTTGAATCATTGTCTACCAAAACAAGCTTACTCTAGTTTGATATCATGTGTTATTATTACTGTTATTATTATTGTTGTTTTTTATTATTTTCACATATACTGCAGCTATCATCATATCTCCGTTTTATTTCATCATAATGAAGACTTGTGTAAAAATATTGAATTGTGGTCACACGAAATGCCATAGATTTTCACACACGACAGAAGCGCGCAAGTAAAAACAGTTCATGTATAGTAATGTATACGGTACTGTCTATTAGAGACTTCTTTCTCCCCGATGCGGGCAATTGTGCCGTTGTGTCGACACACTGTTTCGACACAGTTTAAATCAGTGAGCCGACTGTCTCGAAACAGCGAAGTGCGTCGATTTGCCCACCTCTAATGTATTACATACAGTGGATCCATTATTTCATGTATTACATACATTGAGTCCATTTTGTCATATATTACATACAATGTGTCTGTTGTTTCATATATTACATGCAGTGAATTATAAATGTCATGTATCACACATTGGATCTATTATGTCATGCATTACATGCTGTGAGTCCACTAAGCATTGTTCACAGTTATCACTCATTACATGCTGTGAGTTCATTATGTAATGTATGTACATGCTGTGAGTCCACTATATCATGTATAACATACAATGACATCACTATGTCATGTTTTAGATACAGTGAGTTCAAGATGTCATGTATTTACATGCAGTAAGTTCATGGTTTCAAGTATGAACTCTTGCCCTGTGAGATCTGTAACATACATGTTTTTTTTTTCATTTATATCCAGTGTACCTGAGATGTTCCGACAATGAGACTGCCCAGATCTTGTTGCGGTTTGAGGATGTCATCTCTATCATGGGCAACACCAGCTCTGTCTCTGTCCTGGTGAACTCTGACCCTCCACAGGGCTGTGCCATGTCCACAGTCTCTGCCAAGTGTGAGACACATATCATGCTCAAGGTGATCAATGTTTTATTTCTTCTACCTTCATTTGTTGTACTTAATAAATTTAGTATAAATCTAATTTGTTTTAATTAACAAATTTTAATGTCTTATTTATTATACTTCATAAATTTAGTATAAATATTATTTCTTTTACTTTATAAATTTAGTATAAATCTAATTTGTTATACTTAACACATTAACTACCGAATTGAAAAACACACTGTGGCCGAGTTAAATTTTTTTCCCATTTTCATCCTGTAGGTGTTTGCACAAAGTAAGCTGTAGTTTTCATAATTGTTTACAGATTTCTATGAATTACACGTCATTTTAAAGATAAATGAATGTACTATTACAATAAACACCATTTGTAACTCTAATAGAGGTTGTTGCTATTTCAAGGCCCTCCGATGGCCGAGGACTTGCAATATTTTCACAATTATAACTGCTTGCGCCCCATCTCTATCAAATTCACAATTTCAATCAATGTGCACACCATTTTCACTCTTGTCCTCGTCGCTAGATCTATCAGTCAATTGTTGAAACACGTTTCTATCCTATTCAGCCATTAGACGAGATGTACACGCATTTTTTGTAGTCCTATCACTAGTTGCCACGGTAAACAGTTTTACACGATTTGGTAGCTGTGCCAGAATGATGACGATGATCAGACGTAGCTGTGCCAGAATGATGACGATGATCAGACGTAGCTGTGCCAGAATGATGATGATGATCAGATGTAGCTGTGCCAGAATGATGATGATGATCAGACAAAGCTGTGCCAGAATGATGATGATGATCAGATGTAGCTGTG
The DNA here is from genome assembly GCA_024509875.1 of Oreohelix idahoensis. Classification (NCBI taxonomy): domain Eukaryota; kingdom Metazoa; phylum Mollusca; class Gastropoda; order Stylommatophora; family Oreohelicidae; genus Oreohelix; species Oreohelix idahoensis. Next base: position 151,968 of record JAMPIV010014575.1, read on the forward strand.
CCAGAATGATGACGATGATCAGACGTAGCTGTGCCAGAATGATGATGATGATCAGACGTAGCTGTGCCAGAATGATGATGATGATCAGATGTAGCTGTGCCAGAATGATGATGATGATCAGACGTAGCTGTGCCAGAATGATGACGATGATCAGACGTAGCTGTGCCAGAATGATGACGATGATCAGACGTAGCTGTGCCAGAATGATGATGATGATCAGATGTAGCTGTTCCAGAATGATGATGATGATCAGACGTAGCTGTGCCAGAATGATGATGATGATCAGACGTAGCTGTGCCAGAGTGATGATGATGATCAGACGTAGCTGTGCCAGAATGATGACGATGATCAGATGTAGCTGTGCCAGAATGATGACGATGATCAGACGTAGCTGTGCCAGAATGATGACGATGATGATCAGACGTAGCTGTGCCAGAATGACGATGATGATCAGACGTAGCTATGCCAGAATGATGACGATTGTCGCAAAATTGGTTTCAAGTCATTGCAGACGGGATCAGTTAGATTTATAAACCCGTCTACGATCGAACGACCGCTTTCAAAATGGCGGCGTATAAGCGAAACGGGTATCAGACAGAGGGAATCGCAAACAATAAATAAAAACAGAAGGGAATCCGTAGGAAAAGGATTTTACATTTCAGTACAGGGAAGGATGGTGTATAACTGCATATAAGATGGAACGGTAGGAAGTTCTCATTTACGGAGATATATGCGTATTTCGGCTGCCCACAGTTACGCTAACAGCTGGTAAACCCACTTCTGTTCGAAATATTAAAATCAACAAATAACAGTTTGGGAATTTACATGGATAGGAAGATAGAGTTTTATCAGCTGTATAAAACTAGATAAGATGGAACAATATGGATATTATATATGCTGAGAATGAGAAAGGCAAAATTTCAGTCGACGCACAGATCGGCTGAAATCACGGTTCGGGAAGGATTTTTTCAGGTTAGGTTTAAGCTGTGACGTCGGTACTCTCCGATACGTCCGCGCTATACGTATTTAAAGCGGATCGGTAAACTGAGAGAGATACACAACGCAAGAGGTTGAGACAAGACTGAGGGCAGATAACGCCACGACTCTAAATCCATCTGAAGTGTGAGCGGATCGCCAGAAAATTTCAGTCTAAGTGTCTGGAGTCTGAGGGTAAGCGAATTTACGATAGCTATCCTGTATAATAATTTCTTTTATTTTGTATTACAGGTTCATTTAGAATTCACAAAATATGCCTGTATAATATTCATTGATATAACGTATTATTATTTTAATATGATTTATTCATGTGCTTAGTGGAAGATGGTTGCTTGTACAAAAACGTATCAAAACTAGCCCCACAGCCAAATAGAAAATATTTATTATATTTAATGCTGTATCTCGTCGATATTAAATGCATTATCGCTTACGAAGATAAAGGCAGTCCCATGACCAGAGATTGTCTTAGGGAAATAAATTGTTAGAAGCTTCAGCATGGAAGATACCGCTTTTACGAGGTTAGGTGACTAGTCCCCTTCCTCGCTGCCTTTGCCTTCCCTAGTTCGAGCGCACAACTTTGTACCCATTTACAGCTGGTAAACTGGAGTGTTCTACAGCCAGTTTCAGTAGAAAGCAACCTGATCACGTGGTCACTCACTTTATTTATTTTATGTATTAATTTTGGGTAGTTGCTAAGATAGCATCAGATTTGAATTTGTACTTGATATGATTTGGAAGGATCAAGTTATAGAATATGAAGGGATGTATAGGAGCGGATTAAACCAGATGATGTTTATTACTGATATGTTAATATTAATTCTATATCATTGAAATGATGTTACTTGCTATGACTGTATAACTTTGACACCTGATGACTGACTTGTCTGACTTATGTGCTAGTCAGTTACACTTAATTGAAATGTTAATATTAATGCTATATCACTGAAATGATGTCCTTACTTACTATGATTGTATAACGGTGACATCTGATGACTGACTGGTCTGACATCTGTGCTAGTCAGCTACAAGTCTAGCCAGATACTAGCCAAGGCTGATATGTTGCAGGTTCCATGAAATAACTCAAACCAGACTGTCCAGTATCAGAAGCCGGTGCAGTTTACCCGAGGCAATCCCACAAAAGTGCAGGACCCCAAAGAGTGAACTTCAACTGGTCATTGGCATCCCTACTGTTGGGCCTACCAAGTCTGATATCAGCAAAGGACAGTTTCAGCAGTATCAAGTTGGAAAGATAAGTGTCCTGTTTGACACTGACCACCTATACATGTGAAACAGCCAATAGTTGAAAACAATAAGTAACCATACATAAACTCAGTCAACTGATGACAGTTATCCTTAAATTCAAAGGACTAATAACAGTGATTTCAGTAACTTTATTATTTAAGATCTTGAAGTCTAAACAGACAATAATAGTAATTGTGTGAATATTTTTATATATATGTGTATACTCTTTTCCAACTAGTAGAAATAGAATATTAGTGTAATTATTAAACTATTTTAACTGTACCTGAGGATTTATTCACTTTTTCCATTTTGTGGGTTCAGTGAATGTACATTTTACTTATCCCCTAGCATATAAGTAATCATAAGATAGTCACAGGGAGGAGACACCTTAAATCCTGGTACTACTTCTTACCAACTGGGCCAGGGTTTTCACAGTCTGACTATTGTTATGATAACAATACACCAGTGCTTATTTCTAAGACTGGGGTATTACTTGTAAGGTCAGAACTATTTACTGGCATACTCTTACATAATAAATAAATTTAAATAACCTCCCGCTACAGTGGGGGCTCGTCTGCGGGATATATCTTTGATATTCCTGAGCCATCTTTCTATTTCTCCTGTGTAGGAAATTTTCTTTTTTGGAAATTTGTTTTTTGGAAAGAGTAAACATAGTAGGAAATAATTATATTTTTAGGAGTACCATTGAGTACAGATAAAGAAAGCTGTTTCATATATGGTGAAGTCAGTTTAATTAACTTTAATTTTAACTAAGTTAATTATATTGTAGTAAATTAGTTGGAGTAAGATCGCTTGCCCTACTAGACTACAGATACATCATGGCTGACTTGGTCAAATTTAGGTCTGCTACACTGCAGGTGGGAAAAGAGCTTGGCATGGATGGTGACGTTCTGATCCGGTATGTCACGACGGAATGTGAAAAGTACACCGAGAGAGAAGCAAAGCAATTAGAAGCCAAGAAATTAGAATTGGAAGCAGAAAGAGAAGCCAAGAAATTGGAAGCAGAAAGAGAAGCCAAGAAATTGGAAGCAGAAAGAGAAGCCAAGAAATTGGAGCTGAGAGAGAAGAAAGGAGGTTACAAGCAGAGAGAGACCATGAGCTGAAAATGAGACAGCTTGATCTTGAACTTCAGGCTGGGACTATCACCCATGGTAATAGCTCACCTCATTCTGCGAATAGCTCTTTTCAGAACACAGCAAATGGGGCCATGAACTTCCACCTAGATCCATTTGTTGAAAAGGAGGACGCAATTGAGTCGTACCTGGATAGGTATGAAAGGCTAGCCTCTACATATGGACTGGAAAAGGAAAAATGGAGTCTAAAGTTATCCCAGGGATTGAGAGGTATTGCATATGATGTGTTTCTGAAACTCCCCAAAGAAGATCAGGAAAATTATGAAATACTAAAGCAAGCCTTACTGATCCGGTATGAAAAGAACTCTGAGGCATATAGGAAGAAATTTAGAACTTCTAAACCTCTACCTGGAGAAACATATAACCAGTTCTCAGCTAGGCTAGAAACGTATTTGTTGAAATGGAGTAGTTTAGGTAAGTATCAGAAAACCTACGAGGATCTGAAAGAAATGGTTATGTTAGAGCAAGTGAAAGATTCCATGTCTCAAGAAATGAGGAAATTCCTTATGGAACAAGGAGCAGAGAGGCTGGAAGACATTTTGAAATGTGCAGAGAGATACCAAGCAGCTCAAGCTGAATTGGTAGGAACAAAAAGGAAGCAGGTAGAAGGATATAAGCCACCACCGCAGAATACCGATTTTGACCAGATGGATCAACCATACAGATACAAGCAAAGATTTGATAATAAGGACAAGAACCCTCAGACTCAGGAAAATAAACCCTACAAACAGGGAGCTAAGTGGTGCAAATTTTGTAAGATGAGCAACCACAACACTGATGAATGTGGGAGGAAAAAACCCCTTCATCATGCTGCATGTCTACAGGTGAGGACTTCTGTTAGGAAGGAACTGACTGTGAGTCAGAATAGCCTCCATCACCCACCTACCCAGGAGATAGTGACTGTGAATGGCAAACAAGTCACAGGAATGTATGACACAGGTTTGTCCTATGACGCAGTCGTGTGTGCATCTCTGGTGTGCCCTGAACAAATCACCACAGAAACAGTAGAGATTCAAGGGCCACTAAAAGGAACATCACCCCTTACATTACCCATAGCAAAGATTCATGTCAGTTGTCGCTATGTGGAAGGGGAGATAAATGCAGCTGTGATAGATGATCCCTTTTACCCCCTAATGTTGGGGCGTAAATATGTTTTCTTGGGAGACCCTGTAAAACCTATGGTTATGGCAGAAACCCAGACCAGGTCTGACTCCAGGAACATAGAGAGGGACACCAACTTAAAATTTCATTCGACTGAAATGAAACGGGCTCAAGAAGCAGACAGCACATTGAAGCCTTGTTTTGGCAAATTATCAAAAACACATAAAGCTCCAAGGAAAGGACATTTCTATATGGAACATGGACTCTTGTACAGGAAAGCTGGCAGAGGGACGAAAAGTCATGGTCAAATTGTTGTACCATCCACCTATAGGAATAAGGTTATAGGCTGGGGACACATATCAACTTTGAGTGAACACCTGGGTAATGGTGCCACAAAACAAAGAATAGCCACCCAGTTCTACTGGCCAGGTATTACGGAAGACATAAATCAGTATGTAAATTCCTGTCCAGAGTGCACCTATGTAGATTCAGAAAGTCGACGGAAGAGTCTTCATCAAAAATCTACAAGCAAACCAGCAATCAGGGGTACTCCCGAGATTTGCACGGGAGGGGAAAGGAAACATCCCACACAGGTTCAATTGCAGTCTGAACCCCATGCGCTGGAAAAAAGGAACAAATCACGTAGCGAAAATCAAACACCTACGGATTTGCGAGGGAAAACCACATCCAACTATCAACGAAAAGAGGGCGGTAAACTTCATGGGAAACCTACCGACCCCGTTTCACCAGCAGTAAGAGCCTGGATGAAAAGCCGAACAGGAAGGAGAGAGATAGTAAAGGATGAATATATTCTTGGAAAACAGAATGTGGGCGCAGATTTTCTTAGTCGTCATCCCACAGAGCTTGAGGAGGATAGAAGGAAGGAAAACTAACCTCGGAATGGTCGATTTGCAATTGTCTTGTACCCAATAGTTAAGCTAGATATCATCCAGCTTAAAATATGGGGGAGCTATGTCGCAAAATTGGTTTCAAGTCATTGCAAATGAGTTCAGTTAGATTTATAAACCCATCTACGATCGAGTGACCGCTTTCAAAATGGCGGCGTATCAGCGAAATGTGTATCGGACAGAGGAATCGCCAACGATAAATAAAAACAGAAGGGAATCCGTATGAAAAGGATTTTACATTTCAGTACAGGGAAGGATGGTGTATAACTGCATATAAGATGGAACGGTAGGAAGTTCTCATTTACGGAGATATATGCGTATTTCGGCTGCCCACAGTTACGCTAACAGCTGGTAAACCCACTTCTGTTCGAAATATTAAAATCAACAAATAACAGTTTGGGAATTTACATGGATAGGAAGATAGAGTTTTATCAGCTGTATAAAACTAGATAAGATGGAACAATATGGATATTATATATGCTGAGAATGAGAAAGGCAAAATTTCAGTCGACGCACAGATCGGCTGAAATCACGGTTCGGGAAGGATTTTTTCAGGTTAGGTTTAAGCTGTGACGTCGGTACTCTCCGATACGTCCGCGCTATACGTATTTAAAGCGGATCGGTAAACTGAGAGAGATACACAACGCAAGAGGTTGAGACAAGACTGAGGGCAGATAACGCCACGACTCTAAATCCATCTGAAGTGTGAGCGGATCGCCAGAAAATTTCAGTCTAAGTGTCTGGAGTCTGAGGGTAAGCGAATTTACGATAGCTATCCTGTATAATAATTTCTTTTATTTTGTATTACAGGTTCATTTAGAATTCACAAAATATGCCTGTATAATATTCATTGATATAACGTATTATTATTTTAATATGATTTATTCATGTGCTTAGTGGAAGATGGTTGCTTGTACAAAAACGTATCAAAACTAGCCCCACAGCCAAATAGAAAATATTTATTATATTTAATGCTGTATCTCGTCGATATTAAATGCATTATCGCTTACGAAGATAAAGGCAGTCCCATGACCAGAGATTGTCTTAGGGAAATAAATTGTTAGAAGCTTCAGCATGGAAGATACCGCTTTTACGAGGTTAGGTGACTAGTCCCCTTCCTCGCTGCCTTTGCCTTCCCTAGTTCGAGCGCACAACTTTGTACCCATTTACAGCTGGTAAACTGGAGTGTTCTACAGCCAGTTTCAGTAGAAAGCAACCTGATCACGTGGTCACTCACTTTATTTATTTTATGTATTAATTTTGGGTAGTTGCTAAGATAGCATCAGATTTGAATTTGTACTTGATATGATTTGGAAGGATCAAGTTATAGAATATGAAGGGATGTATAGGAGCGGATTAAACCAGATGATGTTTATTACTGATATGTTAATATTAATTCTATATCATTGAACTGATGTTACTTGCTATGACTGTATAACTTTGACACCTGATGACTGACTTGTCTGACTTATGTGCTAGTCAGTTATACTTAATTGAAATGTTAATATTAATGCTATATCACTGAAATGATGTCCTTACTTACTATGATTGTATAACGGTGACATCTGATGACTGACTGGTCTGACATCTGTGCTAGTCAGCTACAAGTCTAGCCAGATACTAGCCAAGGCTGATATGTTACAGGTTCCATGAAATAACTCAAACCAGACTGTCCAGTATCAGAAGCCGGTGCAGTTTACCCGAGGCAATCCCACAAAAGTGCAGGACCCCAAAGAGTGAACTTCAACTGGTCATTGGCATCCCTACTGTTGGGCCTACCAAGTCTGATATCAGCAAAGGACAGTTTCAGCAGTATCAAGTTGGAAAGATAAGTGTCCTGTTTGACACTGACCACCTATACATGTGAAACAGCCAATAGTTGAAAACAATAAGTAACCATACATAAACTCAGTCAACTGATGACAGTTATCCTTAAATTCAAAGGACTAATAACAGTGATTTCAGTAAATTTATTATTTAAGATCTTGAAGTCTAAACAGACAATAATAGTAATTGTGTGAATATTTTTATATATATGTGTATACTCTTTTCCAACTAGTAGAAATAGAATATTAGTGTAATTATTAAACTATTTTAACTGTACCTGAGGATTTATTCACTTTTTCCATTTTGTGGGTTCAGTGAATGTACATTTTACTTATCCCCTAGCATATAAGTAATCATAAGATAGTCACAGGGAGGAGACACCTTAAATCCTGGTACTACTTCTTACCAACTGGGCCAGGGTTTTCACAGTCTGACTATTGTTATGATAACAATACACCAGTGCTTATTTCTAAGACTGGGGTATTACTTGTAAGGTCAGAACTATTTAATGGCATACTCTTACATAATAAATAAATTTAAATAACCTCCCGCTACAACGATCATCAGACGTAGCTGTGCCAGAATGATGACAATGATCAGACGTAGCTGTGCCAGAATGATGACGATGATCAGACGTAGCTGTGCCAGAATGATGACGATGATCAGACGTAGCTGTGCCAGAATGATGACGATGATCAGACGTAGCTGTGCCAGAATGATGACGATGATGATCAGACGTAGCTGTGCCAGAATGATGACGATGATGATCAGACGTAGCTGTGCCAGAATGATGATGATGATCAGACGTAGCTGTGCCAGAATGATGATGATGATCAGATGTAGCTGTGCCAGAATGATGATGATGATCAGACGTAGCTGTGCCAGAATGATGATGATGATCAGACGTAGCTGTGCCAGAATGATGACGATGATGATCAGACGTAGCTGTGCCAGAATGATGATGATGATCAGATGTAGCTGTGCTAGAATGATGATGATGATGATGATCAGACGTAGCTGTGCCAGAATGATGACGATGATCAGACGTAGCTGTGCCAGAATGATGACGATGATCAGACGTAGCTGTGCCAGAATGATGACGATGATCAGACGTAGCTGTGCCAGAATGATGATGATCAGACGTAGCTGTGCCAGAATGATGACGATGATCAGACGTAGCTGTGCCAGAATGATGATGATGATCAGATGTAGCTGTGCCAGAATGATGATAATGATCAGACGTAGTTGTGCCAGAATGATGATGATGATGATCAGACGTAGCTGTGCCAGAATGATGATGATGATCAGACGTAGCTGTGCCAGAATGATGATGATGATCAGACGTAGCTGTGCCAGAATGATGATGATGATCAGACGTAGCTGTGCCAGAATGATGATGATGATCAGATGTAGCTGTGCCAGAATGATGATGATGATCAGACAAAGCTGTGCCAGAATGATGATGATGATCAGACGTAGCTGTGCCAGAATGATGATGATGATCAGACGTAGCTGTGCCAGAATGATGATGATGATGATGATCAGACGTAGCTGTGCTAGAATGATGATGATGATCAGACGTAGCTGTGCCAGAATGATGATGATGATCAGACGTAGCTGTGCCAGAATGATGATGATGATCAGATGTAGCTGTGCCAGAATGATGATGATGATCAGACGTAGCTGTGCCAGAATGATGATGATGATCAGATGTAGCTGTGCCAGAATGATGACGATGATCAGACGTAGCTGTGCCAGAATGATGACGATGATGATCAGACATAGCTGTGCCAGAATGATGATGATGATCAGACGTAGCTGTGCCAGAATGATGATGATCAGATGTAGCTGTGCCAGAATGATGATGATCAGATGTAGCTGTGCCAGAATGATGATGATGATTAGATATAGCTGTGCCAGAATGGTGATGATGATCAGATATAGCTGTGCCAGAATGATGATGATCAGATATAGCTGTGCCAGAATGATGATGATCAGACGTGGCTGTGTAAAAATGATGATGATCAGATGTAGCTGTGCCAGAATGATGATGATGATCAGATGTAGCTGTGCCAGAATGATGATGATGATCAGATGTAGCTGTGCCAGAATGATGACGATGATCAGATGTAGCTGTGCCAGAATGATGATGATGATCAGACGTAGCTGTGCCAGAATGATGACGATGATCAGATGTAGCTGTGCCAGAATGATGATGATAATCAGACAAAGCTGTGCCAGAATGATGATGATGATCAGACGTAGCTGTGCCAGAATGATGATGATGATCAGACGTAGCTGTGCCAGAATGATGATGATGATCAGATGTAGCTGTTCCAGAGTGATGATGATGATCAGACGTAGCTGTGCCAGAATGATGATGATCAGATGTAGCTGAGCCAGAATGATGACGATGATCAGACGTAGCTGTGCGATGATGATGATGATCAGACGTAGCTGTGCCAGAATGATGATGATGATCAGACGTAGCTGTGCCAGAATGATGACGATGATGATCAGACGTAGCTGTGCCAGAATGATGATGATGATCAGACGTAGCTGTGCCAGAATGATGACGATGATGATCAGACATAGCTGTGCCAGAATGATGATGATGATCGGACGTAGCTGTGCCAGAATGATGATGATGATCAGATGTAGCTGTGCCAGAATGATGATGATGATCAGACAAAGCTGTGCCAGAATGATGATGATGATCAGACGTAGCTGTGCCAGAATGATGATGATGATCAGACGTAGCTGTGCCAGAATGATGATGATGATGATCAGACGTAGCTGTGCTAGAATGATGATGATGATCAGACGTAGCTGTGCCAGGATGATGATGATGAGACGTAGCTGTGCCAGAATGATGATGATGATGAGACGTAGCTGTGCCAGAATGATGATGATGATCAGACATAGCTGTGCCAGAATTATGATGATGATGATCAGACGTAGCTGTGCCAGAATGATGACGATAATCAGACGTAGCTGTGCCAGAATGATGACGATGATGATCAGACATAGCTGTGCCAGAATGATGATGATGATCAGACGTAGCTGTGCCAGAATGATGATGATCAGATGTAGCTGTGCCAGAATGATGATGATCAGATGTAGCTGTGCCAGAATGATGATGATTATTAGATATAGCTGTGCCAGAATGGTGATGATGATCAGATATAGCTGTGCCAGAATGATGATGATCAGATATAGCTGTGCCAGAATGATGATGATCAGACGTAGCTGTGTAAAAATGATGATGATCAGATGTAGCTGTGCCAGAATGATGATGATGATCAGACGTAGCTGTGCCAGAATGATGTTGATGATCAGATGTAGCTGTGCCAGAATGATGACGATGATCAGATGTAGCTGTGCCAGAATGATGATGATGATCAGATGTAGCTGTGCCAGAATGATGACGATGATCAGATGTAGCTGTGCCAGAATGATGATGATAATCAGACAAAGCTGTGCCAGAATGATGATGATGATCAGACGTAGCTGTGCCAGAATGATGATGATGATCAGACGTAGCTGTGCCAGAATGATGATGATGATCAGACGTAGCAGTTCCAGAATGATGATGATGATCAGACGTAGCTGTTCCAGAGTGATGATGATGATCAGACGTAGCTGTGCCAGAATGATGATGATCAGATGTAGCTGAGCCAGAATGATGACGATGATCAGACGTAGCTGTGCTATGATGATGATCAGACGTAGCTGTGCCAGAATGATGATGATGATCAGACGTAGCTGTGCCAGAATGATGACGATGATGATCAGACGTAGCTGTGCCAGAATGATTATCAGACGTAGCTGTGCAAGAATGATGACGATGATCAGACGTAGCTGTGCCAGAATGATGATGATGATCAGATGTAGCTGTGCCAGAATGATGATGATGATCAGATGTAGCTTGCCAGAATGATGACGATGATCAGACATAGCTGTGCCAGAATGATGATGATGATGATCAGACGTAGCTGTGCCAGAATGATGATGATGATGATCAGACGTAGCTGTGCCAGAATGATGATGATGATCAGATGTAGCTGTGCTAGAATGATGATGATGATCAGACGTAGCTGTGCCAGAATGATGACGATGATCAGACGTAGCTGTGCCAGAATGATGACGATGATCAGACGTAGCTGTGCCAGAATGATGATGATGATCAGACGTAGCTGTGCCAGAATGATGATGATCAGACGTAGCTGTGCCAGAATGATGACGATGATCAGACGTAGCTGTGCCAGAATGATGATGATCAGACGTAGCTGTGCCAGAATGATGATGATGATCAGATGTAGCTGTGCCAGAATGATGATGATGATCAGACGTAGCTGTGCCAGAATGATGATGATGATCAGACGTAGCTGTGCCAGAATGATGATGATGATCAGATGTAGCTGTGCCAGAATGATGATGATGATCAGACAAAGCTGTGCCAGAATGATGATGATGATCAGACGTAGCTGTGCCAGAATGATGATGATGATCAGACGTAGCTGTGCCAGAATGATGATGATGATGATCAGACGTAGCTGTGCCAGAATGATGATGATGATCAGACGTAGCTGTGCCAGAATGATGATGATGATCAGACGTAGCTGTGCCAGAATGATGATGATGATCAGACGTAGCTGTGCCAGAATGATGATGATGATCAGATGTAGCTGTGCCAGAATGATGATGATGATCAGACGTAGCTGTGCCAGAATGATGACGATGATGATCAGACATAGCTGTGCCAGAATGATGATGATCAGACGTAGCTGTGCCAGAATAATGATGATCAGATGTAGCTGTGCCAGAATGATGATGATCAGATGTAGCTGTGCCAGAATGATGATGATCAGATGTAGCTGTGCCAGAATGATGATGATGATTAGATATAGCTGTGCCAGAATGGTGATGATGATCAGATATAGCTGTGCCAGAATGATGATGATCAGATATAGCTGTGCCAGAATGATGATGATCAGACGTAGCTGTGTAAAAATGATGATGATCAGATGTAGCTGTGCCAGAATGATGATGATGATCAGACGTAGCTGTGCCAGAATGATGATGATGATCAGATGTAGCTGTGCCAGAATGATGACAATGATCAGATGTAGCTGTGCCAGAATGATGATGATGATGATCAGACATAGCTGTGCCAGAATGATGACGATGATCAGATGTAGCTGTGCCAGAATGATGATGATAATCAGACAAAGCTGTGCCAGAATGATGATGATGATCAGATGTAGCTGTGCCAGAATGATGATGATCAGACGTAGCTGTGCCAGAATGATGATGATGATCAGACGTAGCAGTGCCAGAATGATTATGATGATCAGACGTAGCTGTTCCAGAGTGATGATGATGATCAGACGTAGCTGTGCCAGAATGATGATGATCAGACGTAGCTGTGCCAGAATGATGACGATGATCAGACGTAGCTGTGCTAGAATGATGATGATGATGATCAGACGTAGCTGTGCCAGAATGATGATGATGATCAGACGTAGCTGTGCCAGAATGATGACGATGATGATCAGACGTAGCTGTGCCAGAATGATGATCAGACGTAGCTGTGCCAGAATGATGACGATGATCAGATGTAGCTGTGCCAGAATGATGATGATGATCAGACATAGCTGTGCCAGAATGATGATGATGATCAGACGTAGCTGTGCCAGAATGATGACGATGATCAGACGTAGCTGTGCCAGAATGATGATGATGATCAGACGTAGCTGTGCCAGAATGATGATGATGATCAGACAAAGCTGTGCCAGAATGATGACGATGATCAGACGTAGCTGTGCCAGAATGATGATGATGATGATCAGACGTAGCTGTGCTAGAATGATGATGATGATCAGATGTAGCTGTGCCAGAATGATGATGATCAGATATAGCTGTGCCAGAATGATGATGATCAGACGTAGCTGTGTAAAAATGATGATGATCAGATGTAGCTGTGCCAGAATGATGATGATGATCAGACGTAGCTGTGCCAGAATGATGATGATGATGATCAGACGTAGCAGTGCCAGAATGATGATGATGATCAGACATAGCTGTTCCAGAGTGATGATGATGATCAGACGTAGCTGTGCCAGAATGATGATGGCTGATAAAGCATTACTTTCAGAGAGGGAAAGAGTTTTATCAAAAGCAGATACAGGAACAGATGGGATGCAGATCATCCAGGACACACACAAAATGATGAATACTACGAGCTCAGCAGAAGAGAACAAGTGGTAATCTTCAGACTTCACATGGGCCACAACAGATTTGGATATCATCTATTTAACAAGTTAAAAATAAGAACTACTGATGAGTGTAACTGTGGAACCAATAAAATGACTGCTGAATATCTGCTTCAAAGATGCCTAACATATGAGGAACATGGTCGTCACCAGGACCATTCCTGGAAAAAAAAAAAACTATGGAGTATCTTCAAGCAGACCACTACTTTCTTTGAAAATACTCAAGCAAATGTCTGAAAGTAAATGAAGAAGAAGACATAGCGGTAATCAGAAGGTAACAGATGTCTTTTGTTTCTCATTATTTAGGGCCAGATCGATATTGCTAAAGAAAAAGTCAAACTGGAAAGCAAGAAGGAGACACTTACCAAACAACTGAGCAAGCTGATCGAGGCAGCTGCCAATCCTGACTACGGGACAAAGGTGCCAGAAAAGGTCAGGATGGACAATTCTGACAAGGTAGGATATCTTTTGCTTTAGCTGCAACAAGAGCATAAACTTCTAGTTATGTCTTTTTATGTGCAAGAAGCGGATAAGTGCTGGTGGAACAAGAGATAAGAAGGTGCTGATGGTGGATCGAACAAACACTGTGGAAACATGTTGACAGCATTACAAGGTAGTCCTTCTTCTGGAATGTTTAATCCAGTCTTCTCATCTCTTGCTCCACTAGCATTTATCTGGTTCTTTTCACCAGTTCCACATTTGTGATCTTGTCATACCATTTCAGTAATTCTATTCTCTGCCAGAACCCATTTATGAAAGTCAACTTGATGGTTGTATGTTTTTGTTGGTCTGCATATTTTGGAGTCATACAGTAGGACTGAGTATATTCATTTTGTCCTGAAAACGCTTGGTGAGAGGTCGCAGCAATTGGGTCTGAAAATACACAGGGAAAAGACAAAAATAATGAGAATAAATGCGGGAAATGATAAACAGGGTTGAACTTGAAGAAACACCAATACAAGATGTAGAATCGTACACATATCTTGGCAGCAATATAGACAAAGTTGGAGGGACAGACAGCGATATCAAAATAAGAATACAAAAAGCAAGAGGAGCTTTCATTGCATTGGGAAATATATGGAGATCAAGAGAAATTGGATCCAACACAAAAATAAGAATCTTCAACTCAAATGTGAAGTCAGTCCTATTGTATGGCTCTGAGACATGGAGAACAACAAAGACAACAACCAAAAAGCTACAGACTTCATAAATTGGTGCTTGCGTAGAATAGAGGGATTAAAATGGTATGACAAGGTTACCAATGTGGAACAAGAGATAAGTAGAATACGCTGGCGATGGATAAAACACACACTGAGGAAACTTGTTGATAGCGTTACGAGGCAGTCCTTGGTCTGGAACCCCCAAGGTAAGAGAGGCTGAAGTAGACCAAAAAACGTGGAGAAGAGAACTGGAGACAAGTGAACATGATGAAGAAGATGTGGAAAGAACTTGAGCTGATGGCACGTGAGAGGAAGGACTTGGCGTGTGTTTGTTGAAGGCTTATGCTTCTAGGGGAGCTAAAGGGTAGATTGATAGCAGATACTGCCATGGGGGGGGGGGTTTGAAATATTAGATGCTTCCCATACTAGGTCCAGCATTGAGAGATGGGGTGACCAGTATGAGATTGTGTGTGTGTGGGGGCTGGCAATCTCATCATGTAAATCAAATTGCTACAGAAACCACAATTAGAAGAATATCATGGGAGTTTTGACATTTATTGAATGAACATTGATGAAGACCAAGATATGGAAAGCGTTTTTAAACATCAGATTTAAGAAAAATTAAAGTTTTCTTTTAGAAATTTACTTGTGATTATATGAATCTATTTCTTTCTTGCCAGATGTCTGCACTGACGGCGGAGATTCAGACCATCACTAACGGAATCGAAACTCTACTTAAGTTAGAGTAGAAATTCTTGTCTATGCTTAGTTTCTCATATTCAGTTCTCATTTTATGTGTACATATTCAGACTTATGGACATTTGATAAATTATTTCCCTTGATTTATGTTTATTGTCAGTGTTTGACCAGAGTTATCTGATACTGACCTCCGAAATCGGCGAGTATCTGCCTGAATGACGAGAGGACACTTGTCATTGTACAGGGAAAAAAGGGATACTCACGTAAAATCAGTCTCAGGTTAGACATATTAACTGGAGATTTTGCCTTGAGTAATAGCGGGCGTACGATTAAAAAAAAAAAAAAAGTTCTGATACTGTTTTCCTCAAAGACAAAAATGATAGTTTGTTTGTTGTGAATGTTAGGGGCATTGAGAATGGCAGGAAGCACAACCAAGAGTTTGCACACTTTCATGAATGGGTGCTTGTGTAGGATAGAGGGGTTTAAATGGTGTGACAGGATCACTATTGTGGAACTGATAGCAGGGGCCAGGTGGATGCCGATTGGAGCAGAAGGTGAGAGGAGGGTGTTGGCCATGGATAGGACACATTAAGGAAACTTGTTGATAGCATTGCAAGGCAGTCCTTTTCTGGAATTCCCAGGGAAGGAGATGTCGATAGAAGACTGAAAGACACGAATAAGAGAACTGGAGACAGAAATTAAAGGGAAGGATCTAGAGTGGGTGGCACAGGACCAAAGGAGTTGGCGGGAATTAGTTGAAAATCTTTATGCTCCTCAAGGAGGTGATGGTGATGATGATGAGTGTGAATGTTAAACAAGCTTGTAAGTTAGCTGCTGTCTCAGGACAGGATGTTGTCTGTTTACTGTCAGTGTTGAACAAGCTTGTAAGTTAGCTGCTGTCTCAGGACAGGATGGTGTCTGTTTACTGTCAGTGTTGAACAAGCTTGTAAGTTAGCTGCTGTCTCAGGACAGGATGGTGTCTGTTTACTGTGAGTGTTGAACAGGCTTGTAAGTTAGCTGCTGTCTAAGGACAGAATGTTGTCTGTTTACTGTCAATGTTTGAATAGAATTGAATGCTAATTTTGCTTGTCTCAGCTTGGAAGTTTACTGTTTACAGAAAAACCACAAGTAAAATCATACGGTATCTTTAACATGTTGTTGAATGTAGCTTTTGCCATTCCTGATCACTTCTTGATTTCTGCGTCACATCTGCCATCCTGTTTTTACAGCTAATTTTTGGTGACTTCAAAATGAACCATGTACATTTGGTATGTGTGCCACCATTTTTTTGGTACACCTTAAATGTTGTTTAAGTACATGTCAAAAACTACTGTTGTACAGAGAACGTTAATTAGTGTAAAATAAAATAAAAATTAAAAAATTATTGGTATATGTATAAAAGTCACTGGCACACAATGTGAAAAAATGCATATCCAGACTATTGAAGACAACATAGTAACTAAAAGTAATTAAAATATACAAAAGTGAGTGTTTGTTGGGCGATGCTTTTCTGTCACAGTGTAGTTGTGGCCCAACTGTGTTTATGAGATATCATGTCTGATATGGAGAAGAAAGCTGGAGACAAGTGAAAATTGTGAGGAAAACATTGAAAGAACCTGGAGCTGATGGTACAGAACAGGAGAACTTTGTTGAAGACCTGTACTCCTTGGGGAGATAAAGGTTATAGACTGATTGATATCTCAGATATTATGGAAGTTGAATGTCATCTTTTATTGTCCATACTTTGGTTAATGCTGATGTTGAGAAACCCATTGTTCTGTGCCAATTAATATGTGTCCAAGAAATGAGAAACTCTCGACTTCATTATAAAAACATTAGACCGCTAAGTCTTCTATATTTGGTCAAGCGCCCTAATAAAACCGATGGACATTGTGTCTAGGCAAAACTCCTATTAACATTTTTTTTTAATTCTTGGCATTGGTCCAGCATCTTTCCATTTATTCCTGTTTGTAACATTGGCTTATCATCTGCTTTGCTAATTATTGTTTTTTGTTTTCTCAGTAAAGAATGTAATAGCTGTACAAATGTAAGGAAATAAAGTCAGACTCAAACACCTTGAAGAAAGGAATATGAGATGAATTTAAAAAGGTTAAAGAAGATGTGAAAAGATATGAATGGATGGCACAGGACAGGCTAGCATGGAGTGACCTGATTAAAGGCCTCTGCTCCTCCAGGAGCTAAACGTAATGATGATGAATTTAATCGTTTATGTTTTGTAGGAATATTTTGACGTTTGTCACACTTTCAGCTGTTCCTGTATTTCTATTACTAGATCTAAAAAGTCAGTGGAATATTTCTACAGAATCAAGAAAGCTTTGAAGCACCTTAAAATATGGAGATTACAGAAATTACATTAAACATATATGAAGCTTTAGAAGGCAGTTTGCTTCATAGACCAGGGACTTTAGTTTTGACGACCTCTGGTCCACAGGCTGCTAGAGCGTCATATTTACTGATTTCAAGTAATTTAGCTGGGCCAGCAGGTGTCGGACCGAACAGCATTGCAACTTTATATCGCTTTGCCAATCCTTTGAAATGGTATGTGACATTAACCACGTCTGCACACATAACACACTATCAAAATCTACATGGGAGAAAATTTGAATTGTCAAATCTAAAACTGTCGATCATAATTGGACATCAAGAAAAATCAAAGGGTGTTTTACACTTGTTACACGTTACAATTAAGAAAGAGGCAGTTCGTTTAATCGCAGCCTCTATCACGGGTGACATGGAATCTGAAGTTTTTCAGCTCCAAAATGCCACAAACAAATGGGCTTTACTATATAAATCTACCAGAAACATTCCACACTATTTAAATATCAAATTGTAATTGCAAAGCCAAGAAGAAAAAAAACCTGACACAGTGCACAATACGCAGACTTCATGACTTGACACTCACTGGGTAAATCAATGCCCTAAGAAAAAAAGCCCAATGGAAACTTTCATCACAACTTGCATTAAGGAAAAAACTGCAAAGCCATAGCCACCTACACAAGTAGAACAAGCACATATTCCACCAGTTTCTAACAACTTGCATTAAGGAAAAAACTGCAAAGCCATAGCCACCTACACAAGTAGAACAAGCACATATTCCACCAGTTTCTAACAACCCTTTAGATAACATAAATAACGCCATGCTGTCAGAATCTGACTCAGAATACGCCAGTAATTTTACATTAGTTGTTAACAAGAGAAAGCAAACTAAAAATAAGCCCAAACATGGGAAAATCAAGGAAATGACACAGCTATCTTCGCAATCCACCCCAAAGACCAACATCACTAATTCCAGCAAACAACAGAGCAACAATAGGTCAAGTGATTTAGGTCCAGATCTACCATTCGAAGAAAGTATTCCCCCTTCATGTGGGCGGCTCTTAGGTACTGGTCTAGAAAGCGGGCCCCGGAAGTTCAGGTTTTTGAAAACGCGAATCCGACTTTTTATTTCCTCATACGATACATATTTCGTTTACCATTTCGTAAATTGTGTTTCGTTTCGGAAAAAGTCCGGGGCCCGCTTTCTAGACCAGTACCCTCACGTACATAAAGTCTGACTTTCTAAACATACACAATGAACCCATTTTCACACTGTTACATAGAAGACACTAATAGACAGAAAAGGAACTTATGCATTTTTTTACGGCTTTACCATTGAGTTATCATTATACATCTTACATTCTCGTTTATGACACACTCGATACATGTAGATGTAAGTACGAGTAGATGCGTAAATGTATATATGTGTATGAGTAATTTCTTTGTTTTGTTTTTGTTGTTCTTATACTTTAGACTGGGCTGGACACTCACTGCAGATACGGAGCGAAGGATTCAGGCTTTCGAGCATAAATGTTATAGAAGAATTTTGCGCATTTGCTATAAATAGCACAAAACAAATGTCTATGTTAGAGAGAAGATAAACACCTATGCAGGCCACCAAGAACCACTTTTGTCAATAGTAAAACGTCGAAAGCTTGCCTGGTTTGGGCATGTAACTCGTCATGACTCCCTTTCGAAAACGATCCTCCAGGGAACAGTCGAAGGTAAACGGAGAAGAGGAAGGCAAAGAAAATCCTGGGCTGATAACATCAAAGAATGGGCAGGACACGGTTTCTCCACACTTGTACGCATTGCTGAGGATAGAGAGCAGTGGAGGACCCTGTCTGCTGATGCTTCCACCATGGCACCCCTATGACCCATGACGGGTTATGGGTTGAGATGATGATACTTTAGAACCCTTGTAATATATGATGCGCAAGAAAATTATGTTTAGAAAATAAAATAAAATAATTCTTTTCACTGCTCACTGCAATGGAAACAGTTTAAGTGTTATGATTCTTAATGTAAGAAGTCTAAAAAATAAGACATACAATTACAGCCTTAATACAGGCATACCTCGGAGATATTGCGGGTTTGGTTCCAGACCACCGCAATAAAGTGAATATCGCAATAAAGCAGGTCACACCCATTTTTTTGGCTTCCCAATGCATATAAAAGCCTAAAATCATGTTTACACTATGTCTATTAAGTGCGCAATAGCGTTAGGTCTAAAATAAAAACAGTGTACTGTAAAATTTAAAATACTTTATTGCTAAACATATGTCAGTCTTCATCTCTGAGCCTTCAACGAATCGTAATCTTTTTGCCAAAATCTATCGGAAGAAGAAGGCACGTTCTAATTAATAAACATGAATAATTTGAAGAAAAAAAAACGCAATAAAGCGAAGCACAATAAAGCTAGGTATGCCTGTACATACAAAAAAAACCAGACTTCTTTTTCTACAGGAAACCCTTATTAATGACTAATTACACGCTAACCTGCATCACAAAACTACTAGGTTTACAAAATGCACATTTTAGCCTAGGAACACCACACACAGGAGTAGCTATCTTACAGACTTCAGATCAGTGGGAAATAACACACAAAAACAAAGACAGAGAAGGCAGATATGCAATAATACAAATAAGAAACTCGAACGATTCTACAGATACACACACCTTAATAAACGTTTATGCTCCAACAGTCAGAGCACAACAACCAGACTTTTACCAAATCGTTATTAATAGGAGGAGAGTTTAACTTAGTCTTACATGAGCTAGATAAAATATGAGGACAACTACAATCAGAAAACAACCAAAGTGTTGTTTATAACATCTAGAATTGCCAAGCCAGTTGTATTCAAAAGTGCGTGTTATGATAGGATAGAGTATTTGACACCTTCCTCATGGAAATTTACTGCGTGACTCATAAAACGGGAATTTCAAACATCACTTTCCGTACAAGAAATTGTTATTTCCGTCGATTATCGGTCATGTTTACACTCACAACTTCCTACATTATCACAAATAATGTCTTCCCGGAAACTTTTTACAACATTCCATCTTTCAGGTGCGTGTCTGTAATATGTCACCACATGGATAATTTACTGCCCTGTACCTGTGCAAACAAACTTTCATCGTGTGACCATCTGGACTGTGATCTCTCCATGGGAGAAATTATGAAGTCACAATAGCCATATCAGTGACAATCAAACTCGCTGGGCCATCTCCGCATTAATCAGGCGCGTCAATGTCTGGTACACGAGAATTTGACCAGTATGACTTGCGGCCAATATTGCATCATCTGTCCAATCTCTCAGCAGGGATGATCAGGTAGACAGACATGACTTGAATTACAGGAAGAAGTGTAAACAATTGACTGGTGTAATCATTATGTAGTCACACTAAAGTTTTAACAATAACAGTGACTCCATTCACACCCTACAAAATAATCGTTGTATAGTCACACCAATGTTTTAACAACAACGACGACTCCATTCACTTCATATAAAATAATCGTTATATACTCAACATCAATTTTTGCACTTCTTATGAAGCATGAATTAACCACTGCAGCAAGTCCCACAGGAAGCCTGCATGAAACAGTTACAAGCTCTGGCAGCTGTGGTCCTTGTAGAAATTATTTTTGCTACTCCCATTGACGACCTGGTATTAGTTGCCTTCAACGAAATGTCTGTTTGTGCAGTAGTCCTATCCTTTCTTTACGTCTTTATTGACCCCCGGGAACTATACGACATTCTCTCTAGATTATTGCTAACAAATACGGAGTCCACACTAGACAATGTGATTCAACAGGGTAATTGTAAAGTCACTTGAATAACTTTATATGAAACAGACGTCACCATAAGGTGAATTACCTGTTATTTTATGAGAAAAAATGATGTGTCACATTCACACAACAGCGCAAGGGGAGATCACATGACATTGTGGTGGGCAATAATATTTGCTCTCTCTTGTAACGTTGAGTTTTTTTGGTCATTTTATAATTTTGTTTCTTTTGTTTTGTTTCTGAAAATTAAAAAATACAACGTATGTGTCACATGGCCGTTCTTTCTTCCATGTTTTGACACGTGATTTAGGAATATCCAATAGATACACGTGCTGATAATACAATAAAAATAAAGACTTGTCAATCATCCAGTAGAAATATTACATCCCATACTGTGATCACCTGATCGTCCTTGACATTTTATGGCTTGGGTCATGGCTCTCAAGTGGCATACTTCTCTTAATTACTCTTCCACCTGCTTTGAACTTAACCCAAATCATTAAGTTCAACTATAGAAAAGCAAACTAGGAAGCCTTCCAATCAGAGCTGGCGGTGATAGAATATAAAGACATGGAATCAAATGATACTGACTTGTTAGCAGAGACACCGACAAATGACATTCTTAAAATAGCAATAAAATATATACCAAGTAAAAATATGCCACAACACTTAAAACCAATAAATAACATTAATTAAGGAAAAAAAAACTCAGTGGAATAGAGAACCAGTTGCTTGGTGGAATAAAAGATGTTCAGAAATTCATGAGAGAAGAAAAAAAGCCTTACAGAAATATAGAAATAACAGAACAGAGGAAAACTGTAATGAATATAAACATATTAGGAATGAAAACAGAATAATATTCAAAGCCAAAGAAACCCACTGGAAGGAGTTTTGTCAGTCACTTAGTCCTAGCACACAAATTAAAGAAGTATGGAACGAACTTAAGGCAATCAAAGGGAACAATAAGAGAACAATAATGCCAACAATCAAACTACCAAAGAGAGCAGAAACAGATAAAGGAAAAGCTAATGCCCTTGCTGAGTATTTCTATAAAGTCTGTGCAAAAAGTAATCTTGGACAGGAAGAACATGAGAGAAGAGAAAGACTTAAGATACAGTTTTTAAAGGAACTACCAGACGAGATAGAAAAATTTTGATGCTGATATAACAGAGGAAGAAGTAACTAGTGCAATAAAAGAGAAATCTAATACTGCCTCAGGGCGTGATATACTTAGTTATGATATCTTTAAAAAAGTACCCACAAAAAAAAAAAACTATAAACGTAGTAACTTCCCTTTATAACAAAATCTGGAACTTAATAAAGATACCAAAAGCATGGAAAGTAGCAATGATAGTTAAGTTAGTTGCTTATCCTTTACAGGACGTGGCAATCAACCCCAGCTTTTATTGGCTGTGTGTGATTTTTCTAGGCAATTTTTTTTTTTTTTTTCATTCAGTAGTTTGCCATTGCTTTCTGAACGGTACGGCGCTTATACCATTGTTAAAAATCCACACAAAGCGATCTGCTACCAAACCGCCTGCAGCAGGTTTCGAACCTGGTATATCTGGATTATGAAACTGCGTTCATATCCATTAGGCCACAGACGCCGATAGCAATGATAGTACCTATCCTAAAACCCGATAAGGAAGCACATGATGAAAGTTCAAATAGGCCCTTCTCCTTAACATCACAACTAGGTAAAATACTGGAAACTGTTGTTAACAAAAGAGTTAAATTCTACCTGGAGAAAAATCAGTTATATAGCCCAACCCAGTCAAGGCTTAGAGCAGACAGAAGTACAGTAGACCAACTTGTAAGATTAGAACACAATGTAAAGCTAGGGTTCAAGAGGAAAGAGAAAACAGTGGCAGTCTTTTTGAATGTCGCTAGAGCATACGACGAATGCTGGAGAGATGGAGCTCTTTACAAGATGAAAAAGATTGGCATTACGAGTAAAACCTATAAGTATCTAGAAAACTTTTTACAGGACAGGTATTTTGCTGTACAGGTGAACAATGACAAGTCACAAATATACGAACAACAGAATGGGATTCCTCAGGGATCAGTGATTTCACCTTCAATTTTCACAATATTTGTAAATGATTTAACAGATGAGTTTAAAGACATTAAGAATGCAGTATCATAGTTTGCAGATGACTGTGCCATTTGGCGATCTGGAAAAAACCTAAACCATGTTTACAAAAAACTGCAAAATCAAATAGACAAAGTGTCAGAATGGATGAACATTTGGGGCTTCCAAATTAATGTAAACAAAACAGTTGGTATGATATTCAGCAAAGGATTTTTAAAGAAAAATAACAAAATCAATATAACCATTAAAGGACAGAAAATATGTACCTCCTCAACAACTAGATTTCTGGGCATAACTTTAGATAAACAACTAAATTGGAATAAACATATAGACAAATTAGTAGAAATCTGTAGGGGACTCCTAAATATACTAAGGATAGGTAATGGATGGGGGGCCAGCAACAAAATAATGCTTTTGTTCTACAAGTCTTTCATCAGGGGGAAACTAGATTATGCCAGCATAGTCTATGACTCAGATTCAGCTTCTAACAAAGCAAAACTAGACAGAATTCAAAATGCAGCCATGAGAACCATTGCTGGTGCATTTATATCAACACCAGTAGAAGCACTAGAAGTCGCTCTTGGCATACCACCCCTTGGTCTAAGACGGAAAGAACTGAGATTAAATTATTGGAGTAAAGTAGCACAAGAAGTGACCCACCCAGCACATAAAGCATTTGTCAAAAACCAACCAAGTGTAAGGGACGTCCCCTTAAATAAAGATATCCAACAGGGTGGAGTGTGACAAAATGGTTTGTGCATATATTTTGTGTGATCTCTCACACCTTCAGCCACTCCAGCGGTATCATTTTTGTCTTCATTTTTCTCTTCCTCTCACTTGTCATTATTATGTGGCATATTTTATGCACCATTATTTTACTCTCTATGCTGAATCTAGTAGGGGGAAGTCTCCACTCCCCTACTGAAGTATCTGCTATGGGTCGACCTTTATCTTTACCACTCCTCAGACTTATTTACGTTCCGCAAGGTGAACTGGAGTATTATCGTAACAATACCCGGTCAGCGATAATACGCTTATCTATTCTCTCAGTCGGACCACCCTTTAGAACGCAGAGGTCCAACATTTGACCCCAGTGAAAAGCTGATGGCCGTGTTGACACAAGCTTGTATTGTGTGTACAATAAAAGAAGACAGCATTGTCTGACCAGACATCTGTCTAGCTGAGGCACGGCGATAATTGGAGAAGCTGTCGGGGTAGACATCTTGGCAGAAGACATTACGCCAGGAAAACATGGTCACAAGAATGTGGGAGGTATATAGGTGCAGCCGAAAACAATATTACGTCTTATTATAAAGAGGTCACGCGTGGAATTTTAAATTTAATATTAAAACACGCGAGGGGATATTTGGAATTAAAACTTCCCCACCCAAACAGCGCTAGAGTGATTTGATTGGTTTGAAGTGAGATGCTAGAATATACAATGCATTCTATTGGAAGTTTCGGCGAAAACACCATCTGTGATTTGAACTGAGAATGAGAGATATAATCTAGTGAACTCAGTAACACAGAACAGACAGCTTCGCAACTTCATATGAGCAACTCCCAACAGCCAGGAAGAGAACGACTGGACCTAAGATTCCTATATCAAAAGTGACAGATTGACAGTATTTGGGCAACTCTGAAACCTTAAGAGTAAACCCGCATATTTAAATACAGACTGTAAAACTTCAGGGACCAGGACTTTGTAAATACAAGACTGGAAACCTAGAAATTGGATCATCAGTCATAAGAGAAATAATATCCCAGACCAAGTGTATCGCAGAACACCCGTTGAAAAGGAATTACTAGTTTCCCAGGCCAAGTGTATCACAGAACACCATCATAAGAGAAATTTCTCAGACGAAATTGATTCGAGAGCATATGTACTGAAATTGCTTGCGTCCACTTGAAATCTGCGCAAGGAGATTGTGTATTCCCAAAATTTTGGGTTAAGTGTAAACAATTTATTTACTAATGTAAATGTTACATGTTTTCTTGCTAAGTGGTTATATACCAGGCTGGAAACTTCAACATATGAAAATAATATATGCATGAACCACTACTGCAAGAGCTGGTGATTGTTTCTGACCAGTAGTGCGGGAAACCTGACAGCAGCGTGACCCCAGACTCTGACGGGAGTAGTGATGAGTAATGAGTGATGATTACATCACATGTGCCTAAGGTGTAACATATTATCTTGTGAGATTTATGTACTTTTTTTTTTAAATTGTAATTCAGGCAAATCATTATTCACGCACTCCAGACGCAATTCCCTAGTTAACACTGAGATGGATATTTGTGAATTTTCAGCATATTCCCTGAGATATACTGTGTGCTCTGGAATTTAATTCTTCTGAGAGGTTAACATTGGTAGGTGGAGCGCATGACAATGGGCCTGTTAGTTTGCGGCGAACAAATGTACTCAGCAGGCATTTGTTTCTTTCTATTTGTCTAAAGTTCGTGGTTACAAGCCATGAGACGATTTGTGATACTAACATCGCTAGTGTGAGAGAAAAGCATCCACCATAACTGCCTACAGTGGAAGAGAGTGTGGAGAAGGCTTTTGTCATCACAGGCTTGATGAACCACCGCTGCAGGACTCACTCATACAAGCTAAGTGCTAACTAAAAGGCACCAGCAAACAGGACAATTTTAGTTGAACTTTAAGTATAAAGTTAAATTTCCACCTACGTCTCAATGATGAGAACTTTATATCCATCAAAGTCCCACTAATCTTTCCATATTTATTTTAACCTGTTAAAGACTATTTCACTATTAAATTTGTTATCTGTTTTAAAACTAAACAATAATAGTTGATTCAGTTATATGTATGAAAGCAAACATATGAGCCAGAATCTTTAATAAATATAAATACTTAGACATATATTTACACTAAACAGAGCTATACCTCATAAGAGGGATTTCGTTGGATTACACCAAGTGGGGGTTTGAACGGGCTAAACCATTGCTTAAATCCTTCCTAAAAGGCGACGTACCAGATATAATGCGTTAACAATTGTTCAGCATAAGGCAACATTGTTCGTGACTTCGGAAAATATCTTGTGAAGGCTCCATTCAGGTAGAAGTGTCATTAATCTTCTATCTACATCTCTGCCAAGAGTAATCTTGCGCGCAGGTAGATACCTTGGAGTTTTGGTCACTGCTGGACCACTACTGCAAAGCAATTAGTGACATGGAGAACTATAGAAGATCTAATACAGTTCAAAGAACTGTCAAACACAATTAATAATAGTAATAAATATAGAAACAGAATACCACTGTGGGAACTAAAAGCACCAATCATAGACTACTCACTTACTGAAAAGACTTAACAAAACATAGAAGATAAGGAAGCCAAAATGATAATAAGAAAGTTCATAAATCAACTAACAAAACAAAGTCTGGCCGTCTACACTGATGGATCCAAGGGTGATGGGCAGGGCAGCTAGGTAAGAAGCGCATGGAGTAAACCGCAGAGAGTAATACCACAGTGAGGAATTTTTAAGAAGAGCTACAGTGAAGAACTGAATGGGAACTATAGCTGGAACGATGATGGCGCCAAGTATGGAACGTAAATTTGTTACTGTCGTGGATGAATTATCAGATAGGTAATAGATGTTTATAGCCCTGTCTGAGCAGAGGTGATAGTGATGACAATGTGAAAGTACAAGGTAAGGAGTAAGATATAGTTTTATCACGAGGTGATCGTGTAAGAGAAAGGACAGTCTCTGGATAGAATAATTTATCTAATCCAACCTATCTGGACGACCAACTTTTAAATCAGACGCACTTTCTCTCCTTGTACGAAAATACAAGTTACACTATACTCAAATGCCCACAATTCTGTGACAAATACGCACGAACGTGAAAACAAACTATGAATAACATATAATGGATAGGGGATTGACCGACACGATAACTAAAGGTTTAATAAAGTTTATTATCATTAGACGATCACAACAATAAGCATATACATCACTAGATCAGGGTTTACAGACAAAATTGCAAAAGAAGAAATTAATCAAATAGGTTCTCCCCCTCTGGTAAAGGAAAAGAAAGCACGACCCCAACCGAGGTTAATTAACCCAAAAGATCAAAGGTTAACAATAAGTTATAAAATAGTCAGTATGGGATAAGAATAGGTTCCTAATGTAAACTATCCCGTGACTAATCAGATTATTGAGATTAAAAAAAAAAAGAAAGAAGAAACCATATAAGTATGTGATGTTAACAAAAGACATAAGTTTCTTTCTCTGTTTATTCAATTCACATACACGCAGTGGCCACTTTCAGATACACTTACCCCAGTAGTTGTCGCAGGCATTCCAAGGAAATACACTAATAAGTAATATATATATTTAGTGTCAAATTTAAGTTTGCCAAATCCAGCCCCAGACTCTCCGTAGTTGCTGACTGCAAATTTCACAGGAGTCGCTAGAGTCGGTGTTAAATTTGTACTGGATACAATAAGTTATCTATGCCTTCAGTTGGGCGGAGTAAGGTTCACGCGTGGTGATCACCGATGTAGAATAAATAGAACATATACAGTTCCTAGGTTGTTTAGCCTCAGGTGGCGGAAACGCTAGGTTTAAGTTACACAAATGTTGCTGACAATATATTGCCACAGTTGGCTGATGATATATATATATATATATATATATATATATATATATATATATATATATATATATATATATATATATATATATATATATATATATATATATATATATATATATATATGGTAATAGTTCTGGCCCAGTTAATATTATAATTCAATGGTTCTATTCTGGTTTCTCTAAGGAAAATGAGGAAAATTGGACCACACAGGTCACAGCAAGAAGCTCATCAATATTAAATATTCTTGGATGTTTATAATATTATAAGTTCGTATGATCATAAGTTCATATGGCCATAAGAAAATAAGCCGCTAGTTCTCAGGTTTGATCAGCCTATATTTTAGGAAAAGAACATAAACATTTAACCAAAATTATCAATATCATATCTAACACGTGTTAAAAATAGGACCTCTACACCACGCTGTTATAAATTAGATTTAAAACACACGTGTCTAGCTTATCCTATCTTAAGATAACGAGCTAGTGAATTCAGATAGATTTCTGGCAACTGATCATGGCTATCGGAGAGACATGGTATATATTGAAAAATTCCGTACTATCATTCTTTAATGCGAAAGTCACACCACTGCCAGACCCGAGCCAATTTGCCGTTCGATTTCTTGAATCAAAGGTAATTTTACCACCTCTTGACTTTCATCATCTCCACCTTGCCGAAAATCAGCTACGCAATTTTCACCTGAAAGTTTTGCAATCCAAGGTCCGTCTCACTGAATATTGTTTGTTCCCCTGATCAAAGAATCTATTACGCCATGCTCCACGCTTCTCTCTCTGTTTCACATAGGGCTTGATTGCCAGATGGCCCCCGTGTTAATTAAACTGGCGAATCCTTCGTTCATGTAGCAAAAGTATACTCTAGATGGGGAGGGGCAAAAGTGGATGATTACTGCTGCACTATTTTCATCTGTGACAATAGCCCAGACCACTACCTGACCCACTGTAAAAAAAAAAAATACGAGCAACAGAGGCTAGAATTAAAAACATAGTTTAGAAATCACAATATAGACATGACAGGTGATAAGGTTTTAAGAATAGATGCCCCAGGGGAAAACGATATATACATAGAACAAAGGAAAACATATAAGGTTAATAACAGTGACAATACTGGTCATAATAATAACAATACTCCAGAATAGAAATTTAACCACATAGAAATAAATCACCAAAAACTAACAAATCATTGAGAAAAAAAGCATTATTATGGACTGTTGTTTTTTGTTGTTCGTCCATCACAGGTGATGAAGACCACTCTGTTCATCCAATTATTAGGATGTTAGGATAGTCTATGAGTACGAAGGTGACTGATGAGCCCGATGCGGGCCTGGAAGGATCTCGGACAGTGTGGGCAGGGAATGTTTGCTTCATGTGAAGGTTTTATTTCACGATCTTTTCTAGCTTGTCTCCGCTGTTCCGCTGCTGCTCTTCTGGAAGATTCGCATGCCACTGCACCTTTACGAAGAGATGTGCGCCAGGCAGTTCGGTCTTGCGCAGCAGCTTCCCATGTGTCTGGGCTTATGTCAAAGGTTTTTAATGAAGCCTTAAGCGTGTCTTTGAAGCGCTTTTTCTGGCCACCATGGGAGCGTCTACCCTTCTGCATCTCACCATAAAAGAGTATCTTTGGCAGTCGATGGTCTGGCATGAGGACTACATGACCTGCCCAGCGAATCTGTGACTGCATCAGAATAGTATCGATGCTAGGGATACCAGCTCTGTCAAGAACGGCGGTATCCGGGATCTTGTCTTGCCATTTGATGTTCATTATCTTCCTGAGACAGACTGTATGGAAGTGGTTGAACTTTTTTACGTGGCGCCTGTATACAGTCCATGTTTCACATGCATAAAGCAGCACTGGAAGCACCGCATAGGGCAAAGAAAGACAACGGAAAAAAAACCACAAACTTAAAAACAACAAATACTAATATAAATTAAAACCAAAAACTACAAAAGACAATAGTTGTTTAAATATAACACAAAACTGAAAATAAAATGGCACTAAATACCCTAATTTTAAGGAAATCTTAGGTTGAACAGGGTAGACCAAGATGGTGGAACAACAGGAGCAATAATGGTCAGCCGTGTGCCATCTCAAAAGTGGGCCTGGTGTAATCTGTTTCGAGTCTAGGATGCTCCCTGGGGTTGAAAGAAAGCCCACTACACTCCCCCAATCGTCTGATACCGTGTGGATGCACGACGGGTTGCGGCCCCATCGCCTGGTGTCACGATGGGTGGCTTCCCGGCCGTGTGGCAACACGGACCAGGCTGTCTGCATAAAGGGTATAAGAGTCTAACCACTCGCACCCTATGGGGTTCTAAAGCAAAGCAAAGCAAAGTGCCATCTCATCTTCCTCATCACCTTTTTAAACAAAAAAAAAAAAAAAACAAAAAAAAAAGAAAAGAAAAAAAGGGCATCATGAAAATGGTTATTTCCACCTGATGTTGTAAGAGCCTCTGTTCGCATAATCTTTGGTGGCATCTCCCCTTAGTGCGATTGAATTTTCTGTCCTTCCAGAATCCTGGACTTATCTTCATGTCTCTCTTGTACACATCTGTCAAACTTATGCTGTGGTTGCCTGTTTATTTTTTTTTTAATTGGGGGGAAGGGAGGGGAAGGCAGGGCGCTAGCTTGGGTTCATTATTAAGTTTAATCCAGTTGAAAGATACTTATCACTTTCATGCAACACACATAGACTTTTTATTTAAATCATGCAGTCATAAAAATGATTGTACCTCCCACTGAGTGTAAGCCGGTTACATATACAAACTCAGCAAGTTTCGAATCTATACGCATTGGAGAAAAAAAAATAGGGGGAGAGGGAAGAAATGTTATTACCCACATATATAATAAGCATGTAAAGTCACTGGCTTCTAACTTTCTATATTCGCTACCCAACCAGACATTGACGTTGAAAACTCTTATCAATTTTCCATTACCATCGCATTGTTATTTCCAGTGATGCCACAGCTGGGTATTTCTTACTAGATCTGGGTTTTTGGGCTTCCGTCTGGGTATCTGGGTACTGTTTTTCCAAATCTGCATTAATCTGGGTATATTTGACAATTGGCATTTACAATGTATGTATATTCTGTGCACTGAACATTATACATTATATGTATATTATAATTAAATGTAAAACATTATGTGTGTTGCGTACTTTTACATAGATGGCAGTTTTAAGTCCTGCCTGTGTTAAAAGATTACGCACCATTCTTATGATAGGAATATTATTTGTGCGTATGATTTATCACGCACGTGTGTGCACTATGAAGTGGATGAGAGACTCATAGCGCAGGGGTTTCTAAGATCAGAGTATGACGTCAGGGGATGTTGAAGGGTCAAGCCGGACTGATGGTCCGTATTTATATTATTGTGTCCCTTATCAGTGGGAATTATTTCGATAATGGAGGACTGGCCTTCTTATCAGAAGCCCATGTCAATGTGGTATACGTAAGTCTCGCACCCACATATTAATAAGATATATTATATATGAATTTAGTGATGTCTCCACTCTTGCTGGCATCTAGCTGGAATCCACACGTCTGGATTTCATGAATGGATCAGCTGAGCTGTTAGCTTCACTTATGAAACGTAGTGATAATTCTACGAGCGAAAGTATGATAAAGATGGATCTTAAAGAAATGTATTATGAAGTGCCGACATCTTGGTCTTGGCACGTATGGAGAGGTTAGCCAAGGATAGTATCTAACCTGTATTTATCTTGATGAAGAAATGTTTGAATCTGATGATTAATCAACTGTCTGAACATTTTATTGAAAGAGTCAATTGAGTAGGACAGTATTTATGGATGCATGTTCGTGTATTATTAAAGATGTATATGATGACCGATGTCCTTGGAGAAGGTCAACGGCCGATGCCTTTGAAACTATCATAAAGACAGATTAATTGTATGAACTCTAGTTTAGCCAGGAAGTATATTGATAATGGAACTGACTGGAAAGACGTATATTGCCATTAGAAACATTATGCCAGATTTGCATCATCCTATTTTATTATTGATCGTCCTTGTATCAAACGTCTAGTCTGCTATTGAATACCATGTTCGTAACTGTGAATCGTGTATGTGAATAAATTCGTTGAACTTTATGACCCGCCTTGGCAGTATACTTCAGTTTGCAAAGTTCGGAATTGACATACTTGAAGTTTGAATTAGAATTCGCGTTGTTAGCACGAACTGGCAATTTCACCCATCATCGTCAATACCTCCAAACGTAATAACTAACAATCAAAATACGACTCCAACAATGTGCTATATATTTTTATTCCACTTAAATTTAATTTTTGTTTTTAACCACATCAATGACGTTGTTTTTTGACTCGTTTACATCAGCTATCTATTTCCTGTTATTCTGTTAATGGCTGTCATCTGCAATACTCAGTCATTTTTGCGATGTGTTATAAAGTATTCTTTTTTACATTTTAGACTTAAGCAGATAAACAGCATATTGGTTTTTATTTTTTGTTATTATAAGATTATAAAATGAGCGATGATGAAGGTACGCTAGGTAGTTGTGGTAGCATGACGACACACACGCCACCGCGTAAAAAAAGTGAAGCCATGGTATCAGCAGGCTTTTTGTGCGGAATGGCTAACAGACAGCGAACTGAAGGATTGGATAAAGCCGGACTCTGGTAATCGCTATGCTGCGATTTGTACGGTCTGTTCCTGTACATTAACTAATGCCAACAAAACAGCTTTATTGATACATAAAAGCACACAGAAGCACATGAAAAACTTCGAAGCCAAAAGCAAAACTCTGAACATTAACAAGTTTTTCATCAAACCAAACGAGCCCTGTCTCCAAGACAAAATTGCTAAAGCGGAGATAGTGTTGTCGGCTTTCATGGCAGAAGATAATACTCCGTTTTCGCAAGCTGATCATTTGATTGAATGTTACAAGCAGATATTTCCAGACAGCACAATTGCTCAAAAAATGTCACTGAAGCGCACCAAGGCTGCTTATGTGATGCAGTGCGGCATTGCTCATTTTGAGCGGCTTGAAGTTATAAACATTTGCAGAATTCAGAAATGTTCTATACTCGTTGATGAGAGTACTGATATTTCTACGAACCAGATGTTGGCAGTCGTTGAGCGATTCTGTGACACAAAAACAAGAAAAGTAGTTGATTCACTGTTAGACCTCATTGAGGTGGAGGATGGGACTGGTCTTGGCATGTTTACAGCTGTTAAGAAATTGTTGAGCACGCATGAAATCCCGCTTAGTAACGTCATTGGTTTTGCTGCAGACAACTGTGCCACTATGATGGGGACTGCAAGTGGTTTACAGGCACATCTGAAGAAAGAGATTCCACATGTCTTTGTTCTCGGCTGTGTTTGTCATTCATTTGCACTTTGTGCAAATGCTGCCAGCAACCACCTACCATCTTGGCTTGAAATTTTCATAAAGAATGTCTGCTTCTATTTTTCGCGTAGTAGTAAAAGAAATCTCCAGTTCCAGTTAATACAAGATGTAGTTCAGGCCCAGAAACATAAAGTGTTGAAGCTGTGTGAAACACGCTGGCTGTTCCGTGAAGCAGCCATTGAGAGGATCCTTGAGCAACGGGATGCTCTGCACTTGTATTTCCAATCCGAAGCTTCAGTCGACAACGTCGACGGTGCGGGGCAAATCCTGCAGACGATGAACACTGTTGGCACGAAGCACATGCTTCTATTTGTCGGCTACATACTGGGTAAAGTTAACGTCATGAACATGGAATTCCAGTCCGAGAACTTCCGTCTTCACAAAGTGTACACGAGTGTAACAAGAGAGTATCGTTTTCTTCTCAGTATGTTTATTAGGCAGGAAGTATTGCAGCATGAGCATCGCACTCTTGCCGACATTGATCCTTCGGATGTACAGGTGCACAAGAAACTGAATTACATTGAGCTGGGGGGACGATGTGAAGCGCAGTTAATCCGACAACCGTTACGAGATAAAGAAGTCCAGTTTCGCAAGGATGTATTGGCACACCTGATTGAACTTTTTACTCAAATACGACGCAGGTTCCCACTTGAACAAAACAGTGTTCTGGCGCAAATGCAGCTGTTGGATCCAAAGCAAGTTCTCGATATCAACAAACCTTCTGTCATTCCATTAGCAGCGCAGTTCCCAACAGTTGTTTCAGAAGAGAGCCTTGATCGTCTGTCTGATCAATGGCGAGAACTGGCATCGTACCGAAAAGATCTTGGACATCTAGTGGATGAGGATCCGCCCGCATTCTGGCTGGGACTGCAACAAGTAACAGAGGCTAATAACCAGAAGAAATTTGATGTTTTGGCTCACCTCATGTGCACGCTTATGGCACTACCTCACTCCTCAGCATGCGTCGAAAGAGTGTTTTCGAAGGTTAACTTAGTTAAAACTAAACAAACCAACACGCTTTTGTGTGAAACATTTTCCAATCGAATACTAGCCAAGCAAGCAGTTGCCAAAGCTGGAGTTTGTCATAAGTTTAATCCTAGTAAAAGCGTGGTTGAAGATGTGCGTGAAGGACGTTGTCGGCAGAGATATGCAAAGATTTTGGAACTTCACAATCAAGATTCCACGTTTTCAATTCATGCATATGATCTTGACGAAGGAGAAATTGTCGACATGGATGCCGAGTCTCTGACAAGTGACATTTGTCATCAGTAACAAGTTACAACTAACATTTTATATTTAATTTGAGGAACATTTTGTTAATGTAACTAATGTAAGAATATTACTGTTAAAATATCTCATTTTCAAGAGTTCATATATTGGGGTGTTATTAGAATCATTTTTATTTAATTGTGAATTTTTGGTAATTAAAAAAAATAAATGAAGAAATACATAAACATTGGTAGCACACAGATTATTTGTGCTAAAGATGCACATAAAAGATTATGTAAGCATCGTCTATCCCGTGTATTTGAGGCATAAAATAATCTGGGTATTTCTGGGGTTTTTTAAGAAGAACATCTGGGTTTATCTATAGAACTTGAGTGGCAACGCTGGTTATTTCCCTCACTGAAACGTTAAAATACATTTACGCGATTTAACTAAGGGACGTAATTTTTATTTACAAGGGGAGTAATATATGCAGGAAAGCTAGTCATAACTTTTAAAAGATTAAAAAGCTATTTTATAAAATCTATTATAAGCACTTTCCTAGCAAAGAAGAAAATTACAATATATTTCAAATTTCGAAAACAATTTGTCTTCCTTTTGTTACTGTTGTAGAAATATGCATCTATATTTTATACGGGATAAATAAAAGCACTTTAAGCTCAAAATACGTCAGTAAATATGTATAACACGAGTTTCTAAATTAGATATAGGTTGTTAGTTTAGTAATTTTTGTTACTAAAATGTTAGTTTTCTATTTTTGGCCGGCACATTGTGCTGCCTAATATTACACAATATTATGTAAAAAGCACACACACACACAAATATATATACTGTATATATATATATATGAGTGCGTGTAAGTATGTATATGTGTATACATATATATATGTGTGTGTGTGAGGTACTCCATCACCCAATTTTTTTTTTTTTTAACACGTGTGAGAGTGTGTGTATGTTCAAATTTTTCATCCTCTTATTTTTTTGGTCACGTCCACAGAGAGAAGCCTGCTGTAAATTATTATTATTATTTTACCTATTATTATTAGACCTAAAATCATTATTATGAATCTTTATCTTTTATTCCCCTTCCCTTGTTAATCAACACTATCTTTAATTTACAAACAAACAAACAAAAAATTAAAGGTGCAATGAAACGTGCTTGTAACTGTGTGTATGTAAGCGTGCCCGAGTGTGTATAAATGTTTATTTATATTTAATGAAATTTTCAATTGTTCTTTTCTCCTTCATGAAATGTAAATTAAGTTTGTTGTGACCGGTCACACACCGGGCCCCCTTTCTCACTCTCAGATGCAAACTGTACGCAACCACACACATGATGTTTAAGATTTCTGTTTCCTTAGAAAATAATCAAACACGTGGTACTTAATTTTAGTTCAGCTACATCGTAGGGTTTCAGAATCTGATTTATGGTGTCAAGATCCAAGGTCTGGCTCAGATAACATCCCTTTCCTGCTCGGCTGCCAAACCGAATCTGAATGAATGGAAGGAGGATTGTTTTTCATCCAATAATCGGAAAGAGAAACTCAGCGTTACTTTAGAAAGCAAAACGGGAAAGAAGGGTTTTAATTGTATCTTCACCGAACCATTTTAGTGGAAGTTTTGTCTATTCAATTTTTCCTCACTATTTCTCTTCCCCCCCCCCCCCCCCCCCCCCCCCCCCCCCCCCGGTTATCACTATAACAACAAGTGTGCATTATAATTTCAAGAACAAGGTAGTATGGTTCCTTTATCCCTTTTCCCCGTCTCCCTTTAATCACTACTATCATTACAAAAACATGTACAATGTATAACTTTTTAAAATGTGCAAGAAAGAGTTTTTGTAAATGAGTGTGTGCGAGGGAGTGAAAATTATTTTTTCTTCTCTGTACAACTGTTCATTGCGTAATTGTCTTTTCTCTGAAATTTCTTTATGGAAATATGTAAAATGAACATGTTTTGTAAACTCAAACGGAATGCGAATAAAGATTGGAGGAAAAAAAAAAATAGGAAAGGCAAATTCTTGCCTTACATAAAACAAGAAAATTACAGGGAAAAAAATGTAACCTGTCACTAATTTTTTTTTTTAATCAAAGTTATTTGTCACCTCTGAAAAAACAAGTCTTCTGATTTCAGCATCTGAGAGAGTTATTGAGGGTGTGTCACATAAATATAGTCTTATCTTAAAAAAAAAAAAATTTTGGAAGCCACATTGTGCTGCTTAAACTAAAGATGTGTTTTTATTTTTGTATTTGTAGCGGCGTAACGTGTCTGTGATATGTGAGACAAAGTTCTGCCATGTGACTTTGTGTGTGCGGTGTGGGTGAGATGGGAAGTATATACCGTACAGTGTCATGTTTGTTGTTGACCTTAAATCAAAGGGAAAATCCGCTTTGTTTTTCCATCTGCCTATACCCATAATTGTAGACTTCTGGACGTTTAATTTTGACCCACTACCTTTACCAAAAAGCGTGAATGTGTTGAATATTTTGTATAGACCTATCGTAAGGAGGGGGGTGGGGGTGAAGGGGCTGGGGCGTACTAAGGGGTGCGAGGGGGCTGTCCGCCCCGGGTGACAGCCTGGAAAGGGGTGCCATTGGACAGGACTTTGATAGTACTTACTTACTTAGTCGTTCCCATTCTACCGTGAGGTGTAGTACTTACTGTTAATAAAATGCTTGCAAGTGTTTTTCTTTATGGCAGGAGTGTCGGAGTTCTTAATGACCTCACATTGTCGCTGAAGCGTTTACTAACTTGGATAATTCATAATGAAGTTTAAAGGAATCTGAAAGGAGCTACGTGACAATAGCACGGATAAATTCAGCACATATATATAATGATTTACTGGGAAGAAAACCAGAATGCGTACTACCGTCAAGTAGTAGAGTATTATGTTACTAGGGTTGTTGATAATGGACTGAACGACATAACCTAGTGACGCTTAATCATTTCACATTGATCATGAATATCAATAAATCCTGTTGTTTTTATAACGTACCAGCAATGACTTTGCACCTGGTTACTTTTGAGCCGTTGGTTCCTACTTGTGATGTTACTGGTTCGTTTATCCCTTGTGAGGGAACACTGCCGAACTAATACAGGGACGATTCAGTGCTGTTTGCACACTCACGATAGAAACATTCGCGGGACACGGTCATTGTATAACCGTGATCGAACACTCATATAAACAAATCTTGTAAATTAATATGAGAGAAACATCTTCTTCTTCTTCTTTGATCCATAACCGCCAACCGTCAAAGCAGTCAGCGGCCATCACGCCTGGTGGCGTCTTGTAGGGCAGCAACAAATTGATTCCACTTTGCTCGGTCGGCGGCCATCCTTCGTACAGTGCCCCAACTGTGGTTCATTTTTTGCATCTCAGCTTCCACAGTTCTCCGCCAAGTTGTTTTTGGTCGGCCTCTCTTTCGCTTTCCCTCGGGGGTCCATAGCATAGCTGTTCTTGTGATGGTATCAGGGTCCCTTCTGAGGACATGGCCAACCCAACCCCAGCGTCTGCCAGCTATGATGGTGTGCATGTCCTCCTGGTTACTCCGAATAAGTAGTTCTTGGTTGCTGATGGTGTTTGGCCAAAAGATTCGGAGAATTTTCCTTAGGCAGATTGTGTGGAAAGAGGACAGTTTAGACATTTCCTTCTCTGTTACTCTCCAACATTCCGCACCATAGAGAAGCACAGAAAGTACACAGCTCTCATACAGTCTTAATTTGGTGTTTGTGCTGTACTGGGAAGACTTCCAAATGTTGTTGAGAGCAGCAAAGGCTGTTCTCGCTTTATTCATTCTGTTGTTAATGTCCTTGCTTGTTCCGCCGTCAGGTGTTACTATGCTTCCTAGGTAAGTAAATGTGTCTGTCTGTTCTAACTTCTGGTTCCTTACTGTTACTGGCTCAGGATTGCCCACATTTAGTGTCATGACCTCTGTCTTCTTCAAATTGATGTTCAGGCCAACCTGCTGGCCATACTTATTCAGTCTATCGGTTTTGTCTTGAATGTGTTGGTGTGAATGCGCGAGTAGTGCAATGTCATCTGCATATTCCAAATCTTCCAGTGTAGAAACCGTTGTCCATCTAATTCCTCTTGGACTGCCCTCTGTAGTCTGGCGCATCACCCAATCTATGACTGTCAAAAATAATGTTGTTGATAAGGGGCATCCCTGTCGTACTCCTGTTTGAGAGAAACATAAAGGTATGTTATCAGGCACTCGTAGGAAATAAAGAAGTAGAACACTAGACAACAGAAAAATAACAAACATGAGTGACTTAACCAGGATTTGAACCCTGGACCTTCCGTGCGACAACCCCGCCTAGCTATGCAAGCGAATCACACTATCATCCCTGCCATCTACGCATCACCAAAAAAAATGATGTTTTGATGACAGGTCATTAGTGCAAACCGCAATACATAACACCGGAAGTTTACCATGGGCAGTTCAGCCTATTAATGACGCAATCACCTCTGTTGTTCCCCTATTATACAGTATAGGCCAGTCCAACAAGACAAAGACCTTAATACCAGTGGCGTATCCTGGTAATGCGAGCTAGGCGTGCTGCTACTTAAAATAAATATGTACGCCTACTATTTAACCCCTTCCCCTCTTAATTAAAAAACCAACTAGATTCAATTACGCAACGATAGTTATTTGGCTGGAAGAAAAACATTAACTAAATAATACATATTTTCACTTACAGGTTTCACTTGAAGATCAGATCTATTCTTCTTTCCTTTTGCAGAAATTTCTCTGTTACAGCATCGTAAAATGTATTCTTCATTCTAACCTTGCTCAAAAGTTCCTTTTCAATGGACAATAGGCTGAGACTGGAGAGTCGATCTTGACTTTGTGTAGATCTGTGGTAACTGTGGATTCGCTTTATAGCTGAAAACGATCTTTCTACAGAAGCAGTAGTTGCTGGAATTGTCATTATCAATTCTGCCAGTTTGAACACTTCTTTAAAGCCTGAACTGAGATCATTTTCAACTAAGAACTGCAGTAACTCATGAACTGACTTGTTACAGAACTCATCCGAACAATAAAGTACAACAAGTTCATTCTTCAATCTTACATAGTCGAACATTTCTCCATAAACGTCTTTTAATTTTTGGATGAGGTCCTCTGGAAAATTTTTCTTGAAACTGGTATACTTTTGCTCATAAAGAAGGTGGAAATACTCAAGTTTCTTTAAAGCTGCAAACCGTGTTTCTGTGTGAACACTAATGTTATCAATGATTTCAAAATACAGTTGGCAACATGCATCTTTTCCTATACAACCACGGCGTCGTTTATTTGTAGGTGATTCAAATTCTTCTCCCCTCCTTCCCAATGCAGCATACCAAATCTCATTAAAGGCAGTATCCCTTGCTCGTTGAAGTTCATTTTTGATCTCTTCTATTTTCTTGCAGCAGTACAAAATATCGAAATTTCTCGTTTGAAGTAAATTGTATAAAACATCTGTATATGCAAATAATCTTGAAAATACTTGAAGTAATAATAATAGCCCCTTCAGTCATAACTGACTATGGGAATGCGCCCCTGAGGTGGCAGCC
Organism: Oreohelix idahoensis; assembly: GCA_024509875.1. Classification (NCBI taxonomy): domain Eukaryota; kingdom Metazoa; phylum Mollusca; class Gastropoda; order Stylommatophora; family Oreohelicidae; genus Oreohelix; species Oreohelix idahoensis. The sequence goes on from JAMPIV010014575.1 coordinate 192,346, forward strand.
CTCAGCTGCTTATTTTCCTGGTGCTCCTTTCGACGTTTTCTCCTCACCTCTGCTTCTTGTGTGAGCCTCTCTTCGCCCAATCTGAGGTGGTGCCGTAAATAGCATCGCCACTTAGTGCGATCGGCAGCTTCATCCTCCCATGTTGCTCAATCCATGTCCAGTGCCCTCATATCTCTCTTGCACACATCTTTGAACCTCAGCTGTGGTCGCCCAACTGTTCTCTTGCCATCTGCTAATTGTCCGTAGAAGATATCTTTTGGGATGCGACCATCTTCCATGCGGCGAACATGGCCAAGCCAGCGAAGTCTGCGCTGTCTAAGCAGCGTATACATACTTTGAAGGCCAGCACGTGACAACACCTCGACATTTGTCACTTTATCTTTCCACGAGATGCCGAGGATGCGGCGTAGACACCGCAAATGGAAGGTATTGAGCCTTCTTTCTTGCTTAGCATAGGTCGTCCAGGTCTCGCTGCCATATAGGAGTGTGCTGGTGACGCAGGCATTATATACCGCAGCTTTGGTCTTCATTGTGAGTTTAGAGTTTCCCCAAACACGCGATGTGAGGCGGGCAAAGGTAGCTGCAGCTTTGCCAATGCGGCTGTCGATTTCTGTATCCAGTGAGAGTTTGTCATTGATGGTAGACCTAGGTATGTGAAGTGGTGCACCACTGCCAATTCATAGTTATCGATAGTGATAACTGGTGCAGCACCCACATCCTGACTCAGCACATTCGTTTTCTTTAGACTTATTGTGAGGCCAAAGTCCTTGCATGCTTTAGTGAAGCGATTCATCAAGCTCTGAAGCTCCTGTTGGCTTTGAGTGACGACTGCAGCATCATCAGCGAACAAGTCTCTTATAGTGACCCTTCTGATTTTTGTTTTTGCCTTCAGCCTTGAAAGATTAAACAGACGGCCATCTGACCTAGTGTGAAGGCATATTCCTTCAGTTGCATCTCTGAATGCATGTTTCAAGAGTAAGGCAAAGAAGATTCCGAAGAGGGTCGGAGCCAGAACACAGCCTTGTTTAACGCCACTTCGTATATCAAAGGGCTGTGACGTGCTTCCAGCATATTGGACTGTTCCCTTCATGTCGTCATGGAATGACTTTATCATTTCCAGCATTTTAGAAGGGCAGCCTATTTTCAGGAGGATTTTAAAGAGTCCATCCCTACTAACCAGGTCGAATGCTTTTGTGAGGTCTATAAAGGCGATATATAATGGTCTTTTCTGCTCTCTTGATTTTTTCCTGAAGCTGGCGGAGAGAGAAGATCATGTCTGTTGTTGATCTGCCAGCTCGGAATCCACACTGTGCCTCTGGATATATGCGCTCAGCTAACTTGTGTAGTCGCATTAAGATGACTTTGGCAAAAACCTTACCAACAATACTAAGAAGAGAGATGCCTCTGTAGTTATTGCAATCACTTCTGTCTCCTTTATTTTTATACAGTGTTACAATCTTGGCATCTCGCATGTCTTGAGGAATAGTTGTCTCTTCCCAGCACTGGCACAGCATCCTATGCAGGGGATGTAATAGCGTGCTCTTACAGCATTTGATTAAATCAGGAGGAATCCCATCACTGCCTGGTGCTTTGCCAGAGGCCAAGGTATCAATGGCCTTACTGAGTTCCTCTAATGTTGGTTCGGCATCCAGCTCCTCCATAGTTGGCAGACTATTGACAGCATCAAGGGCTGCAGGCGTAACGGTATTGTCTCTAGCGTAAAGCTCAGAGTAGTGCTCGACCCACCTCTCCATCTATTACAAATAAGGGAGGGAAACCTGAGCCTGTAAACAGTAAATTAATATGAAACAAATATAAAGGTATGTTATCAGGCACTCGCAGGAAATAAAGAAGCAGAACACCAGACAACAGAAAAACAACAGACATGAGTGGCTTACCCAGGATTTGAACACTGGACCTTCCGTGCGACAACCCCGCCTAGCCATGCAAGCGAATCACACTATCCGCTCTGCCATCTACGCATCATCAAAAAAATGATGTTTCAATGGCAGGTCAATAGTGCGAACCACAATACACGACACCAGAAGTCCTCCATGGGCAGTTCAGCCTATTAATGACGCAATCACTTCTGTTGTATTTCTATCAAGCAGTATAGGCCGAATCCAACAAGACCCTTAGGACCTTAATACTGTGTCCAGTAAATGATAGTAGACTAGAACAGCGAGAACAGGATAGTGGGTAGGTTTGGTATTGTACAAACATTTATTACAAATAAGGGAGGGAAACCTGAGGCCTGTAAACAGTAAATTAATATGAAACAAATATAAAGGTATGTTATCAGGCACTCGCAGGAAATAAAGAAGCAGAACACCAGACAACAGAAAAACAACAGACATGAGTGGCTTACCCAGGATTTGAACACTGGACCTTCCGTGCGACAACCCCGCCTAGCCATGCAAGCGAATCACACTATCCGCTCTGCCATCTACGCATCATCAAAAAAAATGATGTTTCAATGGCAGGTCAATAGTGCGAACCACAATACACGACACCAGAAGTCCTCCATGGGCAGTTCAGCCTATTAATGACGCAATCACTTCTGTTGTATTTCTATCAAGCAGTATAGGCCGAATCCAACAAGACCCTTAGGACCTTAATACTGTGTCCAGTAAATGATAGTAGACTAGAACATGAGAACAGGATAGTGGGTAGGTTTGGTATTGTACAAACATTTATTACAAATAAGGGAGGGAAACCTGAGGCCTGTAAACAGTAAATTAATATGAAACAAATATAAAGGTATGTTATCAGGCACTCGCAGGAAATAAAGAAGCAGAACACCAGACAACAGAAAAACAACAGACATGAGTGGCTTACCCAGGATTTGAACACTGGACCTTCCGTGCGACAACCCCGCCTAGCCATGCAAGCGAATCACACTATCCGCTCTGCCATCTACGCATCATCAAAAAAATGATGTTTCAATGGCAGGTCAATAGTGCGAACCACAATACACGACACCAGAAGTCCTCCATGGGCAGTTCAGCCTATTAATGACGCAATCACTTCTGTTGTATTTCTATCAAGCAGTATAGGCCGAATCCAACAAGACCCTTAGGACCTTAATACTGTCCCCAGTAAATGATAGTAGACTAGAACAGTGAGAACAGGATAGTGGGTAGGTTTGGTATTGTACAAACATTTATTACAAATAAGGGAGGGAAACCTGAGCCTGTAAACAGTAAATTAATATGAAACAAATATAAAGGTATGTTATCAGGCACTCGCAGGAAATAAAGAAGCAGAACACCAGACAACAGAAAAACAACAGACATGAGTGGCTTACCCAGGATTTGAACACTGGACCTTCCGTGCGAGTGTGATTCGCTTGCATGGCTAGGCGGGGTTGTCGCACGGAAGGTCCAGTGTTCAAATCCTGGGTAAGCCACTCATGTCTGTTGTTTTTCTGTTGTCTGGTGTTCTGCTTCTTTATTTCCTGCGAGTGCCTGATAACATACCTTTATATTGTTTCATATTAATTTACTGTTTACAGGCCTCAGGTTTCCCTCCCTTATTTGTAATAAATGTTTGTACAATACCAAACCTACCCACTATCCTGTTCTCACTGTTCTAGTCTACTATCATTTACTGGACACAGTATTAAGGTCCTAAGGGTCTTGTTGGATTCGGCCTATACTGCTTGATAGAAATGCAACAGAAGTGATTGCGTCATTAATAGGCTGAACTGCCCATGGAGGACTTCTGGTGTCGTGTATTGTGGTTCGCACTATTGACCTGCCATTGAAACATCATTTTTTTGATGATGCGTAGATGGCAGAGTGGATAGTGTGATTCGCTTGCATGGCTAGGCGGGGTTGTCGCACGGAAGGTCCAGTGTTCAAATCCTGGGTAAGCCACTCATGTCTGTTGTTTTTCTGTTGTCTGGTGTTCTGCTTCTTTATTTCCTGCGAGTGCCTGATAACATACCTTTATATTTGTTTCATATTAATCCACCTCTCCATCTGCTTACCCTTATCGGTTAGCTTCTCTCCGCTGATGGTTTTTAGCGGTGCCGTCTTACTTTTATGGGGGCCAAGTGCTTTCTTTATACCGTCATACATTTGTCTAATGTTGCCTGTTTGCGCTGCGATCTGGATGCTCTCACTGAGCTGGAGCCAATAGTCATTTGCACAGCGTCGAGCAGTTTGTTGAACTTTGCTTCTCGTAGCCCTCAGGATCTGTAGGGTTCTGGCACTCGGTGAACGTTTGTATTCATTCATAGCACTGCGCTTAGCTTCAATAACAGGTGCCATCACATCTGATGAAGCGTCAAACCAGTCATTTGACTTTGCTGTTTTCTTACCAAAGGTGGCAAGTGCAGTACTTTGAATGGTGTTCCGTAGATGCTCCCAGTTCTCTGTAATAGTATCACCATGCTGAGGGCTACTGAGCACTTTCTTGAAGGTCGCAGTGAATTGAGCGATCATGAAAGGGTCTGACATCTTGCTGGTATCAATGCGTGGTTTCCCTTCATGTCTGACACGATAGAGGTTTCTTGGTTGTGCTCTGATTTTGCAGCAAACCAAGGAGTGATCTGTGTCACAGTCTGCACTATGGTACGAGCGCGTGGAGAGCACAGACCTGAGGAGTGGCCTTCTGACAAGAATCAGGTCAAGTTGGTGCCAGTGCTTGGATCGTGGGTGTCTCCATGACACCTTATGCTGGGGTTTTGTCTGAAAGTAGGTGTTGGTCACGCAGAGGTCATGGTGGACGCACAACTCTAAGAGCCGTTGTCCATTTTCATTCATCTTGCCAATACCAAACCTGCCCAGACATGAAGGCCATGAAACATTATCGGCACCCACTCTAGCGTTAAAGTCACCAAGGAGAACAAGCTGTTCTTGCCTAGGTATGCTTTTGATTACTGCTGCTAGATTCTCGTAGAACTCATCTTTAGCTTCTGAGGCAGAGTACAGAGTAGGAGCATACACACTGACAAGGGTGATGGGACCTGTGCTAGTTTGCAGGCCGAGCGATAACAGGCGTTCTGATCCATTCTCGCCTGGTTCAACCATGTTAGTTAGCGATTTTTTGACCGCAAAACCTACTCCGTGTTCTCTAGCTTTATCAAGATCTTTCCCTTGCCAATAAAATGTGTAGTCCTTGTAGTAAAATTGACAGAGATACAACGGTAAAATACCTCCAAAGATAACATGTAAGGATAAAAACATAATGCGTAGGCTGCTGATAGTACATGATCGCCCAGACCGCGGGTCATCACCCTCCATAAAAATTGACTTGCTAGACAGGAGGGGAACGGCGGATAAAAAGGAAAAAAATATGACTGGAAAGATTGCGTGAGACTAGAAAGGCTAAGGAGACGCAATTGGGGGGGGGAAACGGAGAAAAGTCACGTTTCCCAAGTTGACATAAAGTAAGGAACTCGACAGAAGGGACCTTGGATATGTTACGCCACAGTCATTTATTGGTCGCTTTTGCGATACCAAGCCTTTGATTTGAATTCAGCGGCAGAACGCAGATGTTTGGAATATTACAAAAATTAAAAAGTAACTTTTTCGTAATATTAATGTTAGGAATATAAAAATTAGCTGGCCGGATGGCCCATTCTGAGCAGTGAACTAATATGTTCTTAATTTTACAGACGGATAGATAATATTGAAGATAATGACAAAAGACAGTGTTGTTCACATCAGCGACAGACTGTATGGAATAAAAAGTGTCGCTATTTGCACAAAAAAAAAAACACGACCTTGAGACGCAGGTGTTCAAATCTACTTAGTAGGGAAGCGAAGGGACATTGGTGGGAGCTGTGTCTAAATATAACTTTTAACGACAAAATTTTGGAGGGGAGAGAAAGGTTGGTTCAAAAATCAAGTACGTTTTTGAAAAAAACAAGTAGAGACGGACAGACTAACAGATAAACATCCATACTTGACTGAAGCATGACTGAAATGACTTTAGGGTAGGAAATTTGAATTTGAAATAAACCTAGGCAGTGATTGGCCACAGACAATCATTTTATCGGCGCTCAGACGCGCAAGTGGGGCCATTCCTCAATAGTTGTTCGATGATAGACACAGTATTTTAAAGTGTGGTGATTTCCAAATGAAAGAAAGTGAAATAAGTTCAGGGACGCCATACTATAGCCAGCAGCTCAGCTGAGTTTTGCTAGCATTTCTGTGTTCTTTATTCATAATCTGGTAAGATTGAAATTATTTCTTTGTATATTTTGAATATTGTTTAATGTTCGAGTGATTTGATACTGCCATATCATAATCTAGCCTTACAAACAAGTAGGGATTTGCTCTAGACCCCCGCCCAAGTCAGGGTCTAGGGACCAACAATATACATAAACTCCAGCAAGGGTTAGGAAAGACAGATCAAGTGTTGAGAATAATGAAACATATTACCTATCCACTTTTAGGGAAGGAAACTAATAAATATTTTTCAGAATCTATAGTCTGGGAGGACCTATCTGATGTAAAACCACCATGGTAAATGTGCTGTTTGGTCAGAGAGATCTGACCTGTCTGTATGATGTGGTTGTTGTGTCCGTGTTGTGTCCAGACGTGGGTAGAGAATAGAATTTTGACACATAGCCAATACTTTGATTGCAGAGCTGTGAGTTTCAGTTGTCAACAAGGCGGTGTCCATTCAGTTGGTGATTTTACTCGAGTGTATCTGTGCAGTACGTTGTGACAGAGACCACTATTATTGCCCGCCAGCACGGAGAGGTGGGACCACCAGATTTCAGCACCAGAGCTACATATGCAAGTTGAGTGAGCCTCTGGTCTGCTGGAAGTTCACCAACGCCTTTTAGTTACTAATACCCCATAAAATTCCTGTAATTTACTGGACACTGTGTAGTCAATATAGACAGGTGTGATGAGGCCACCCCAACAGCACAAGCATTAACTATCCTCCCAAGTAGATGACTACTAGAACATTTTAATAAAACTAACTAGTCTAGTACTTATATATGTACACTCTTGCATTTATTATGTAACATTCCATGCATTTCTTTCATAATTTTTAAATCCTTTTTTTTAAAAAAAAAAAAGTTCTGGTCAACATAAAACTTGATCCAGAACAAATAAATGTAATATAATTCTATCAAAAATTTTACACTCTTGAGTTAGTTCAGTGTATTATAATATTTGTTAAATATTATTATTAGTCTGCTTAAATATCTGTGGGTGTATCTATAACTATCACACCACATTACATATCATTACCCTAGACATTTTACATAGCTACATTCATTAAGAAAAAAAATTGAGTGTGAGGTCGTAGTGGTAGCAAGAAAGGCCTTCTGACAATTCACAACTACATTTTATCTCAGGAGCCTTCACAGCTGGCCTCATACATTACATTTAGTAATATCACCATCATACAATACCATCAAACCCACTACATACATTGGGGTCTTGTCCAGGGATAATTAGCCCAACAGTAATATTAGGATCTCCTGGTTGGAGAAATAAAATTAGGGGAAAAAAATTGTGAAATTCCCTTTAAAATTAAAAGTGTCCCTGCAGATAAAAGTTGGTGAATCTTCACAGCCAGTGATAATTAATTAGTTAACTGGTTAG